>JAWZSL010000005.1:13607630-13667630 GCA_034769285.1 Lutjanus argentimaculatus | reverse complement strand
TTGTCATCATCTTCAAACTCGACAGAAACAACAAAAACATCTTTCCACTGTTCCAACAATCACTGAACCCTGACTTCATGGTGTGGAGGAGTGCGAAGCGTGCAGTGTGATGTACTGCAGTGGACGAGAGCGCTGCTGCAGGCTGAAGAGAGAAGCTCTGCTGTGCACTTGGATTTTATAACTGAAGTGTAAGGGGACGTGAACTTTTACGTTCTCTACATGTGTGAAAATCAAAGCAAAGGTGTTAAAACGTGAGTCTTCCTGATAAAACAGACTGAAATTTGGCTGAAATTTAATGTGGTACATTGAACTGAAAAAAAGGACGAATCAATGAATATTCATATTGGATGGCCAAATCTGACTCGACTGCAAAAAAATCGTAATTGGGGACAGGCCTAATATTTTCATTCATATATAATCACCTGAAAATAAGAGAGATAGGATGAGTCACTTATATCTACAGAGGGACCAAACTTCTACAGTAGCCCAGAACAGACCAAACACTGGCTCTAAAAAGGCCTTTCACATTTGTGCCAGTTTGACGGTGATTGTAAGTTCTGCTAAGTTTACCATTAGATGCCAATAAATCCTACACACTGGTCCTTGAAGAGCAGTTTTTGGAATTTTGCCATTTCGCCTGACCTTTTTGAATGTGATACTTCAAAATGCATAGAAAGTTATATAGGCATAGAAATTACATTAATGGAAACACGGCTACACAGTTTTTCTGGATTTTAAGAAGGCATTTCACACAGTGAACCATGAAAATCTAATTTATAAAGTCTGAATTTAATTTCTACCTCTGATGATAAGAAATCAGGAGTCCCACAAGGTTCAATCTTTGGCCCACTTCTCTTTAGTTTATATTTATATGTGTATGTTTAGCTGTCAAACTCATGCAAATAACAGAATCTTCACATTCTGACTGAAAACACTTTTAGTCAGTTTCAAACCAGCACAAGCAAGGGTAAAAACCTGTTTGAGAAATTGTGGAATTTCTCTGAATTTTGCAGTTTCCATCGATCTTTTCTCATGTGATACTTCAAAACAGGCATAAAATAAGTTGATGGAAATATATTTTTTATGATGAACACGGTGCTATATTGACTGCTCATCAACAAGTAAAGGCCAAATGCTTAGAGGTGAGTGACTGAATCCACCTCATTGAAATTTGGGTGAACTGACCCTTTAACTCTTGAGCAGCGCTCTAAATGAGTGAGGCCAAATTGTCCTCACAGAGACAGAATCACACACAGAGTCAGACACACGGTGTGGAGGAGGAGGAGGCAGATAGATTGGAGCCCATTTTAAACGGCTGCCATCTTGACACTGATGGCCATGAATCCTCCACACCAGAATGTGAGCACGCTCAGATTGTTTCCCCGCACGATGACGCTTTTTTTCTGGCCGACGAGCAGTGAAGTGATGCGACGATACGCCGCCCCAGCCGCCCTCTGTGGGTCATCTTGCCCCATCAGGACCTGATTCTGACGGGCTTTTTAACGAGCCGAAGCATCAGACTGTGTAAATGTTTTGGGTCGAAGCTGAACTTGGCCTCCTCCTCCTCCTACACATCAGCATCTGCTCAAACGCTCGCTGACAAATCTCACTGCAGCCACCAATCACCAATCACACTTTAGAGGTTTGAAAAAAAAAAAAAAGGTCCTCTCCCCAGCAACGCAGCCTCGACCTCATCAAAATACATTGACGGTGTTTTAAATCCGTGCTCGGCTATATTTCACAGCACTGATTTACAAATCCATTTAGCAGCATCTGCAGCCTTTTCTGCTCCTATAATCTGTGTGCATGTTCTAAGCTGCAGGAGGAAACTGTTACTTTAAATGACTGGCACGCATGACGTGGTGTCCTTGATTTTCCTGCTTGCACATGTCCTCTCTGTGTGTTATTATGCAGGCATCTGCTGTCAAGACTTCTTAAACTCATCGCAGCGTTCCTCCCGCTCTGCCCTCCACGCCACTCTCTCCACGCAGCCGCCCTGAGCCCACAAACACACACACACATTTAACACACAGACACACAATGCATGGTGAGTGAAACACAGTGTGAAGCGTGCGCACACACACACACACGCAGATGATGATGGTGATGATGGGAGGTTGGTGAAGCTCCCTCAGGTGTTGGAGAGTCTGACTCAGGCCTACTGTCAGCCCCACAGCACCACTCGTCTCCTCACATGCACCAAATCTGACGTTTTACTGTACCAACACACACAAATAACAACAGCAACAAATCTCTGCTGCCTCCGCTCTCATGCTGCAGGTGCATTAAAGGAAAACTGCTTATTTAAACTCATATTTAAACGATAAACAATGATGACCCACTGGAAACAGAAAGATCTGGTCTTTGTCCGGCCTGTGTCTCCTCGACATAAATGAGCTCAAATTCAGACCAGTGTGAGACCGTTTTCTCATACTTCTTAAATTCAGCTCCTGAGAAACAGCCTTTGCCTAATTTGAGCCCAATTAAAGATCTTAAAATGTTCTTTTTTTTTGTCTCACTGCAGTCACCTTGAATTTGTCTTAAATGATCAGCTTTTGAGAAACAGTGAGATCGGAAAGAAAACTTGGTTGTCTTGAATAAGGTCTTAAATTTGGCTTGAAGGTGTATTATTGCTAACTTGACCAAGGAATGAGAATGTGCATATTTTAAACGCCAACGCGAGGGAAAACGTGACACTGTCATGGTGGACTGATACTGTCACCTGTTACCAACTCACCTGTTCACCTGTGGAATCAAACAGGTGAACATTAAATATCTTTTCTCTCCAACTGATTACAAGTCATTCATTTCATTTTCATTCTGTTTTTTATTCACGTTTTACGCAGCATCCAAACATTTTTGGAAATGGAACTGAATGTACAGTAGTAACAAAATATCAACCTAGTGTGATGGTTGGGTATTAAAGGGACGTCCTAGAAAGGCTCAGTGGTTCACAACCACTTTATGAAAAACTGCAAACAGCTCATATATAAATGTTTTGTTTACTTGGTCAGTATTTACTTCCTGAAAACATTTCTTGGAACAAACCAAATTATCAAGAAACTTGAAAGAAGCAACTAAAAGAAGATCACAGGAAGAAGATATGAACCACAGATCAGGACGCAGTCACGTCTGTCTCTGCTCTGTGACCTTCACTCTGAGGTGAGCTGAGATGTTCTCTGTTGTTTAGAACGTTCTGCTGTTATCAGCAGCAGCAGCTCTGAACGGAGCCTCTGTAATTAGACGAGCTAATTTGTGAGCTGCCGTCGTTACGGATGCTGGTTGTTACTGGTTACCTGTTGTTATGGTTACCGTTTCCCTCTGTAACTGGCAACAAGACCTCGAGTACCACAGAGTGGGACTCGGCACAGCTCTCTGTCTCCCACACACACACACACGCCACACACACACACACTTCATTATGTGAGGATAACCCCATTTAATTCAACTTCATCCCAACACAGAAACCAGTCGAGCTGCTGGGAATTAAACTGCAAGTTTTGTTTCTAACTTGACCAGTCAGCTGCTGTAAACTTTGTTCTCAAACATCTCAGCTTGAAAGAAAAAAGATGAGTAACTGCACATGAGGCTGTTAAAGGGACAGTTCACAGATTTTTCTCTTAGCTGTGCTGCACATCCAACTATTCTCAGCTCTCATAAAGTTAAAAGACACAACACATTAAAGGAATACTTCAGCATTTTGAGAGGCACATTTATTCGTAGCTTAGCATAAAGACTGAAAACAGGGGGAAACAGCTAGCCTGCTTCTGTCCACATTTCAGAAACACACCTACCACCATCTTTTCCCCCGTCCTTTATGGTTAAACAGCTGAGAGTTTGATCTTTTTAAAATCTATTTTCCAGCAGAATCGAAGAGCAAAAATAAAAAACACTCGCAAAATACGGTTTTGTCCCAGTTCTCAAGACAAGGTGCATTTTGCTCAACTGGAACCAGCAAACATTTGATTTATTGAAACAAAGTCTGAACACCACAACTAGAACACTGCATATGTGCTTAATAAATAAATAAGAGAGACATGTTTCTGAGAACATGGGAACCTTTTATGCAGCTCTGACCATCATCCACCTACAGAAGAATCCAGAAGTTAACCATCGCTGCCCCGACTTCTCCCTGCAGTTTGAAGAAAGTGAAACTGAAGAAGTTTACTATTTTCACCTTTTACACTGACTTTTAATGTCACTGAGTGTACAGAGGAGCACCATGTGTCAGAGTGGATCAAAAATATTAACAGAAAGGATCTTTGATCATGAAAATCTTGAATAACTGATGAAAAGTGTGAATTCATATAGATTCTTAAATATATATTACACAGTATCTCTTAAATGTGGTGGAGGTGGTCTGTTTTCTCTTCTCCATCATCTGTTTCTGGCTGTTCTCACAACCAACATCTAACTACTGTGTAACACTTGAAGAACATTGATATCTGCATCCTATAAGGAACCTTCATCAGTAACTGAGAGCTGCTGTTTGACACTGTGAGCGAGTGACAGCAGACACGGCGTCTAGACGGGGATCCAGCTCTGCGAGACCTCGTGAGCATGAACATTTTGACCAAAACCGTGAAAAGGTTGAGAGTTCCCTTCTAGACCCAACCAGCAGAGATCAAGAGTGACGGACACGACGTGCCAACGCAGAAATGGCGGCGCCGCAAGATGGCGGAACACACAAAGCGGTCGCCGGATTCGTCTACAACCTGGTTTAATGAGCTCTGATTCATTCATTTCTACTGTGATGACCAGACTGAAGTTATTACTATTATTATCATCATTATAGACATATTTGAAATTTTCTCTGCCTTCTAATTTAAAACCAACTTCTATTTTTTTAAATTTCCCTTCAGTCATTTTTTTTTCTCTTTATTATTAGTTTGTTTCTTAATGATGATGAAATAAAGAAATAATACAACTTATCATCTTTGACTTCTGGAGCAGCCTGCATGTCACACAAGATTTAGCACCATATGTTTGTTTGTTAAGTACGTTAATAGATTTTTTTATTATGAATGTTTTAATCGTCCATTGCACTGAAAAAAGCTGCATGGTGATAATTCAGATTTTCGGGGGATGATTTTGATGAACTGACCCTTTAAGTGTGCACCATACAAACTGCAGTCACTCTGAACATCCAAAACCTCTAACTGGCTCATACAAAGGACGACACACACACACACACACACACACGCTCAGAGGCAGTGGACACACAGAGCCTGAGTGCGCTCGTTGGTTGGTTGCTTTCTAAAAGCAGAGAAGGTGACCTATTTAAAAGGTTAGTTTCTTAGCCCCGTGGGTGGATTAGGAAAACAAAGCACGAGCACTATATTTATCCTTTTCCTTATCTAATGCTCCCGCCTCATCATGATAAGAACTATGTGCATCTCCCCGCCCCTGGATTAGTGCACTGTCCTCAGACTGCAGCCATGAATAATAACTCACCAACATCCATCTCACTGTGTGACTGACTGGCCACTGGCAACGCTGCGATTTCACGCACTGGATACGGCCATTAGGATGTTTTTTACAATAAACTTTATCAAATTTGTCATGCGGACGACGGCGGCAGGAAAAAACGTGAAACTGGAGGAGGAGACGTGAACAGTGAACAAGGACACGAGTGACTGAGGAGACAGGAAACATTTTATTCTCAGGGATGATTTGTCATGTTGTGTGTCTGTGTGTGTGTGTTTCTGAATGTAAATATGGTTTTTCACATTTGTTCCTTATGCAGCATCACACAGCTGATTTATGGTGTGTTCATGTCCAAATTCACACAAATCTGACTCTGTATCCAAAAAATTATGTTCATATTCAACTCATTCTGACACTTTTTGTAAATAAAGCATCATAAAAAATATGATTATATTTAGGAAACTCAAAGCATTTAATCAGGTTTAATGAAAGTATAGTTTTTTTTAAATATTTGACCCAAAACACTAAGAGTTGTCGGCCATGATTGGAGCTCTGTGAGGCTACACACAGTAGAGCTGTGAGCTAAATGCCCCAATAACGGTTGAGCAAGTTTAGTGCTTCTCACTGACATAAATAAAGATGGAAGTTGCATCTCCTCTTCCTCCCACTGTAAAAAAAAATGAAGCTGGTGACGTCTTTTGGAGGCAGAGTCTGCGCAGTAGTGTTTGAGGACGGAGCCGCGGTATCAAAGCCCCGCCCACACAGCCAGTCGACTCATGAAACCCCATTTTTATACCATCAAATAACTAATAAGAACCAAACTGATGAGAAAAATGAGCTCTTGAACAAACATCAGTGTGACAGCGTGACGTGTGTTGATGTGTTGATGTGTGCTGACGTGTGTTGATGTGTATTAGATTTGTGTACTTTGACCCACGTGTCCTGGAGGGACATCCTGATGCTTTGGCTTCACTTCTGGGGTTCTGTTATGTTCATTTCTATATACAGTTAATGGAACCTGGTGGAACGTTGGACAACTTTATCAGTCAAATGTCCAAGTGGGGGTGAAGGTAAAATGTCAGGTGGCTTCTTGTGCAATTTACGACATCTTCCTTGAAAATAAAGCCACATTTTGAAGATGGTTTGAAGATGTTTTTAGAGAATCTGTGAAAGTGACACACAGTCAGATCTTTAGTTAGCAAATGTTGGTAAAATGTTAGCTAACTAGCAAGCTAATCTATATCGATCATTTGTCTTGTTACGTCTTTTATGTTGTTTTTAGTTTTGTTGCGTCATTTTAGTTTTTTTTGTCTTCTTACATCTTTTTCATCTTGTTACGTCTTTTTTGTCTTGTGGTGGGGATCGTTACTGTCGTACATTAAATCTTACAATGCTTCAATAAATAGATTTTGAAAACCATCTTTTATGTTATTTTATGTCTTGTTACAGTTTTGTTGTTTTTCATCCTGTAATGTCTTTTTCATCCTGTAATGTCTTTTTTGTCTCGTTACATCTTTTACGTTGTTTTTTGACTCGATGAAGGGGAAGTACTTCATGTGAACGTCACTGGATGTTCCTGACTTCTGTGTTACAGGAGAAAAACTACACAGTTCAACTGTCTCAGCAATACGTTCGTCCCTTGTCTCCCCCACTGAGCTTCCTCAACTGCAGGTGGACCACAGAGCAACAAGGGGCGTCATTTTTTAATAATAAAACTAAACTATGTATTGAATCAACACACAGCAGTGAATTTTGGAGTTTGATGTGATATCAAGTGAACATCAGAATCTGTACCTGGATTTCTCGTTTCTTTCTGTTATAAGACAGAAGTTATTAATAAAAATAAAACTACAAACGTGAGCAGAGGATGACTGTAGTGTGAGTCTTTACAGCAGAGAAACGTGTGTGTGCGTTTTAAAGAAAGGCCCCGTTCGTCTCCTTCAAAGGCAGCAGGACGACGAAACATCCGGACAAACAGCAGCAGAGTGCAGAGTGCGGCCCCGGGGCCCGACCCTCCATCCATCCACACACAGAGAGAGACGAAGGAGAGGACTCGGACACAAAGACAACAAAAAGACAAGACATGAAAGAGACGAGTGCATGGAGGCCATCATGTGGAAGCAGGTCTTTGTGCTCGGCTGTAAGGAGACGGATTCATGTGCATTAAGGAGGACTGAAGACTGTGCAGCACACAGAGACGTCCCACGTTATATAAGATTATATAAGACGAGGACATGAGACATAAAAACAGGAGACATTAAAGGGAAGGGTGGTGTTAAACTCCAAGTCAAGTTGCACGTTGTTGGTGTTGAAGTCTAAGTTAAGTCACGAGTCATTAAAATCTTGAGTTTACTGAACATGAAATGTTTTTATATTTAAAATGTATTAATTTCTGTTAATTTATGGCAGTGAGGGGGTGAATGAACATTCTCAGTTGCAATTACTGATTTATTTGCTTCATCAGTCATTTTAATTTAATTGTAAACAAAGTCTAGATGTAACACTAAGTCCAAATATTTAAACTCTGATAACCTCCAACTTTTGAGTTAATGAAGTCCAGAATATTGCAGCGCCAGATTGCCTCAGTTTTTTTCAGCACTGTAAACGTATTCAGTTTTACAGTGTATCTTGGTGGATGAATAGTTTGGATTTGGGGATGAACTGTCCCTTTAATGCAGCAGCAGCCCGATCATCATCATCAGATATGATAGTAAACCAATGACAGAACATTTTCCTGCACAAATAATATTTTTATTTTTCATTTTCTTTAAGTTCTGCTGACTCACTGTTGAATGCATGACTTTTACTTTTGTAGTTGAGTATTTTTACAGTGTAGTTTTGATTCTTTTACTGAAGAAAATGATCTGAAAGCTTCTTCCAGCTCTGGGTTTTTGTCCTGTGTGGTTTCTCTCTTTCTTTTTTGCCTTTTCTCTTAATAAAATGACCAAAAACATTTTCAGCGCTCCGGAGCGGCTGCAGCAGCGCGCACTTTGTCACCATAAACCCTGAAAACGAGCCGAGCGCGTCTCCGCCCCCAGAGAGAGAGAGACAGAGACAGAGAGACAGACAGAGAGGATGAGGATGACAGCAGCTTCTCTTCTCTCACAGACATTTTCAGCTAAACGCTCCGAACAGCACTTTTGACGTCAGGAATCATCATTACAGCCTCCGCTCTCTCTCTCTCTCTCATCCGGGTCCTCTCCTCCTCTTCTCCTCCTCTTCTCCTCTCCGGTGGGTTTAATATTTACTTCATCCACAGCAGCCGCGGAGACGACACACACACACACACAACACATGCACTCATGTAAAGAAGAGAAAGAGCCGTGATCCGAGCCGCTGCTCAGGCTTTTATTTTATTTTTTTAACTTTTTCTTTTTCCCGGAGTGTGGGAGAGGATGTTCGCGCTGCAGCTCAACAAGTCTCTTGTCTTCTTCTCTCAGTAACTGTGGATGGCTGCGGAATGGAGATAGCCTTGGTGAGTTTTGAGAACGGCGGCGCTAAAGGGAGCGGTGGTGGTGGTGGAGGAGGAGGAGGAGGAGGTGGAGGCAACAATGCCGAAGAGAGCTGCCGGAACGCGCTGGATGTCCCTCAGTCGGGCTTCGTTCAAACTGGACTCGGGGAGGGACTACGGTAAAGAGCTGAACACCCGCGGGAGTCCTCATCACCAGCATCCTCACCCTCCTCTTCATCATCATCATCAGCAGCAACAGCAGCAGCAGCAGCAGAGCGCCTGGAAGATCAACGACATGAACAACACTTTCAGCTGCAGCGAGAACGCCATGGATGCGCTTTTACGCGCGGATCACAGTCCCCATCTGTTCGACGAGGACATGCTGGACATGGACATGGACACAGAGAGCAACGAGAGGGTGCTCATCAACATCGCAGGACTCAGGTATGAAACCCAGCTGGGCACCCTGAACCAGTTCCCTGATACTTTACTGGGAGACCCCGCCAAGAGGATAAAATACTTTGACCCACTCCGGAACGAGTACTTCTTCGACCGCAAACCGGCCGAGCTTTGACGGGATTCTGTACTTCTATCAGTCCGGAGGGAAGATCCGGAGACCCGTCAACGTGTCCATTGATGTGTTCGCTGATGAGATCCGGTTCTACCAGCTGGGGGAGGAGGCGATGGAGCGGTTCAGGGAGGACGAAGGGTTCATAAAGGAGGAGGAGAAACCTCTGCCTCAGAACGAGTTCCAGAAGCAGGTCTGGCTCATCTTCGAGTACCCGGAGAGCTCCAGCCCAGCGCGGGGCATCGCCATCGTCTCCGTCATCGTCATCACCATCTCCATCATCACCTTCTGCCTGGAGACGCTACCCGAGTTCAGGGACGAGCGGGAGCTGCCAGTGACCAGCCGGCTGGACAACAGCACGGCACCACGGCCGTCCCTCACTTTCACCGACCCCTTCTTCATCATCGAGACCACCTGCGTCATCTGGTTCACCTTCGAGCTCTTCGTGCGTTTCTTCGCCTGCCCCAGCAAGTCCGAGTTCAGCAAGACCATCATGAACATCATCGACATCATGTCCATCATGCCTTACTTCATCACCGTGGGCACGGAGCTTGCCGAGCAGCAGGGCCAGGAGCACCAGAACGGGCAGCAGGCCATGTCCCTCGCCATCCTCAGGGTCATCCGCCTTGTACGCGTCTTCAGGATCTTCAAGCTGTCCCGGCACTCCAAGGGGCTGCAGATCCTGGGTCAGACGCTCAAAGCCAGCATGAGGGAGCTCGGACTGCTCATCTTCTTCCTCTTCATCGGGGTCATCCTCTTCTCCAGCGCCGTGTACTTCGCCGAGGCCGACGAGCCGGAGTCGCACTTCTCCAGCATCCCTGATGCCTTCTGGTGGGCCGTGGTCACCATGACGACTGTTGGCTACGGTGACATGAGGCCGGTGACGGTTGGGGGGAAGATCGTGGGATCCCTGTGCGCCATCGCTGGTGTGCTCACCATCGCCCTGCCGGTGCCCGTCATCGTCTCAAACTTCAACTACTTCTACCACAGAGAGACGGACCAGGACCAGTCCTCGCTGAAGGACGAGCCGAACAGCGGCCGCGCGAGTCCTGAACTCAAACGTAAAGGGAGTAAATCATCCACCAAGTCGCAGGACGTGGAGAACAACGATGCCAGCGCCACAGTGGAGAAGGCGAACATTAAAGCGAACAGCAGCATGGACTTCAAGAGGTCGCTTTACGCGTTCTGTCTGGACACACGGGAGACGGACCTGTAGTCCTGCTGTCCTCATGTTATTAAACAGACTATTACAGCCCATACTCGTGTAGAATAAACCCTCGTTAACGGGCTCTTTGCACACAGCAGTCGGAGGTAGAGTCCTGCACGGGTCCAGTTTTGCAAACCCGCACCCGCCCGCAGAACCGATCCATTTCCCGCAATTATCTCCAAGTCAGATCCAGACACTGTTAGTATAAGTTCTGCACCCCGACCCGACACATAGCTACTCACTTTGCTCCTGCAGCTGTCATGTTCCCTCAGAGACGACGTGCCTAGCTCGCGGCTATCAAAAGCTAATAATTTTGGCACTTTTTACATCCACAAAGCCACTAAAGTGTTATTCTCAATTCTGTGCTCTCCATTGGCTATTTTTATCTTTCTGTCATCCACTTCAGCCATCAGCTAGCTTACAGATAGTGACGTCTCATTATTTGGCAGGATGTGGAATCAAAGGTTGTATCGTAGACTTTCACAATAAAACACCACCAGCTGATTAGGCGTGATTTAAATGTTACAAATACAGCACAGTCGTTTTCATTTATGATTTCTGCAGCACAAACAACATGACAATACATGTTGTGTTAAATTATTGTTCTCATCCTTTTACCCGTGAATTTCTACAGATATATTTTTACCTGTTACACAACCTTTTTTGCGGGCGACCTGCTGCAGGTCTCTGGTCGGAGGATCAACACTTCACAATCCTGAAAAGTTTTAAGAGCAGCAGGGGGATGATTTATAAAAAGCACATTTTAATCCCCATCATCTGGTAAGTATGGACGCCCATTAGTGCCAGTAAAATTAAAAAAATACCCACAGGAAGTCATAATTATGAGATAATATAAATAAGATTAAAAATATATATATATTTTTATCATAACTTGGACTGTTTATCTGATAATACTTTTATTTCATGAGTTTGACTGTTTAGTTTAGAATTTTTACCTTTTAATTCAGAATCTGGACTTTTAATTTAAAAAATTACTTTTTAGCTCATAATTTGGACTTTTTAACTCATAATTTTGACATTTTATTACAGAATTATAACTTTTTATCTCTTATCTATAATGACTGGTTGCATTGTTTTGACTTTTATCTCATAATTTGGACTTTGTATCTAATAATTATAACTTTTAATCTCAAAATTTTGACCTATTTATCTCATAATCTTGATGTTTTATTGTATAATTATGACTTTTTGTCTAATAACAATGACTTGTTTCATAATTTTGACTTTTTATTTCATAATTTCAATGTTTTTAATCTCATAATTTCAACTTTTTATCCAATAATTATGACTTTTTCATTTCTATCTACAACTTTTCATCATTATTTCAACTTTTCATCTCATTACTGTGAGTTTTTTTAAATTATGACTCACCGTGGGGATATTTTTCTTCTTTTACTGACTGAACTGGGCCTCTTCTATAGGCAGGTTAAGCACATCCATCCATCAGTGAACTAACTGAGGAGTTATGAACAAACAAACCACGTTGCATGTGATGCAGCTCAGTGGCCCTTTAAAAACACCTAAAGAACATGACATGAGACTCGTGGATACATTAGTGTGGAAAATAGGACATGTCGGCTGCACATAATCAAGGACAAGCAGGACTTGGAATAATTACTTGACATCTCAGAGAGGATTAACAGGACCAACCAGACTGTTGTACATAATGTAGGAAGCAGTCCGTTCTCAGTAGTGCAGCAAGAAAAAGCCAAATTTTATTTTTCGTACCTACCCTCTATTTAGTCGTTATGTTTACACTGAAAAGTCTCAGCAAACGTGTACATATTTCCCACAAGCCTACTGTTCATGAACCGGATTATGGTGTTATTGATTTGGAGATAAAATAAGTCTATTTTTGAGGTGCAGACACCTGTTTTCCTCCACTCAGGTTCTGAAGAAGAAGTGAGACACTTTTCCTTTTTTTTTCTAAATGAGAGTTGATTCGCTCTCAGAGGACCTACAGAGAAGATTTTTAGATGTTGAACAACAGCCTTGTTTGTGATTATTTTAAACTGAAGAACATTTTTGATTTTTATTTTGTTTTTTTTTTGGTTTTTTGTTGTTTTTTTTAAAAGAGGACATAATATGGAAGTAAACTGATGGAATGACAGCCAAGAAAAGAGGACAGCGCAGAGACCATCTGGAGAGCTCAGGCAACACAGACACCAGGTCAGTGCCACTGATCAATATGTGTGATTATTTTGGGTTTAAAATGTGTTTTTATTTGGTTGGAAGTGCAGATGAGGAGCTGTTTTGTCACTAATGTTACTCCATACACTCCTAATGGTGCTGAAGAACAGCTCCTCACTGTATGGAGGAACATTAGTGCCAAAATTAAATCTGTCCAGGTATAACACTGAAATCTAAAGGTTGGAGGAACTGGTTCGCTTGGCGTGTTCGACCAATCAGACGTGTGAGACGTGATGATGTTTCAGTATGGACATAACATTTTCACACAGTCCCTCCTGGAAGACATCCACAGTTTTGGCTGCAGATGTTCACATGAAAAGTGACAGAAATAGTTGTGCAAAGAATTAGAAAAGCAGAGCTGCACAGATGGCCAATCACAGCGCAAAGTGGGTGTGATGTCAGACTGTCGGCTACAGACGGTTACAGAAACGGTCAGACACAGCCGTCCACTAATCCGACGACAGAGAGCAGTGTGTGTGTGTGTTCTGTTCTTCATCAGAACCCACCAGTTCTGATGAAGAACACTGGTGTCTCAAATCTTTCACATGTAGCCTTTTTATGTTTTAGAAATAGAAAAATAGAAACTACTTTATTGCTCCCATTTGTGTGCAGAAGTTCACATGTGCAGAAAACAGCTGCATTAAAAACACAACATATCATCCAAACTAAATATATTTTAAAAATCCCACAGAAAGTCTCTGCACAGCTGAAAGCCACAGCTCGCTGACGGTGTCACGTTCTGCCACGACTCATGATTTTAACATAAACAACCATTTCTGAAGGATTTTAAAGAACCGTGACGGAGATGCTGTGTAATATTAAGAGCAGCTGGACATTTCACAGTGTAACATAATCTACATAATCTCATCACTTCTCTCTGGTGGACAAACTCTGTCAAAGAGCATCTCTGTACGGAAAACAGCTTGTATTCTTTTAAGAAGCAGATATTTTCATTGCATCACTGATAGAACGCCTCATCTTCCTGGGGGGGGGGGGGGGGGGGGGGTGGCTGGTTAAACATACAGAAGAAAAGCAGGAGATCATTTGCTGAGCTCAGAGGTTCTCAGAGGTTTCTCAGAGGTTTCTCAGAGGTTCTCAGAGGTTTCTCAGAGGTTTCTCAGAGGTTCTCAGAGGTTTCTCAGAGGTTCTCAGAGGTTTCTCAGAGGTTTCTCAGAGGTTCTCAGAGGTTTCTCAGAGGTTCTCAGAGGTTCTCAGAGGTTTCTCAGAGGTTCTCAGAGGTTTCTCAGAGGTTCTCAGAGGTTCTCAGAGGTTTCTCAGAGGTTTCTCAGAGGTTCTCAGAGGTTCTCAGAGGTTTCTCAGAGGTTTCTCAGAGGTTCTCAGAGGTTTCTCAAAGGTTCTCAGAGGTTTCTCAGGATCCTGGACGTGGTGGCTGCGGTTTGGTTGTGTTCAGGTTGTGCGTCCTGTCAGTCGTACGACCTGGATGTCTTCCTCTCAGACAGACTGAGTGTGTGGGAGCTGCAGGAGTCTCTGTGAGAACAAAATGAACACTGAGTTTGTGTTTGACCCGTTTGACCGGAGGACAAGTTGGAAATCTTTCAAAGCAGATTACAATGGGCTTTGCTGCGTACCGTTACAGAGAGATGTGTGTGTGTGTGTGTGTGTGTGTGTGTGTGTGTGTGTGTGTGTGTGTGTGTGTGTGTGTGTGTGCAGAGTAGAGGAATTTGAATATAGCTTTTTCCTCAGATGAATATACAGCAGAACAGTAATAATACTTTGTATAAGCCTTAGAATGAAAATATAGGAAACATAACGCTGCTGTTGGTCGACTTTTGGGAAGAAAATCCTCGTGTATTTTGTTTCTCAGCCTTTTTCATGCACAAATCATGGAAACTCATATTTCCACCAGGAAAATAGAACAATACATGAAAAGTTCGACCCAATAAAAACAAAAATACACGTTACATCAGTCTGTAAAGTATCTTAGTTTTCACTCATGTTCCACTGAATTACATCCAACTTTCTTGCAGAAATGTTAAAATACTCAAAAGTCCAAAAGCATCAGAACATGATGGAGCGTTTAAGATGATTTTTATTCAAAGTTACATTAATGTTCCAGTCATACGTCCATAACCTGCCAACGACAGACCAATTTTCAAATTCAATTTCAAAGGGATGTCATCGACGGGCGCGGACTGAAAAGTCTCTGGATGCAACTGGACAGACCTTCAACCAATCAAAACAGCCGAACGTGTGACGTGGTTTAGTCAGTCTGGGGGTCAGACGTCGCTGTCAGAGCAAATAAAACATGACATCACAGATTCATCTGGTTCCCACATCAGTTATTACTCGTTATGAGTTCTGTAAGGAACCTGCAGTGAGCAGGTTGTTATTGTGAAATACTGTAAATCCTCACAGGATGATCCAGGTTTACTTCACAATAATGACCTGCTCACTTTACATTATCCTGCTTATTACATGATTACTTACTAAAATATAAACATGTGTATAATCAGCACACATTCGTGTGACACAAATTATTAATTTTAAAATGATTTTAGTGATTTAACAATGATTTTATCGTGTCTATGATCAGACCTGTGTCCATAACAACAGTCTGTTATTTAAACATAACAGACCTCAGAGTATCACCAATCAGAACTGAGTATTTAACAAACACACGATCACATGATCAAAAAACTTGTGTTGATCCACAGTTCTGCAGACTTTTCACTCACACCATGTTGTCCTAAACATTTCTTTATGTATTCACACTAAAGATTCTCTCACCCGACATCACCTGTCATTAAAAAAATGTTCTTTTATTAGAATATAAATATTAGTATCTTCAAATGCTCAGAAACTTCCCAAAACTACTGAAATAATGTGATTTTAAAAGTTACTTGGAACATCACATTCGTACTGTAAAATAATAATAAATGTTGTAAACAAATAAATAAGTAAATAAATAATGATAATAACAATAATGTAAATAATAACATCTATAAAAGGTGCAGTATCATGTGACGTCATCATCAGACTGAGGGTTTGATCATATTTTCATTATTCTGCTTTTTAAATCTAAAGTCATCAGATAAAATGGAAGTTTCTGCCTTTTGCTTTGGTATGACCCATTATTTTTTGGTACACTCTGCAAAGGCAGAAGACAGGAACTTCCAAATAAGGTCAAAGGTCAAATCAGAGGTCAGGATTCAAAGGTAGAAACAATAACCTGATATATAAAACTGACACATATACAATCATCTGCCTGCAACAACAAGAAAACTTTAAAGTCATTTTTCTTAGTTGTTCTGCTCTCTGAGAAGTTCCTGCCTTTTTCCTCTGTTTCTCAGCACAGTTTCTTAAATACCATTTTTAAAAGGGAAATTATGTTTCTTAACAGTTTTCTCACAGTTTGAATGTCTTATGTTATAAAGTTATGGCTTTGTTTTGACTAATTATACATAATAAACCCAGATTTCCTGTGAATTAAACTGCTGAGGCACCATGTCGTCTCTTATGGTTTTGTGCCCGTAGTTTTTATCTGTCAGATCATGTGTGTAACTGTAGCACGTTCCACATTTAAATCATGATAAAATAAATAAAATGATTGTATGAACATAGGTTAATCTATGATCAACGTGAACAAACATGTGACCGTTCCTGCAGGAGTCCCACCTCACTCTGTGGAAGGTGGATGTGAGAATTTCTTTTTTATTTTTAGATTTGGTTAAAAGCTGCAGTCGACAGATGGAGTCTGCAGGCGTGGAGCCTCTCAGCTGTTTCACTGGGTGTTAGCTCTGATCTGTGTGACAGCTGGAGGCTTTTTGTCCTGAAGAACCCTGAACGTCTCAGAGGTGGGCGTCTTAAAAGACCAAACCAGAGTTTATGTACATTTTAACTGTTAATCACATATGTTTATATTGTTTTCTTCAAACCAACCAAAATCCATTGACAAAATCAGTAATTTTTCCTCACAGAACACAGCAGGTGTTGGTCTGCTGCTGCCTCCATCTGTTAGTGTGTTTGTGTTGTTGTGTGACTTCAGTGAATCTGAACTAAACTTTTAAAACACTGACGTCACACAATAACACAAACTAACTAACAGATCGAAGCAGCGGTACACCAGCAACTCCTGTGTTCTGAGAGCTAAAATTAAGGTTTTTATCAATGGAGTTTGGTTGGTTTGGAGAGAGTGATATTTCACTGATATAACAGCAGTTTCCTGTCAGAAAAGCCTCTCTGACAACAAGGTAAAGTGGTGAAAAATACTCTAAATTGTACCTCATTCAACCCCTCTTCAAAAAACCCAAACTATCCCTTTAAAGTGCTGCTGTAACAGCCTCGGCTCTCAGTCGTTCCACCAGATGTTGGACCTGCTGCAGGGATTTACTCCCATTCAGAGCATTAGAGTTCAGACAAAGAACAGCTCAGTGTGAAAAACGTTGAACCATATTTTGAACCTTATTTTTAGCCGAGCTGCTGCGTGGCTCTGGGAACGGCAGCGGTCCAACCGTCCACCGGTTTGATCCAGACTGAAATATCTCAGCAACCACTGGACGGACGACTTTTCCTCTAGCGCCACCATGAGGCCGGCGTTCATGGTTTGCAGTGACATGTCAACAACTGTCAGAGGGTCATTTCCTGTCCTCATCTGGCATCAGGTTGACTTTTTAATTCGTCCAATACTTTGGTTTCCCATCAGGCTCAGCTGTGTGTTTTGTGCTAACATGCTAGCAGCTAGCAGCTAGCATGATTTGATGATGATTTAGTTTCAACAGCTAGGCCCACAAAAAAAAAACCCTGAATAAAAGTGGATGACTTTTTTTTTAAATCGTTTAATTGCAAGAAATGCATGTTCCTTTATAGCCTGTATGAGGACTAAGTGTTAAAAACATATTTGTACATTTCTGAAAAAAATATTTACTTAAACTACAAATAAGCACTAAGCAAATACCTAAACTAAACTAAGACCATGTTAGAACCTGGTGAACACTCATTGTGAGCATATTAGCACACTGATGTTAGCATTTAGCTTGAAGCTCCACTGTGTCTCAGTCCAGCCACACAGAGCGGCGAGCATGGCTGCAGATTTTTAGATTTAATATTAAACCAAAAACGGACTTTTCCTCCATCATAATCAAGTGCTTTGAGTTTCCCAAACATACCCATCAAAATGTTTATCATGCTTTAGTTACCAGAGTGTATTGAGAGAAAGTTAGCATGCTGATTAGCATTAATTTAAATTAATGCTAGTTGCTGGCATCACCACAGACAAACAGTAGTTTGTGAGGATGTTTGTGCATTGGGAACACTAAGTTTTAAGGCATTATTGGAGCCTAAAAATGCAGTTTACCCTCCAATTGTGTTTCAGTCAAATTTGACCTGATTTAAGTCAGAATATTTCTTTTTTTTTTTTCCTTTTTTGTTATTGAAACAATGCTTCAAAATAGCCACGTCAACACTGCAAACCTAATGTTGTAACTGGTACATCTGCAGTGTTGTGGATGGGCATAATGACTCAAAATATTGTGTTACTGCAGGATGTGATGTTGGTTTGATGAGATTTTTAATATCAAGGTTTTTTCTTTTGTTGAAAAAGGTCCAATTTGACCCACAAATGCAAAAGACACATGTCTCTGTACAGCCTATGAGGCATTATTAGAGCCTAAAAATAAATTTAATTCTCCAGTTGTGTTTAGGTTCAGTTTGACCTGATTTAAGTTATAATGTTTCAGAAATATTATCCACTTTCTTTGTTTTATTGGAACAAGGCTTCAACACAACTGCAAACCTGATGTTTTATTATTTTATATGATTTTGAAGGTTTTTTTAAACATGACATCTGTGGTGTTCTGGGTCAAATCTGACCCGCCAGCGAGCGTTAACCCATTAATGACTAACTAAGAAAAAGTGGTGCTGTAGCTTCATACTTTGACCAGTTAGAAAACACTTAACTTAACTCAGCTGGTCCTTATAGAATTACACTGTGGACACGAATGGATTTTAACTGATCCACAAAACTACCCAGAATGCAGTTTCACTGCGTGCCATCCAGTGTCCTCTGTTAGTCAGATTATTTATTAGAAGGACTGCAGAGAACCGTGACCTCAGAACAAAAAAGTGAGACATCTCTACTTTCATGTTTGACTTGTCAGGCGTCTAAAAAGGATAAACGATGCATTTTTTATTTTGTGCTAAATCATCTGAGCCGGGCTCCTGCTGACCTCATCACCTCATCACTCTGTCCTCCTGCCTTTAATCATTTCAGGAGCTCCGGGTCTCCTCGCTGCCCCGATCCAGTTAGGTTACGTAACGCTGTGTTGATTCTACAGTACGTGCACTTCAATAACCATGACAACAGTTTTGCTTTTTGCATGAAGAAAACAGTCGTTCAGCTCCATCGTCTCCGTCGTGTGTCAGCGAGCAGCAGGGAGCTGCAGGAGGAAAATCTGTCCACGTGGCCTCACCTACGCTGACACACCGCCAGCAGTGCAGCATCTGGATGCACTCAGCCGAACGGCGATGTACATGTTAGCCTGCATCTTTGATTACTCTCATCTGATTTAACTCGGTAATTACGGCTCCATCACCATCTCCTCTGGTCTGTGTCGCTGCTGCCGCAGCGCCGTGCTGCTCCTGGTGTTTGTTCACGACGGACTTCAGTTTGTTTATCTGCTAAAATAAGAGTCACAGGAGCCGCGTGGAGGTTTAATATCTGTAAACACCAGTGATGGAGACTCGTCTGTCCTGTTTTATTCTTCTTTACATCACTGAGCACAGTGTGAGAGGGGCAGATGTGAACGTGTATGTATGTTAATAATGGCTGAAGGCAAAATGAGAGTCAGCAAAGCCAAATGTTCACAATTATGACATGAAATGAAAGAAAAAATGAAGACAGGAGTCTGCAGTCTGCAGCTCCGGAGATCTTTTCTCCCTCTTCAGAAATGAAGAATGTGTTCTTCATTATTTTTTATTTTCATTGATCATTGTTGTGAGTCTGAAGTGATTCTTCAAATGCAGAAAGTTGAGTAAACTTCAAGGCAACTGCGTTTTTTTTTTAAAACTCAAACTAAGTTTAAATTCTGAAACAAACTAAACTAAGTTTTTCTGACCTGTAAACTTTTGTTGAGGCAGTTTACTTTTCTTTAGATAAACTTCAACTTCTGAGCCTTTATGTTCTAAGGGTTCCATCTACGACCCAGCCAGAGGGTTCTACTGAGAACCGTTTTCTATTCAAACGGTTTATCTAGAACCCACCAAGGGGATGTAAGAATACCTTTTTTATGAGGGGTTCTCCTATAACTGTCTTGTCTTGGATCTTTTAACACTCGTTCCTTCAACAACCCATGAAGAACTCTTTCTGCTTTGGATGAAAAAGGTTCCTAATGGAACCCTTAGTCTGACAAACTACCCTTGACAAACCCTTTCATCAAAAAAGGGTTCTTGTGAAGCTAGAACCATTGGAGCCCTACTTTCTGAGTTTATAATATCCGGGTGTCCACATACTTGTGGCCATGTAGCGTTCCAGCGATCTATCCGTCCCCTGCTGTGTGGTTCTATCAGTCTAAACTGTTCCACAGTTCAGCCCTCTGCGTGTTCTCCGCTGGACGCATCAATTAGCCAGATAGAACAGGACTATCCACGAGCTCTGGGACGCCGTCCAATACTCATAAATTCTGGCAGAGCCGCCGCCGCTGCTGCTGCCGCTGTGTAATCTGGTAAACTGGCTCCGCAGATCCCAATTAGGAGAAACCGTCTGGTGCCGGCGGCCGACGGCTGCAGCTCGACCGAATTCTGCCAAGGAGGAGGATCAGGAACATGAGAACAACCTGGAACCAAGACGAGACCACAGACTGAAGTTCAGGGACGGTACGGTCCGAGGACATCAGCAACAGGTGGACATGCTGGGACATAAAGGTGTAAAGGTGAAAAGATGAATTATGGCTGTCATCGTTCAGTCCTTCATGGGACATTTTGATTATTTTGATTTTCACTCTTCAGTTCTGCAGGAACATTTTAAAGATCAAACTATTAAATCTTGTAACAAGTCAACCTCCTCATGAACGCATTTCTCATGAAATATCATTTTTTGTAGCTCAGGAAAGTTAAAACCTCTAACCTGATGAATTTATCCTGTCACAATCTTGTCAATTGAAAAATAATATTTTATAATATTTTGTTTTGTGTTTCCTGTAACAATTATTTTCTTTACTGATTAATCTGTCGACCATTTTCTCCATTAATCAATTAATTGTTTGGTCCAAAAAATGCCTGAAAAATGTTGATCAAAGTCCAAGATGACGTCCTCAGATGTCTCATTTTGTCCACGACTCAAAGATCTTCAGTTTAGTGTCAGAGGAGGACGGAAACCAGAAAATATTCACATTGAAGAAGCTGAAATCAGAGAATTTGGACATGTTTTTATTTAAAAAATGAATGAAAACTTAATAGTTAATAGATGAATCGTTGCAGCCCTGCAGTAAGACCCGCCGTCATGATAATGAATTGCCAGCTGTGTGTAGAGCTCGAGAACCCAACGGGTTCCGGTCGGGTCAGGCCTTATTCACATATTTCAGGGGCTCATGTCAGGTTCAGGCTGTTATTTATTTATTTATTTATTTATTCCCTGCATGTATTGTCCCTGTCACTGAAATCTCCCTCTGTTTGGTGCACAGAGGGAAGCTTTCGGGTTGAAATATACTAATGAGGGTCAGGTTCGGGTCGGTTTGAAACAGAATTTTGTCGACATCGGGCCTCGACAGGCACAATTAAAGCACTAACTGTGTGTCTTTTTTTTCTGTGACTGTGATGGAACACAGTCACCTGTTTCCTGTATCCAGATGACATAATCCTGTTACATGTAATCCTGAGCGGGTCCATCAGGCCCTGCTTAATGCTGAACCCTGGTTTATTCGTCCAAAACTCATAAAATGTGTTGCACAAGCAGCATCAAGTTGAGAAAAGCTTAAAATGCACAGACATGACACATGTGATGTCATTAAAAGTGGCGTGTTGTTTCTACACCATCATGTGATGAGATCATATTTCATGGGAAGATTACGTCCATGTTCTTAATCTTAATTACTGAGTCCATCACTTATTTTCACGTGAGCAGCTGATGATGATTTCTCGACCGTCCTTGAACGCCTCATGTCAGAATCTGAGCCGAACTTTAACTTCGTGACCTCGAAAACTTGGACGAGATTAAAAAACTTTGCCGGCCGACAGAAACATCCGATCACAGCTGTCAGACTGATGGACGTCTCATTTTAAATGAGAGCGGAGAGCTGGTGAAACTAATCCAAACCGCTCCGTAATCTGGAGCTGGCGAGGCCTCCATGTTCATAGAAATAAACAGTACAGTATTTACATGTGATGCATTATCACGTTTCTATTTTTACCCTCTTATATGTATTTAATCTGGTGGCGTGTAATGGTTGGCGTGACAGGAAAGTAACACAAGAAGTATTACTGAGGAGTTTGTGCAGCTCCACTAATTACACTGCTGTTCACACACAGAGCCTTCAGCCGTGATTAGTTCTATTAAAACATGACTGTCAGAGGGAAACGTGTGACTCTGGAGCTCAGCTGGAGACACATGACTGAGGCTTTTGGCGTTAAGACTCGAGTGTGACGGCAGAGACGAGGCTGCGGAGGGTGAGGTGATTAACGTGAGCTTCTCTCTGCAGCCCCCCCGACTCCTGAAACCCGGCTTGGCTCTGCTCAGGCTGAGAGAGCGCTGGAAGCAGGAGAGACAATGCAACGAGGAAGTTACATAACACACACACACACGCACACACACACACACACACACAACACACACACACACACACACACACACACACACACACAGTCCTCAGCTGCAGCCTCCACTGCTGCTCAAAAAAAGTGGGAAAGCAGTGAGGGAGCAAAGATGAAGATGAGGATGAGGATGAGGTTTATGGACCAAACAGCTGATTCGTGGAGAAAATGATCAACAGATTGATAATGACAATACAAACTGACAAGCTTGTGACAGGATTATTTAATTGATTCATCTTTTGGGTCATTTTTTGATTTAAAATAAAGTCTAAAGTCTAAATTCTCTGATTTCAGTTTTATTAAATGTGAATATTATCTGGTTTCTTTAATCCTCTCTGACTGTTGGACTTTGATCAACATTTTCTGATATTTTATGGACCAAATAGCTAATCAATTAATGGATAAAATGGTCAACAGATTAATCCATAACAAAAATAATCGTAACATGAAAGACTTTAAAGGTGGAGCAAACATGTAACGCACAGAGACCGACAAGATTTTGAATTATTTTGAGTCATTTTTTGAAATTAAAAATGTCAAAACTCGACGAATCAATAATTATTGATTCTTAAATTGATATGCATCTACTTTGATAATCAATTAATCGTTTTGGGTCATTTTTTAATTGAAAAAAAAGTCTAAATTCTCTGATTTCAGCGTCTTAAATGTGAATATTTTCTGATTTCTTTACTCCTCGCTCACAGTAAAGTTTGAGTTATGGATGAAAGAAGACATTTGAGGATGTCATCTCGGGCTTTGAGAAACACTGATCAATATTTTCTGGACCAAACAAACTAATCGATTAGCAGGAAAATTATTTCCAGATTGATCACTAGTTGAAAAATAGATCCAAACGTGAAAACAGGTGGAGCACACGGACGTACGTGCTCACAGTATGGCATAGAAGCCTGAAAATATGAGATTATCATAATAGAATTAATTTAAAGTCATAGAATATTGAATGGAAGTCTGATAACAGTGAATTTAAAATTCATCTTAATTTTTTTATGTCAACAAAGCTGTTCAGGCACGGGGAGCTGTGTAAACTGAATAAAAGTCTGAAAAGTTACAATATTCTGACTCTCATTCTGTATTCACTGCCCTCAGATCAGTTCTATCAAACCTTCCACCCCATGAGACTTTTCTTACATCTTTTCAGACGTTCATTCTCAGGTTTTATGTCATATTCTTGATTGACGTCCATATAATAACCTTGTAAATGAAATAAGAGAACAGCAGGAAACTACTGTGAAACAAAATAGCAACATTTACGTTGTTACGAGCCTAAAATTAGTTTATTTTCCTATTTTTCATCAATAAAGAGTGTTTGTACCAGTGACCTTTCATTTGATTCAGGTACATGGGAAACTATTTCTCTCTGTAGCCTCAGAAAACTACTAATCACACCCGTTCACTAATGGTCATCTAAACTGTCCTCTGATCGTCCAGACGTGAGCAGCTCTGAGCTGCTCAAAAAATTGACGAGCTCAAGTAAGTTGCGTCAACTTATCGCACCGACGGCATTAACGAGTGATCTGTGACATTTGGCTGCTGTTCGTTCTTGGTGGAGGTTCTTGGTTCCTCACACAGCCTGAGAGGAAGCCTGCAGACAAAACTCAGGGCTGAAAAAAGCCCATCGACCCCCTCTGTGTTTTTCACAGTAAAATAATTGACCTGTTTCTGTTTACAGAGAATTCAGTGAAATCATCACATCATCAGTGAAAATCAAACAGTAAAAGTGCTTTTTGCAGATAAAGCATTACTGGTCACGTCATTATTGGACATGTTATATATTTTTAAATACTATAATAACAGTTATCAAAAACTCATTTATTATTTATGCAACATCACACAACTCATCCATCCTGTGTTGTGTCTCTGTAGTCAGGTGTTCTGAGTCACAGCTAACTGGTTAGACTGGGAACTGTAGTCCTGATCCTGACTGGTTTGGATCATTATTACATTCATACAAAACCCTCCAAATACCTCCAAACTCTCCAACATTAATCACATTAATACTTAACTGTCACTCTAAAATGCAGAATGGAATGTTTATGTTTTTTTATTTCTTTTCCCCAAAATCAGTTTGAAAATTAAGAGAAAACAGAAATCTGTTGTGTCTTTAATGTTCAAACGGAGTGTTTGAGGTTCATAAAATCATTTTCATCTACTTTTTTAACATTGAACCAAACAGAAAACTGACATTATATTTGTTTTTTTAACATAAACCCACAGTGAGCTGAGGTTTGTTCAGTCTGACTCCATCAGCTGTTTCTCTGGAGGCCCCGATCACTCTGATCAACAACAGCTGAGTCATCATGAAGCAGAACTGATAATGAAAAACACAGAGACTATCTGAACATGAATGATGTCTTTTTTAACTCCTGAACTCACAGGATGGAGTTTGGGGTTCGAGCTGCATCTAAACAGTGAGTGAAACATATTTAATGTAAAGTTTCAGAGACAGAAGTCTCAGATTCAGGACCTTGTGTCCATCAGTTCTCCCCCCTCCTCCTCCTCTGTAATCTCTCTGCTGAAGGGCAGATTTAAGCCTCCAGTTGCATAAGAACCAGTTGATGTTCAGTGTGGAGGTTCAGTCGTAGGCGGAGCAGCTCAGGTAGTCATCAGATCAGGTCCACAGGGTTTGAATCTACCTGAAACATCAGAGTGAGTCATGTTCACATGCAGCTGGATGAAAACAGTGTCACCAGTTTTTATTCAGCGTGTCAGAGCGTTCGATCGGTTTTAGAACCTCTCACTGAGCTTCTGGGAGGAACCTCTCCCCCAGAGATCGTCCTCTGTGTTTGTTTCCAAGTGGAACATTTATAATAATAAATAAAAAAGGGTTCTTCTATGAGGACAAGCTGGAGAACCCTTCATGGTTCTAGTTAGCACCTTCATTTCAAAGAGTGTGACACACACACTTACTGTAAGGTGTCAGAGGTTTATTGTTCTCTCGTACCAGTTATTAAACTGGTTTCCAAACCATTTAGAACCCACTGTGAGAACCACAGTAGGAGCAGAACATTTAGAGAACAATGACCCCCTAATTATCCATCAACGACGTGCGGTTCATTATATCCTCACACAGGTTATTTTAAACCTGGGCTGCAGCGGGTCATTAACTGGAGCCGTGTGTGTGTGTGTGTGTGTGTGTGTGTGTGTGTGTGTGTGTGTGTGTGTGTGTGTGTGCAGCAGAGATGGAGTAAATAGAGAATGATTGGCTCGTCGTCGTGCCATAATTAAGGGTTTTGAGTTGAGCTGCTCAGCTGGCTCGAGGTCTGTGACATGGGAATGTAAGACTCAGATGAGCTTATGTAACCTAATTGTTTGGCCCCGGAGAAGAGCAGTTATCTTTAAAAGGGAGCCGCGTTCCGAGGGCCCGAATTAATCAAATATATGTAAACTCCAGCGAGGATGCTAATTAATCCCTCTCGGTGTCCCCGCCCTCCGCTGCGGCGCCTTCCTGGAGAAACTCTGTGGTTGTTTCCTTCATAGTGGAGAGGAGGGTCGACTGTATGATTGTGTGACATCATCGCCTCCACTCTGACATCATCCTGACAAACGAGATTAATGAATGCTGCAGATTCATGATGAGGGCCGAACACTTTTCATATCACAGGAGGCGCAGTGTTTATTAAAAATGTGCAAAATATGTCAAAATACCGTTTTATATGAAATTATTGAGCAGAGACGTCCCTGAACATCACATCTGTCGGACTTAAGAAAACATCTTTGTAGAACTATTTCATTGTCTTCATCATCAGTTAATCTGTCAGTCTGACGTCCTCAGATGTCTCATTTTGTCCACAACTCAAAGATCTTCAGTTTACTGTCAGAGAGGAGGAAAGAAACCAGAAAATATTCACATTTAAGAAGCTGGAATCAGAGAATTTGGGCAATTTTCCTCTTCTTGAAAAAAAGATCCAAACTGATTAATCAATTATCAAAATAGTTGCCAGTTCATTTAATACTTGACAACTAATCAATTAATCAACTTGACTGAAATTGCAACATGCAACACAATTAGTGCAAATGATCAGTTTAGCATCACAGTTTATGTTCACTGTAAAAAAAAACTATTACATGATGATGATGTGACGTTTATTGAGGTCTGAACCAAACAAACATCTTTTCTTTCATCTGGAGAAAAAGATTTTTAGGTCGGCTCATCTCTGCAGCTCTGCATCTCTGCAGCTCTGCATCTCTGCAGCTCTGCATCTCTGCAGCTCTGCATCTCTGCATCTCTGCAGCTCTGCAGCACCTCATCATAAAGCTGTTTTCTCACATTTTTACTTTTTAAAAAAAATGTGATTTTTTGATTTTTTGAAGTTTTGCACTTGCCCATATTGGGATTTTATTGCTATTTATTGTCATTAATTGTGCTGCTCTGGTATTTTTTGAGCTTGAAATGAAATAAAATGCCTCTTTGTAACATTGTAACATGAGTTTACTCATCAAATTTAATCTTATTTCACATATAAAACATTTAAATTGCTACATGAATAACACACACTGTGCACACTGTAAGAGAGATCATGATAATAAGGCTTGAAAAGACAAAATAACATTATGTAATGAATATGGCACTTTTAATGTTTGTGGAAACTCATTAAAAATCCATTTAAACAGGGACTGTTAGTATGAGAGCTGTGTTCTCATTCTGCAGTGCAGGTGAATCAGAAACCTTCATCTGAATACTGTAAAAAATAAAATGATCAGTGGTGTAAATGATCTCTGTGGTTAAAAAGCCTCTTCCAGAGCAGATGATATTTTAGTCTCAGATGTGTTTCAGTGGTTTGGATCACCGCTGACTGCAAACACACACACACACAGGAAAAAAAAGTCAAATAAGCAGAAAACAAGCAAACAAAGAGGCATCAGTGGACGTTATCTAACCAGACTGACTGAACGCAACGTTTCCACATGAGCGACCGCTGCTGCTGCTGCTGCTGCTGCTGCTGCCTCCATCACTTCTGCATCATCTGCTGTAAGTGCTGCACCGTAACCGAGGGCCACAGCGCTCCACAGCACCTACACCGAGGATGAGGATGATGATGATGATGGTGATCGTGATGACAGCCAATCAGATATTAGACCTACAGAAGAAGCATCACCTCGTTTGCTCAGTGATGTTTGCTGTAATGGGTTTTGTCTTTGGAAACAGAGGCTGATGTTGTGTTTACTGCAGTTACATAAGATTACAACACCTTCATTTACTGCATTTATTCGTTTCATTATGTCTTATTGAGGGATGTGTTGTTTTTGATGCTGATCTGTGCCTTTATGCCACTTTATGGACGTTTATCTGGGATAGAAACTGGAAATATTGGAGATTAAAGAACGTACTGTTTGTCTTTGAGCTTTAGAACAACACATCGAGGTGTTTTCTGATCTGATGCGTCAGTCAGCAGGTCAAAATCATGTCTCTGTTTTCCAAAAACTGTAACAAATCAACTGTTTTATGACGTGACATTAGCTGTGTTTCCATTCAAATGTTTCACAAAATGTGAATGAATGCTTTTTTTTCCATCCACTGCCCTTATGTGATTATGAGGAGGTGGCGCCACTTCTTCTGCACTTCAAGTTGCAGTTGCAGAAGAAGAGGACGCAACAAGATGAGGTCATTAAAAGAGCAGCAGTGGAACCTCAAACAGTGAAAAACGAACCAGAAAACAGGACGTGAATCAGACAGTTGTGTGGAACCATCATGGATGTGTTATAGAGACACGAGGAAACAGCACGAGGAAAAGAGCATTAACTCTTTTTTTTTTTTTTTTTTAGAAAAACACAAAAAACACCTCAACCAAGATAAAAATCTTTTTTGCGAAATTGAGGCAGTTTTTTTTCAAATTTTGCCGTTTCCATCAACCTTTTCTCATAAGATACTTCAAAATGTGCATGAAATATGTTGATGGAAACTCAGTTTGTTAAGTTTGGAGAAATAAACTGGTTTGGGTTAACTTCAGTGTCTTGATGATGTATTTCCCACAGGAGTTGCAGGAGTTAGTGGAGAACAAACACAGAGCTAAAAGAGAGTGAGTACAGGACTGACATTCATGTGGTGACACAAACCCAAGTGTGTGAGCCTGGCACGCTTTACTGCACCTCTTTTTTCACCTTCTGCATAATATCACATATCGTTTAAGTGATAAAAAAAAATATACTCTCATTGTCTTCTCATGGCTCTTATAATTAATCTCTGATCAATAGCAGTGTAGAGTAGAGGTGGAACTGTGATCGTCATTGTTCTGTGGTCCGTACGGATCACCTCCCACAGCTCGTGAACATGTGATCCACGAGCTAAATAAAACCGTCATTGTGTGAAACACAGTTTTATTGTCGCTGTAACTGTTTTAAAGAAATACTTCTGAGCTGCAGTGAAAAGACGAGACAGATGCTGCTGATTCTGTTTCACTCTGCAGAACTTCTCTGTGAGAGTCTGAAAAAACAGAAGAGCTGCTGATTTAAAAACAGTCACATGTTCTCCATCGAGTGAAATCATGACCACGACGTCGAGCATTTTCACTGGTGTAACTGGGCGGGTTCGTCGTCATAGAAACAGATGATAAGATTGTGATGTTTACTGTAACTTCAGTGATTTCTGCTGTCTGAATCTCTACACACACACACACACACACACACAGTTCTGCTCAGCTCACCGGAGCAGAACTGTGTCTGTCTGATTGGCTCATCACTTCTAACCAATCAGATAGTGTCGTGGCCAGGACATTGAGCATAAGCACATTAATCCCACCATTTTTGTTGTTGATGATGATCTGAGATTATACACTAGTAAACTGTATTTCATTTAGTTTGGGAGGTGGGCAGTGGTGATGCTTGGTCCTTGGAGGTTCTGAAGGAATGTGAAGTAGTTGATTGTTTTGGCACTTTTAACCAGAGCCTGACTGATATGGGACTGATTTTAGAGGAATTAGAGAATATAGAT
Organism: Lutjanus argentimaculatus; assembly: GCA_034769285.1. Taxonomy (NCBI): domain Eukaryota; kingdom Metazoa; phylum Chordata; class Actinopteri; order Lutjaniformes; family Lutjanidae; genus Lutjanus; species Lutjanus argentimaculatus. The sequence goes on along the minus strand of JAWZSL010000005.1, from coordinate 13,638,055 downwards.
AGTGGATATGGTGGATTTCTCTGAAAAAAGTTTCCATGCTGGAAAACATATACGCTGATAGCGATATGTCTGAGATAAGCTCCTATCAGGCCAATATCAGGCTGATACTTTGAACATTTTAATTTAATTTTAATTGTTTTAATCTGAACTCTGCTGCTGGATGTGTGAACGAGTTCATTATATGACGTGTCAGTGTTGTGTTCGAGACGTGTTTCCACTGCCCCCAAGAGGCCAAAAGTCAGTTATTGCAGGTTTCAGACACAAAAAACTAAAGTTTCTGTGGCTCGAACAAGTCGTCCACTTGTCAGAAGGTCGGTGGATTGATGTCCGGCTCCTCCAGTCTATATGTTGAAGTGTCCAGATTAGGATTAGGATTAATCAATGATTAAATCAGTTGCCAACTATTTTGATCGTCGATGAATCGGTTTGACTCATTTTTTAAGAAAAAACCCATCTTTTTGGGTTTTCACCATTTTCTGACATTTAAAAAACAAACAACAATTAATTGATTAATCAGGAAAATAATCAGCCAATTAATCAACAGACTTTTAGTGTTGTAGAGGGCTGCTAGTCGCTGTACAGGGTCTGAAACAGGTTGTAATAATTCAAAAAGGAAAAAGAAGGTGTGAAATTAGTCAGAAATCAGGAGAAATACAGGAGAATCGTGATCCTGGGAGCAAACATGGTTAAAACAGGAGTCTCCTGAGGAAAACAGGGATCGTTGGCAAGTATGTACGACATTAGTCTTAGATACGAATATATTAACCAATATCATCCTCTCTGACAGATATGTTTATAATTTGGGTGAACTGACCCTTTAACAGTTCTGAACAACATGGAAGCAGCACGTTTTCCTCTGTGATCAAACTGAAGTGTACCACGTGGTCACACAGAGACGTTTCAGTGCTGAAAGTAACATGGAAACATGACGTGTTTTTACATGATGCAGCAGTGAAGCGGTCTGCGAGCTGCAGACGTCAGACTGGATGGCTGAATAATACATGAGGAGGCAGAAAGAGGCTGGAAACTCAGATTCTGATTAAATAATATAAAATATGATTCACAGTATCAGCCAGTGTTGATTATCTGAACAAAATTATTTCAACTTAAGCTGCAGGGAGGTAAAAACGAGACACGACAAAGTCTGTTTAACTGCAAATAAAGTAAAAACTGACCATTTTAAAGCAGTTTAAGAGAATTTTAGTGATTCTAACAACATATTTTGTCGAGGAAATAACTTCTTCCACATTTATTAAGGTGAAAAGAATCAACAAGCCTCATTTTCTTGGCTCCAGTTTTGGTGATAATCTGTTAACTGCTCTGCTTCTTCGCTCTTCTTACAGGCTCTGGTCCAAAATACTCACTTCACACTCTAACTTATTTCACATGTAACACCCACACATACATCAGAAGACCTTCATTAACATAAACAGCCCCAGTGTTTCACTGTCCTGAATGTTTTAGATGTTTCCCTGCTCCATCACACCTGATTCAAATGATCAGCTCGTCATCAAGCCTCTGCAGAAGCCTGCTAACGAGCTGATCATTTGAATCAGGTGTGTTGGAGCAGGGAAACATCTAAAACATGCAGAGCAGTGAGCCCTGAGGACCAGGACAGGGGAATCACTGATCTAGAGAGTTTTGGAAGTATCAGTCATTAAGATTTCTGCCTTCTTCTTTTCTTTTTGGACCAAATTTTTATCATATTTTCCACAAGGTTTGCAGATAAGACGTCTGCCACCAGTCTCTGACTTCTGCTGCTGACTTCTGCTGGGGTGGAACTGGGGAGAGACAGAGAGCAAAGAGACACAACACAGGGACACACCTACAGCTGTCACACTGTCCAGTAGAAAGAAAGTAGTTCTGGTAGATTCTACTGCAGAGTTTTGGAGTTATTGGACATTGGACAGCGCGTCATGAGCAACATAAGTGTCCACAGCAACTGAGCAGCCAAACTCTGCAGTTTTCCTTCGATATGTGTGAATATTCCTGATCTATTTTCCTTCAACATGAATGCATGAGCACTGCAGCATGTGTGTGTGAAAAAGAGGGATTAAAGCTGAGCAGCACCTGTCTGGTGGCAGTAAATGTACAGTTTGTCCATAAAAACACTGCAGAACAAGTTCAAGGTTCCATGTGTCTTTTTTCTCACCTGCTGGGTGAAATAAAAGGAGAGTCTGTGTGATTAAACCGGAGCAGAGTGAGCTGATCTCAGAGCTGCTCCACCTTTAAAATGTGGGTAAAATACATTTAAAAATGAACCGTTTCTGCTGTGTGAGACTTGCAAGCGTAAAACTCTGGAGACAGGTGATGAGGCCTGATTCAGAATATCTGAGATATATATTCTGTTCACATGACCCGTACCAAACTGGGTGAAGATCATCATTGTGCTTGTAAACAGTCAAACAGCTACAGGAGGGGACAGACAGAGCACACAGTTCTAAATAAATCTCTCACTGATGCTCCGTCCTCATCAGAAGTTTGTCACCTTCGTCCTCTGAGCTCGTCTCAGACGGGACCTCTGTTGCTGCAGCAGAGATGACAGACACATCATAAGCGTGGCACCCAGGGGGCCGGCATGTGTGAGGCCCCTCGGACGCCTCGCCGCCCGTCCACCCTCGTTTGTTTTAGCGAGGAGTGGATGTGCAGCGTTGGGCAGGGCTGCGTAATGAATTCACTTTGACCAAAGGTCAAACTGAGGCGGATCTTTTCCAGCTCACAGTCCGTCCTGATGAGCGTCAAACGTCTCCGATCGGACATGACGGGCCTCGTCTTTCTTCTCTTGTGTAACGTCACATCCCAGGATTCATTTATAGGACTGGAACTGCTGCTGCCTTCACTTTTTACTTTTTACTTATTATTGGACACTAAAACACATGATATTTATGTAATGTGATGCAGTTTTGTGTCACTGCTTTACTCAGTAGAATACAAGTGTTTAGAGTTGTTAATGATAAAAACATATATAATATTCTATAATAGCCTAATATAACATTAATATACTGAAGTAACATTTTAAATTCAGGACGTTACTTGTAGTGGAGTATTTTTAGACCATAGTAACTACATTTACTTAAGTACAGGTGACAAAGTCAGCTGCAGCAGGGCTGGAAGTAATTACAAATACTCAAATTACTGTGGCTTTTTGGGGTACTTGTACTTTTATGAGTAGATTTTTAAGTCTCTTACTTTAAGTATGCATTACCAGACGTAATCTACTGTTCGTGTTTTGTATCTGATAAATTACTAATGATCAATCGATTGTTAGTGTTTTAAACTATTGGTTCAGAAAAACACAAAATTTGCAACCCTAGTTTGGAGACATGACTGTGACATCAACACTTAAAAGTCACAAATACTTTACTGTACTTTTACTTAAGTTTACTTCTAATACCAGTACTTTTACTTGTAATTGAGTATTATTTTAGCAGTGTAACAGCTAAACCTAAAAACACCTACAAAATATATATAAATAAAATTTAAAAAAAAAATATATATATATATTCACCTCTTTACCTTCCTGTTTATAGTATATATATAATATATAATATTTTCACTGTTTGCTGTCTGACTATATTTTCTAAAGCCAAATATCACTCTCAAAAACCAACCAAACTCCACTGGCAAAAACAGTGATTTTATGGGACTTTCTGGTCACCTGCTGCCTCCATCTGTTAGTTTGTTTGTGTTATTTTGTGATTTCAGTAAATCTGAACTGTCCTTTTAAAACATCAAAGTCACACAATCACACAAACAAACCAACAGATGGAGGCAGCAGCAGACCAACAACTCCTGTGTTCTGTGAGCTAAAATGACTGATTTTGTCAGTGGAGTTTGGTTGGTTTGTAGAAAGTGATATTTGTCTTATAACTGCAGTTTCCCATCAGAGAAGTTGGTCTGATAGCAAAGTAAAGTGGTGAAAATATTCTAAATTCAGCGTGCACTTATTAAAATACATGTTGCTGCAGACCCCGTCCACAGCAGGACATTGTGTAGCTCCCAGCGACCAATCAGACAGAAGCATCAGAAAATCAGTGTCTCGTGTTCCAGCATATATTCAGTGTAGTGACCCACAGTGTGTGTGTGTGTTGTGTGTGTGTGTGATTATAATATGATGATGTAAAGCAGTCAGACGAGGTTCGATATCTGTGGTCTGACAGGACGGACAGTAATGGACCCCCTCCCTGAATTTAGGAGCTATTTTTAGAAGCTTAAAGAGGGAAAATCCTGTTTCATTATCCACAGACGAGGTGGCACAACTGCGTCATGTAACTCTCTGTGTTTTTCTTTTTTTTTTTTTTTGTTTCAGTTTTTCGGCTGACTGGCTGCGGCGGCGGCGGCACGTTCGCCTCCATGTGCCACATCAGTCATGCATGAACACACAGATTTGATTGCTCAGTAATAATATTCACCACCAGATATAAATAGACAATATGTGAGTGTGTGTGTTTGTAGTAATCAGAGCGGAGCTGCTGTTGGTGTCACACACACACACACACACAGACACAGACACAAGGAGGCGGGGTCACGCGCCTCCAGCCGGCCAATCACGGCGGCAGCCTCTCTTGATTGAATTTCATCGGTCACCGTTAACGACGAGACCTCCAATAAACCCCGAGGCGAACTGATGCTGCTCACAGATGTGTGTCAGACATGACGCTATGGGGGGGGGAGTAACTGAGTACATTTACTCAAGTACAATATTAAGCTACTTTCTACTTCTACTCCAGAACATTTCAGAGGGAAATATTGTACTTTTTACTGCACTGTATTCATTTGTAACTTAGTGGATTCTAAGAATAAGAATAATAATCAATAAATAAAATACGATGTATTATCCAGTGGTATACAAACTGAGCTCCACATTTACCATTAATGCATCAATAAATATTATGCAATAATGTTACTTTTTGTACTTAAAGTATATTTTGATGGTTGCACTCTTGATTGATTAGTTACCAAAGTTTATTATCTTTATAATAATTGACTAATATAATGGATTCATTGACTTAATGTTAATGCAAAATTTGTATGTTCTGATGTTCTAGAAATTTATTTTAGGTTCCCGTTCCTCCTCCTAATCCATCCTCATCTAATAATGTTTTAGCTGCAGTGAGCAGACGTTTTGCACATATATTCAGTATCTACATTTTATTTTATTCATGTTATTTGTTTATTTTATTGGGACTGTGCATATTAATGATCATCAATATAAAATGCGCTGCACTGCTGAACGTGTATCGCATCACTTCCTGAGAGCCTCTTTGCTGGTTGGACTTTCGTAACCATGGAAGCAACAATGAACTCATTTATAAAGCATATCTCGTTTAGCAAAGTGAAACCTTTTACTGACACTTATTGAAGCGTCAGTGACATCACAGCTGCCTTGGTTGCTGTCCGTCTGTTAGTTTGTTGTGTTGTCACTACTGCATTGCATTGTGGGATATTTATGCTGCCACACTGTGCGTTCCAGTACCCACACTACTATACTGTTTATTATGCCAGAAAAAAATGAGCATGTCCCACATATCAAATACAGTCTTACTGCCCCAAGTTACAGCATGTTTCTCTGAATGTTCTGACCCACAATCCTTTGTGACGAGCAAGAAGGTCAAAGTTCAGGGTTCAGTGCTGTGAAGAGGCCGTTGGTCTCATATACTGCATGCAGCATACAGATTTTGTGAGAGCAGCTGCAGTCTGTTCTAAATGTGAAAGAAAAAAATCAGTGTTCTGGGATGCAGGGTTGGTGTTTAGTGCTGTTGGGAGAAGTTAGCCTTCAAGGTTTTCTGACAGAAAGCCAGTGGCGGACTCAGGCCGTCTGAGGAGCACGGGAGAGAAAAATAGAGAGGCCACCAGCTGTAAGTGGTCGGGCACCAACGTGCTGGAAGTTGTGATGTGTGATCACATTTTGTCCACTGGAAGGACACTTTAGAGGGCACTTCATGTTTTCTCTGCTAGAAGGAAACTTTATCATGTTTCGATTACTGGAGGACACTTTATTATGTTTTAACTACTGGAGGGACACACTGTAGGACGCTTCATCACATTGTCTTGGACACTGAGTCACTCTAAAGGGTACTGTCTCGTGTTTTATCTGTCATAGGCTCATCCAAGATGCACTTTTGTGGCCTCCATTTCAAAAATGGGGGCATCAGGGGGGTCGACTGCCCCCTCTGTCCCTCCATTGAGTCCACCGGTGCAGAAAGCCTGTCTTGGTTAGGGTTTTCTGCCAGAAACATCTTTCATTAGTGCTTTCATACAGTAATATTTCCCCCATAAATAATCTGCACATGCTCTGTTTTTACACTCAGGTCTCAAACATACAAACAAATCTCAGAAGCTGTTTTAACCTGAAAGGAAATGTGCAGCAAAACCAAAACAAGGAGCCAAAAGAGGCTAAAAATCTCCACAGGACTGCAGATATGATGACTATTCTCTGTGCATTTATCGATGTGAGGAACTCCTTTAGCATTAAACATCATTTGGTTCATTAATAAGATAAAAAATGTTGATTAATTGAGCATTAATCATCATTCTGCAGCTCAGTGAGCCTTTCTGTGAAGTGATCTTCCTCTCCTGCACGTTGTGAAGTGTTATCTAATCCTGGACACAGTTCCTGTGTGGACTCTGTGGTTTGGTCATTTTTGGTGTGATGTAACCTCTGCAGACCGCTGCAGACGTGCAGCAGACCGCTGCAGACGTGCAGCAGTGTGTCGGTGTTGGACAGAATCATTCATGTCTCTGCAGCAGCAGACCGTCTCTCTCTGCGCTCCGTCTTCATCACACTTCCCCTCAGTGAGAATGAGGGTGTGAAGACGTGGGCAGAGTCGACGCCGAGCGGCGCCGAATGTTCCTTCATTCATCTCAGATGGTTAAAAAAAAAAAACAGGAAGGAACTGGAGCAGAAATTTAGTAACAACATGGAGAACGGTTCTGATGAGGAACATTTTACCGACCTCCTCAGAGCTGATGTCACCTTTTGGTACAAAATGTAACTTTTTAAACATAAATTTGAAGCAAAGCTGCGTTCATCCTTTTTCTTACACTGTAAAAACAAACAATTTGTGAGTTTTGAGGCCAACTCAAAGTTTTATCTTTTTAAATTTTTTAAAAAAGATATTGAGTGAATTCATTGAAGAGAAAGAAAATGTAAAAAATTTGATCTTTTCAATTAAAACTATTTGAGACGTATCAGGTTCACAGCTCACTGTGACCAGGATTTGATTTTTTTTTTTTTCTTCTTGATTTCTAAAACTCAAAGATTTAAGTTTATCTGAAGCAGAACAGACCAGAAAACAACCAGTGTGTCAACAGATTTAATGTCTTCACATCTAAAAAGTGAGTGGAGACAAATTTAGTGACTTTTTCTGGAAACAGCGTGGGGGTCTCTCTCTCTCCCTCTCTCTCTCTTGTCTTCTCTCTCTCTCTCTCTCTCTCTCTCTCTCTCTCTCCCTCTCTCCTCTCTTCGTCTCTCTCTCTCTCTCTCTCTCCTCTCTCTCTCTCCCTCTCTCTCTCTCTCTCTCTCTCTCTCTCCCTCCCCTCTCCTCTCTCTCTCTCCTCTCTCTCTCTCTCTCTCTCTCTCTCTCTCTCTTCTGTCTCTCTCTCTCTCTCTCTCTCCCTCTCTCTCTCTCTCTCTCTCCCTCTCTCTCTCTCTCTCTCTCTCCTCTCTCTCTCTCTCCCCCCTCTCTCTCTCCTCTCTCTCTCCTCTCTCTCCTCTCTCTCTCTCTCTCTCTCTCTCTCTCTCTCTCCTCTGTCTCTCCCTCTCTCTCTCTCTCTCTCTCTCTCCTCTCTTCTCTCTCTCTCTCTCCTCTCTCTCTCTTGTCTCTCTCTCTCCCTCTCTTCTCTCTCCTCTCTCTCTCTTCTCTCTCTCTCTCTCTCTCCTCTTCTCTCTCTCTCTCTCTCTCTCTCTCTCTCTCTCTCTCTCTCTCTCACTCTCTCGTCCTGCTGGCAGGCAGGAGGATCGGTCGTGTCTAGAAGGGAATCTGGTGAGAGTTTTGCAGATCTGGTTCCCTTCTAGAAGGAGAGGAAGATTGTCGGGGATGAAGTCGTTGCCTGTAAACAGTTTGTGTCTCACTCTTTCACACACAACTTCAGGCTCAGTGTGCTCTATACTTACAGTGTGAACATTTATGATATAAATCCACTGGAGATGTTTTTACTTTTGTTTTTTGGGGTCAAATATTTCACTGATGAGGCTCCACATAAAAACACGTCTGTGGTGAAAATATCTTTGCTCAGTGCTGCCTGATGGTGTTACTGGTGTGACTGGTGTGACTGGTGTGACTGATATGTTTTATGTTGTGTTCAGGGCCTCTTCCTGAGTCAGATTTCCCATAATTCCCCTCCATGTGAAACAGAGCCAGACCGTCCCTGGATTAAGTAGTTTGGGTGTGAACACAGATTTGGATACGGTCAATTTCTGTGTGTGTGTGTGTGTGTGTGTGTGTGTGTGTGAAATGTGTGCAGATCCTTTTAAAACTGCAGTGGTATTTGTGATGGTTGCAAAAACACTTTGGCTCAAGTTAAGTGGTGGCGAGCGGCTGCAGCTCCTCCTCCTGCTGGACGTCCTGCTGGATTTACACAGTCTGTTATTAAGAACATAATGCTACATGATCCACCGGCCATCTCCACTGTCAGAGGGCAGGGAGGGTCTGTGGTGGAAAACATGAAAAATATTGTCACCTCTCATCCCTGTAAATATTTTAGTTTTTTTTTTTTCCGTGTCCTGTGTTTTCCTTCATTCTTTTTAATGTATTCAGCATGTGTGTTGATAAAAATAAGAGTCGTATCTGTACGGAGTCCAGAAAGCAACAAAACTGTCACATGATTGAACAACATATAAAAAGAGAATTAAAGCTGCTGATTTATCATCTTAAATGTTCAAAATCCTATATATTCATGTTTTTATGACCCAGGATGCATCACTGCTTTTACTGTAAAAATCCAGTAATGAAAAATATCGTCACATCTGGTCCTCTGGTCCCCTGGTCCCCTGGTCCCCTGGTCCCCTGGTCCTCTTGGTCCCCTGGTCCATATCAAGTCTTTTACTTAATTTTTTCTTTATTATTATTATTATTATTATCATTATTATTATTATTATTATTATTATTATTATTATTATCATTATTATTGGATGGAAAATGTTCCTGTGAGTTGAAAGAGGGAGGAGTCAAGGTCAGAAACAGTAACCATGGCAACCACAAACACATCCAAATGAGAGGTGGAATGAAAAAAGAAAAACATAAAATCTCTCGTGTTTCTAAGCTGAAAAGATACAAATAAATAAATAAATGAATGAAATAAAATAAAATAAAATAAAAACAGTGAATCATCAGATCTAACACACACACACACACACACACACACACACAACACACAGTTTTTCTCTGTGCATATATTCACACTGTGAACAACAGACAGACAGACGGACGGGCGGGTGGGCAGACAGACAGGACATGTCTCCAGTCTGCTCTGAACCAACACCACACACACACACACACACACACACGTATAAATATGTACATCCAGGTTATTTATTCTGCTGTTTTCATCGTTAAACTCACGACACGTTCATGTTTAAAAAACAGTCCAGAGGGGAAGAAGCCTGCTGGAGCGAGAGGCAGCGTCCAAATGTCCAAATGTCACTGTTTTCATCTTCATGTTAAATTACATCTGCAGAGGTCAAACCAGCAACCTGCAACCTCAGACTGAGGCTCCCTGCAGAGACGAGTTTGTCCTGCAGAGACCAGCTCGTCCTGCAGAGACGAGTTTGTCCTGCAGAGAGGACGAGTTCGTCCTGCAGAGACGAGTTTGTCCTGCAGAGACCAGCTCGTCCTGCAGAGACCAGCTCGTCCTGCAGAGAGGACGAGTTCGTCCTGTAGAGACGAGCTTGTCCTGCAGAGACGAGCTTGTCCTGCAGAGACGACTTCGTCCTGCAGAGACGAGTTTGTCCTGCAGAGACCAGCTCGTCCTGCAGAGACGAGTTTGTCCTGCAGAGAGGACAAGTTCGTCTTGCAGAGACGAGTTTGTCCTGCAGAGACCAGCTCATCCTGCAGAGACCAGCTCGTCCTGCAGAGAGGACGAGTTCGTCCTGCAGAGACGAGCTCGTCCTGCAGAGACGAGTTGGTCCTGCAGAGACGAGCTTGTCCTGCAGAGACGAGCTTGTCCTGCAGAGACGACTTCGTCCTGCAGAGACGGGTTGGTCCTGCAGAGACGACTTGTCCCGCAGAGACGAGTTGGTCCTGCAGAGACAAGCTCATCCTGCAGAGATGGGTTGGTCCTGCAGAGACGAGCTCGTCCTGCAGAGACGACTTCGTCCCACAGAGACGACTTCGTCCTGCAGAGACGAGTTGGTCCTGCAGAGACAAGCTCATCCTGCAGAGACGGGTTGGTCCTGCAGAGATGAGCTCGTCCCGCAGAGACGACTTCGTCCCACAGAGACGACTTCGTCCTGCAGAGACGAGTTGTCCTGCAGAGACAAGCTCATCCTGCAGAGACGGGTTGGTCCTGCAGAGACGAGCTCGTCCTGCAGAGACGACTTCGTCCCGCAGAGATGAGTTGGTCCTGCAGAGACGAGCTCATCCTGCAGAGACTACTTCGTCCCGCAGAGACGACTTCGTCCTGCAGAGACGAGCTTGTCCTCCAGAGACAAGTTCGTCCTGCAGGACTGTCAGGGTTTAATTATTTTTTTAAAACAGAACTCCTGCAGAGGAAGAAAAAAACGTTTTTAAGGAAAGTCAAGTGGAAACTACACCAATAAATAAAGTAAACAAACCAGAGCATGCAGCATCTCTTCACTGAGACAGAAAAAAGAATAAACCTCCAACAGAAGAAAATCTACAGAAACACTGCAGCACCACCTAGTGGACGATCATGAGACTGACAGCAGAGACTCTGAAGAAATCACACAGATGATTTTCATAAAAGCTCAAATATAAAGAAATCTGTAGCATCAATTTGAGATGTTTCCTTTTAAATACAGAGGACAAGTTACATGTGTGATTTTATTTTCAAATGAAATGAATTTTGTTTGTGGTTTATGATTATGAGTCCAACATTTAAGTGAGTGTATGATGGATATTATCAGCCCAGTGTAGATTTAACACATTTATAACATCTATACTGATATCAGTGAAAATATTTTCTGATATATTTAGAGAAAATGATGCAGATTCCTCTTATTTTTTAAGTTTAAGTTTTACAGGCAGTGTTTAATGTAACCTGCACAGCGTGTCGATAAATACTAAAAAAAAAATAAAAATAAATCATAAAACACTGAGTCACTTCATTCACTGTAAAAATGAAAGAGTTGAGAAAACTCAAAATTTTTTTTACCAACTTCTGATCTTTAGTTGAGATAATTTACTTTCCCTCTATTTTTATCTATTTGAAACATATTGAATAAATTAATGAGGTGAAAGTAAATGTTAAAATTTTACTATTTTCAATTAAAACGATTGAATTTTTCAGGCACAAAAAGAAATAAATCAGGTTTGCAGCTCACTTTTTTGTTTCTTAAACTCAAAGATTCAAGTTTATGTAAAGAAAAAAAAATTATATCGACTAAAGATCAAAGGTCAGCAAAACTTTTTAAAGTTTATTTCAAAACTTAAGAGTTTGAGTTCAAAACGGTAAAATCTGTTGCAGTGTCAAGTTGTGTCAGCTGATTTATTTTTTACAGTGTAGAGATGTACCTGGGGAACTGCTATGAACTCACAGGAAGAGTTTCAGAGGACAAAACTGCAGTCAAGCAGAAACACAGAGACTGTTTGAAGAATATCAAGAATTTAATCACATTTGATCATAATCATTTTATTTATTCTGGCTGATCACTGTCAGAGGAAGCAGAAAGAACAAAGTATGAATTCATAAAAACATTAATTATGTCATATTTTTGTTTATTAAATCCTGATTTAAGACACTGTGAACCAGGAGAGAGGAGCTGATCCACACACACTGAGGCTGATGTTTAAGAGGCCGACTTTCCTAAATTCATCTTAAGACTCACATTTTTACACGATAAATTCCTTCTTTGGTGGACATGACGGTCTGTGAGGACAGAGGACGGATGGAGACGTCCTGCTGAGGACAGATGAGACAGTGATTACAGGCGGAGCGATCGCAGCAGGATAATCAATGATTAAACCATTCAGACAGACGAGGTCACAGGAAGGTGACGGCGTCGCTTCATGAATGAAAAATGAAAGTGTGAGTCGAGGTCAGCAGTGTAACTAAGTACATTTACTCGAGTATGTTACTTTATATTTAATTTCACTCTACATTTATTCAATAACATTTAGCTTCTCTACATTATCAATATAAAAATAATCAGCTAATAAATCATGATGTTTTATTATATGTTCAGTTATCCAGCAGTAAATAAAGTGATTAAAAAACATATGAATGTATCAATAATTATAATCTAAGAAGATAATAAACATTAAACCGACACAGTGAGGATTTTTGGTACTTGAAGTACTTTTTGACACTGATACTTTAACAACAGTCTTTGTACACGCTGATACTGATACTTTTATTTTTAGTAAAATATCTGAGTGTTTGTTCCGTCGCTGCAGAAACAGAAGTGAGATACAGTCGAGGGAAAATATCTGCAGATGACTGATGACGGCGAATTATGAATTTTGTAATGAAACTTTACAGCTTAAGTTTGTTTGTGTTTGTATGTTTTCACTCTATGGTAAAAAAAAACACACAACACAAAGATCATAAAACAGCAAAATAATAAAGTCACCTGCACTGACAACCAAACAACAACATCAAAAACCAAATGTGTGTGAAAATTTGTCAGAAATTCAGGAGAAATTCAGGATTATTAAGAATAAAAATATAATAATATGATAATAATCTTCTGGTACAGCTGGTTTTGTTTTCACCCTGTGACTCTGTGTGTGTTTGAGCTTCTCAGGGTCACAGTTCTTCTGTATTTCTGCTGTTTTTCTGACAAATTTTCACACTTTTTTTAATCTTTTCATTGTCACAGTCTGTTTCTGACACCGTGCAGCCTGTAGAAATCCTGCACTGCTATAAACGTCTGCTGTTTCCACCCAGAAAACAGCTTCACCTTCCAAAAGACTCCCAAAGAGGAATTCTCGTTTCAAGAGGAAAGTGTTAAAGGACAGATGTGAGCGTTTGGTAAAATCTGCTGCGTCAGTTAAAAGTAAAAGTATTAAGTAAAATTAAAAGTACTTAACATAAAAATGCTGTTGCAGTATAATTATTATTATTTGTTATTTTCAGTCTGTAAAAATCACCAGAATACAGGAAACAAAATCCTGCAAGTTACTAGAAAGAGTTTGAGACTCTGCAGACAGTTTGTGGACTGAACCGTCTCGACGTCGTCTCAGTGACCTCACAGCGTTCGCTGCCTCACGACGTCTCGCCTCTGGTGTCAATTTCAGGTTCATAAAATGAGATTAAACTTCCAGATCTCAGTTTAGTTTTTAATCTTAATCTCAAAGCTCAGATTTTTCTGTGTGATCATGAAGTAAAGAGCTGGAAGGTCAGAGACACTTCAGACGTTTACTGAGCAGCAGGGCGGCGGCGGCGTGTCGGAGGCCATGTTGACACCTCGCGGCCTCCTCAGAGGGCATTTTGATGAGTGAAAGTGAAGGAGGAAGTTCTTCTGCCTGCTGGATTTGGACCTGCGGGCGGCTGCATATGCTGCGGTGGATTACACTGATCCAACTTAATGCCTAAGACCCGTGCAATCATTCATAACTACAGGAGCTGCTGAGGGCGCGGACGCGGGCGCTGCCGGCACCATCTGCCGCTGGGGGGGGGGATTAACTTCGAGGAAGATGGTGAAAGGTGGGGGTGGGAGGAGCAGATAGAGACCCTGAGCTGACGACCACCAACTCTCAGGAACCTTCACTAGAACATCAGTCAGTTTTTGTCCCAGATTGATCTCGACAGACTGGACATGAACCGTCCAATCAGGTGTCTGAAAATCATCAAACTCGATATTTTAAAATAAAACATAATTCTGTAACTGCACGGACGTTTTCTGCATTTCTTTTACACAACTGTCATTTGCACGTCATTCATGTCATATTTGATCCAACATGTAGTTTTTGGCAGGAAATTGAAAAATTCCAGTAAGATTTTTTTTTAAAGAAAGTTCTGTTGTTACTAATATTTAAACATTTTAGTGAAACAACAAATAATCACTTAATATTTTAGAAGAATCGTGTCGAAAATGTGTGCATCATTATTCTGTTGAATTCCACAATCACTAATACACTGTTCAATCAACTAATCTGAGAACAAAATGTCATTTTAAGATAAATTCAGATTAGAAGTTTAAATATTTATGTTTTTACCGTTATAATCACTTGTATGTTGTAAACAGTTATAAGTTGTTTTGGGGTTTTTTTAACTGATTTTCAACAGTTCCTTGGCTGCTGTAATCTGTAAGTTATATGGACCAATTCAGTTTACATAAATAATAATAAATAATAATAAAAAAGGTTCCTGTTTGGAAAAAAACAAACAAACAAACAAACATTCAGGTCATTGAATTTTTTACTGTAAATTAATAAATAAAAGCTTAATAATGGCCTGGTCTCATATAATAGCCTGGTCTAAAATGAAGGAAGTGGGGAATATAACCCTAACCCATATCAATCAAGTAATCGAGTTTTTCATCTTGTTACATCATTTACATTGTTTTCATCTAGTTACAGCTTTTATCATTTGTCTTATTCTTACATCTTTTACATTGTTTTTGTTTTCTTTTGACTTGTTGTATTTTTTTGGTCTTGTTCTACAATAATTTCTCCTGGTCATCCACCCCTGTGTAGTGACTCTACATCTCCCAAGTTTGGGAACCACTGTCCTACAGGGACAATAAAGTGTATTATATCGTATTTTATCATAAAAATGAGGCCCAGTTTTAAAAATACCAGGAATTACCCTTAAAGGTGAAGATATGTCTTGTGTCTGCTGCCCCCAAATGGCTAAAATATGAACTACAGCAGGTTTAATCAACAAAAAAACCAGTATTGCTTTGTGACGCTCATTAAAATGATTGACTTACCAAACAGATTTTAGGTTGGACTGTAACTGAGAAAACTTGTACTTTTCATTATCTTTATGCATCCTGACCTCTGAAATGAGACTAAACTCGTCTTGGTCCTGTCTTTGTTTGTGTGTCCTCAGAGATTTGAAGCCCTGCCCTCCGATCATCAGGAGAGTTGATCCGCCTGCAGGAACCCCCTCCACCAAGAAACAAAAAACTGCTGCTGCACTTCAAAACAATCAGCATCCACCACCCTTTTTTGGAACTCTGTGCCTTCAACCAAACTTCACCAGTGATACTTCTGAAGCTTTTCTTTTCTTTTTTCTTTTTTTTTTTTTATATTTTCATTGTTTTTTTGTTTTGTTTTTTGTTTTTGGAGCAGGACTCAGAGGATAAATCTGCCTGATGTTGGAGGGCCTGGGATCACACTGCTGCTGTTCTCTGGAGAGAAAAAAAAAAAAGATCAGATCTAACCAGGACATGCAAATTTTGATCATTTTAACATCCTAACATATTTTTTTTTTTTTTTCTACAAATTGTCAGTTATTTGCTTCATATCAGAAGAAATCCCTCGCTGTGCAATATCAGTCCATATTTCTGTGAAGTTGTCGTGTGGATGTAGACTTTTTGGACAAACTTTTTGGTTTATTTTTGTAACGATGTTTTCCTGATTTCTATTTTTCTAAAATGGTATAAAGACAGACGAGGGGAGAAAAAGAAAAAAATCATCTGAACACATTTTGAGGCAGAGAGGACGTTCGGTTGTTGCTAAAGACGATTTGTCCGAGTTTAGTTTTCCTCGACGACACCCCCTCCTGCTCTGACCAGGGCCAAAGCCATAGCCTATCTCAGATAACAATGCACCAGGCGGTTTAAACACACCAGTGTCCCGAACAGCAAGATGCATTCAGGGTTTCACAGTCCAGGAGCCGACAACGCAGGCTCCTCTTTTCAGCTCATCTTAGCTGTTGGATTTTTTTGAGCGACGTTTTTGGTTTCTACTGTCTGTTCAGGGGCTTGAATCTGAAGTATTTAGTATTATCTACCTTTGTGTGGCCTGTTCTTCTTGCTGTTATTTTGTACTTCCTCCTACATATCAATCAAGCAACTATAAGTGGCATGAGTCTGTGTGTCTGTGAGAGCAATGAATGGGTGCCTGAGCCAGAATGAGAGATAAAATACTGTAAATTCTCAAATAAAAGCCGAATAATGGCCTGGTCTCATATAGTAGCCTGGTCTAAAATGAAGGAAGGAGAAAATATAGATAAAATAAAACTGGTTGGTTAGTTAGATGTTGTGAACCTGTTGGTATCCTGGACAAAACCCCGAACCAATGAGCACCAAAGTCAGTTTTTTTTAACAAGTTAACCTTTTAAGAAAAAGAATTGTTGAATTTTTTTCACCCAAAAGATCCTGTAGGTCATTATGATGAGAAACTTTCTCAAAATAGTCATTATTTTGATAAAGTATCCAGTTATTTTCTCATTATTTTAAGATACCAAATCATTATTCTGTGAAATTTTCTCATTATTTTAGAAATACTAGATGATTATTTTGATAAAATTTGTCAGTATTTTGAGATACTAAGTCATATTTTTGAGATAAGTAATTATTTTGGGAAAGTTTCATGTTAGATTTGTGCCTTGTTAGCTGATGTTGCTAATGCTGGCCCCACACTACAGGAGTTTCAGGCAGATTTGCCATCATTTTAAAATCTTGTAGTGTGTGCATGTTTGAGATCAGAGAGAATCTGTGAAGTTTCTTGTGATGTGTTTGATGCAACCAGATTTTAAAATGTTAAAACTCCTGCTGTGTGAGGCCAGTTTAAGTTGCGAGCAGCTTGGCTACCAGTAGATTTGATCCACTAATGTTAATATCTGAGAAAATAAATTAAAATGATTCATCCATGACTTTTGGAAACAAGATAATGTGAAGAAAATGTAAACAGAAAAACAGTGAGATGTGGTTCAGTCTTTACAAAGACACATTGTGCAGCCAGACTTTGTTCAGACCAACAGAACATGACTTTAAACTCTGGTGGTGATTCAGAAGTGAAACTCACAACTCTGATCTTCTCACTGTGCTTTCAACACATTAATCTGATGTTAATAAACAACTGGAGGACTTCTGATGAGAAACAGAAGAGGAGTTAACAGATTAACACAGATCACGGTTACAGACGGAGGCTTCTGACCAACATGATCAAATTTACTTCACAATTTCTTGCCTCTCGGCCACTATTTGAGAATTTACAGCACTTCCTGTTTTATTGTTTCGACCCTGTTTTCTGCAGTTGTGAAATGTGTTCTGTGTATCCTTGAAGCTGCTATCCCTGTACTGTGTAGATCGGAGATGCCCAGCCTTATCCCTGAACTCCTACAAACATCCTCCATTAGCGCTCCATACACCTCACACACACACACACACACACACATTTGATTTTTTTAAATTATGAACTCAATTAAACTCATCAGTGGAACCCTGGAGTCAGTTTGTGCCTCTCGTGGAATCATTGTGTCACAATTGAGAATCATGTTTTCATTCAAAAAGACTTTTAAAATGATGGTAACACTTTATTTGATGGGGTGTGCATAAGACTGACATTACACCATCATAATCATGACATAACGCCTGTCATGAACATGAAGGAATCTATGAATGTTTATGACGGTTGTCATTAAGTGTCATCCAGTAAATTGTGCTATTTTTAATGCAAATGAAGACAACATAACCTGTCATAAACATGCCATAGCAGGCCTAATTATCAAACTTAGAAAGTCTTTTAACATCACATTAAACTGTCATAGGTTGGTTTTGACACTGGCCGTCATGATACTGTTTTAAGTAAATATTTTTCTTTATCTCAACAATATTTTGGACATGTCATTAAGATGCTATTAAGTGTCATGTACTGTCAAATGATTTTATAACAGTGTTATGACCTCAACTAAAGCAGTACCATTTGGAAGTGTCATAAAGATGTCTTGAAGTGTTATAAGGCCAGTTTGACGACAGCTGATGCACAGCTCGCTCGTTGTTAACATGGTTTAACTGCTTTCTGCTTTTAAAGCCACAGATGTCGTATAGAACAAGACAATGGATGCAAGGATGGCGCTGAATCACAATATTCACACGTTTTTTTCTCTGGGAAGCTCAAATGTCGTACCGCTGAGTTCCCGGTGGTACGAATGAAGGTGAAGAATCTGAAAAGACAACGGACAGTGAAAATCCAGGGGGACACTGGGCCATATTTCATGATGAAATAACATATTTCATAATCCGTTAGCTACCGTAGCTGATGTTAGCATTTAGCAGCTTCCTAGTTTACATTACCGTTTGGTAGTTTTACATGATAAGATAGCAAAAGCGTAAATTAATTCTTCCATTGAAATTTCAGAATTAATTAGCATCTTTCCTATTCCTACTATATCATGTAACATCATCATGTAGTCATGTAATGCTAATGTTAGCTGGGAAGTGATTGAATGAAGTGATTGAATGAAGTGATTGAATGAATATATGGCCTGATGACCTTTCAGATTGTTCACTATCATTTATCTTTTCAGTTGCTGATCAATCAGGAAGCTGTGAAGTGACAACGAGCTGTATGATAACTGAGCGTCTCACCCTGAGCGTGACGTGGATAGAAAATGGCCGCCGTGTGAATATGGTGAATGTCTAGCCTACATTCTAGTATACACCTATGATTAAAGCTGCCATTAGCTAGTTAGCTTGATTAACTGTAGCGCTAGCCATCTTATTAGCTGAGTCATAGCCAAACCCAGCGAGGAAACCACCTTGGTACTGTACTCCCCGCCCACCGTCAGTCTCAGATGATGTGTTCAGTCCAGTTATGTTCACTGGATCTCTCAGTCCTGCCAGATGCTGATGATGCTAGCTTAAGTGCAGACTGCGCTACGTATGTGCAACTCAACAGAGGTGCACAGGAAGCAAGATGGCTCACTGGTTAGCTACGTCCATCATGAGCTCCACTTTTTAAAAACTTTGAAGGTATTCTGGGTGCAGTCTGTTTTTAAAACGTCTGAACCAACAAAATCCAAAATAAAAATGTTTTTTTCCAGAACTGATGATGGAAGTCGCTTTATGCAATACTGACGAGTACGTACCCCGCCATGCTAGCACAGTCAGCATCTAGCTGAGTCTGGCCAGACTAGCCTAGGTTCTATTATGCGTTTATGGCTAAAGCTAGCATTATCTAGTTAGCTCAATTTGCCATTGAGCTAGTTGTCTTATTAGCTGATTCAGAGACAAACCCAGCTAGAAACCCACCTCAGTACTGTATTCCCCGCCCACCGTCAGTCTCAGAGGCTGTTTGGTCCCAGTCCAGCCA
Organism: Lutjanus argentimaculatus; assembly: GCA_034769285.1. Lineage (NCBI taxonomy): Eukaryota > Metazoa > Chordata > Actinopteri > Lutjaniformes > Lutjanidae > Lutjanus > Lutjanus argentimaculatus. The sequence continues at coordinate 13,618,667 of JAWZSL010000005.1, read as the reverse complement.
GACATGTGACGACGCTAGCTGCATGTTTGAGGAACGGAAGAGAAGATTATTCACTCATTAGCCACTTCCATCATCAGTGTGACTTTTTTAAAAACAAGTTTTAACATCTGTCTGTTTTTAAAATGTCTAAAATCCAAAATCAACACATCATTCTTTCAGGAGCTGATGATGGAAGTTGCCATACACGGTACCCTTCAGCGTGTTACCCCACCATGCTAGCGTGGCCGGTGTCTAGCCGAGTCTGACTGGACTGGAACCTCTCACAGGGTCCAGGTGTTTTCTTTTTGCAGACGAAGCAGCTGTTTACTTCTGTGACTGAAAAAACTGTGATCCCATCAGAGGCACAAACTGAAGTTCAGGGTCCACAGATTTATTTGTGTCAATCAAATCCACATTTTGCAGCATTTTTGAGAATATTTCTTGAAAAGCCACCGTAGGCGTACCTACCTGCAAAGTGTAACTTTATTTTTTAAATGCATGTTTTCAGTTGAATCCAGCCCTACGTTCACGTCCATCCAGGGATGTTGTGTTCTGCCAACAGTAGTGGAGGTAGTTTCCCTTCTCTTCTGTCCGTATACACTTTGCTGCCTGTGAGTGTGAATCATCTGTGAAGCTGCCTCCGTCCATCAAGTACCTTTACTGACACCGTCCCCTGAAACAACGCTGCCAAATTGGTCTGAATAAGCCAAATTTTTTCTGACGTTCTCTGTGTATAAGTGGTTTAAGTGTATCACATGTTAAACCTCATCCCGTTAATGTTACATTGTGTTTTTAACAAAGAGAATCCTGTTTGTTAAACTGTTCATAATATATGCAGAAGAGTTATGAAATAAACTGAAACAGACTCAAATGTGGCTGTTGGCTGGTGACTGAGGAGAAATGAGGAAGGTTTCATTTCATTTTGTACACTGATGCTGCGATTAACCAACATTTCTTTTGTTTAAACATTCATTTCAAATGACTGACTGATGATTGATTGTTCTGATGGACCATTGTTCTTCTGAGATCTTTCCTGCACGTCAAATTTTCTACAATATTAGGGGCAAAAAAACTCCAGGGAGCGCGTGCATTTTCAGAACAGTGGGCCTTTGTTTTCAAAATAATGGGTTATTGGACAAATATACTTTCAGTCCAACAGGACATTTTTCAGACGATCTGTGTTTCAGAATAAACGGACCATTGGAAACTTACTGACTTAACTGATGTAACCAACATATTCAGTTAAAATCCAAAACCGTGATTTTTTTCTAAATCTAATCAAGTAGTTTTGGTGCCTGAACTGAAACTGTTTCACCACGTTAACATGTCAGAGAGGAGAAAAGAGTGAAAACAGTGTTTCATGTGACATAAATAACAGCACATGAATAAATCTCTAACAATGAAGATAAATCTTTTATATTATTTGTACATTTGAGATTTTTATGGTGACATTTACAGTGCAGTTCAGTGAAAATATCAGTGACCACTTACATTTTCCAATTCATCAGATTTCTCGCTGCAGAAGTGTTTTGTTCTGTTAAAATGTGCAAACCCTTAAATAGAAGAGATGAAATTTCACCTCTCCTCATTGATAAGTAGGTTTATAACCGTAGCTTCAGTATTACCACAAATCATTTTTGTCTTTTCAACAATTCACATAAGAAGTGATGAACACTGAATGTTGTGCAGTCGGGCAGCGAGTCCAGTGTTTTTAACATCAGGTTTCATCCACTAGATGGCACCATGAGCTCATTTCAGTTTCAGCTCTGAAACTTCATGTGTGTTGGTCATTTTATTTCAGAAATAACACTGCAGAGACCAAATATTACTACAGTTCATATCACTCTGATATGGGACATCTTTGTAAATAAGTTTGTTTCAGGCAAATTGTTAAATTCCTCAATGTTGCTGGAGGTCTGACGGTTTAATTTCTAAAACTGAAGACAATTAATTTGATTCTACTGCAGATTTTTTAACATTTAACTTCACGGCAAAATAACTAAATGATCTTATTTCTTACTATCTTGTTCAGAATGTTTCCCGTCTTTGTAGGGAAGCAAATTTAGTCTCTTATGTTGAGAAATATTTAGGTTAATATTCAGTCTGTACAGGATTTTACAGGCTGTTTTCAGGACTGTTGTGGCCGTAAACGCCTGATTTCACAGCAGCTTTAATAAAAAACAAACTGTGAAATACATTGTGATGTTTTTTTAAACAAACCCTCGGTTCTTTTCACGACTTGTGACAAACTAAAAAAAAATTAATGCAAAAACCAAGTGAATAATAAAACGAAACACTGACTGGGTTCACTGAGACAAACGTGATGTCAAATCTGCAGGAAAGTCGCAAAGTTTCACACAGACGAAGGTGTTCAGAATGGACAGTGTCTGATATTAAAAAATAAAATGACCAAATGAGACGTGTTCTTCATTAGATTATTTTTATTCTTTCCCGCACTAAATGAAAAACTGTTCTCAGTAGAAGGTGTTTGGTCTCTTGGTGGTGAAGCGGGGTTTGTGCTGGCGACGCAGGACCCTGTGAGGCAGAGGGAACTTGATCTTGGAGTCCTGCAGGAGAATCAGAGGAAATCACGTTCAGTTTCAGAGGGCGTGGACGAAATTTATTTTAAAATCAGCAGTTTAGTTATTAAATAGTCTGTCGCCAGTTTCAGAACCGCCAGGTTTGAAGATGGAAGCTGGAAATCTGGAAGAGGAATCTGGCTTTTTGTGTGGCGGGTTTTTTTAAACTGGAGCTGACAAACATGGAGGCAGTCCAGAGAGAGACCCGCCCACACCAGAGAGAGACCCGCCCACACCAGAGAGAGACCCGCCCACACAGACGGACTCAGGAGACACAACAAACAACACCGTCATGACGTGACGGAGACTCACGTGGAACTGCTTGATGGCAGGTCTGCGACACTTGTTGGCTGCGATCACCTGCACCTTCATGATCTGGATGGAGTGGGCGCGAGCACGATGGCGAGCTCCCATATCACGATCTGATAGACAACAAGACACGAGACGGTTTAACAAAACTTCACTTTTACACCAGATTCAACAGGTTAGAGCAGTCATGATTAATCGATGATAGTTAAAAATTTGATCGATCAATTAAAGATCTGAAATAGAACATTATTTTTATGAGTGTGCTCTGCGTGTTATCTGATCTTAGTATACATGTTTAACATGTGGCTTTTACATCTTTACACGTCTCACAGGCTCTAAAACCCTCAGAAAATATTTAATATGTTCCTGCAGAAATAAACTGACCTTGTGGAACAAACTGTATGAAGAGAACTGTTCTTTATGGAGGTTCTTCATCTTATAATCTGCTCCCCATCAGCAGATCAATAACAGATATTCAAAAAGTCACTGAAACTAAAATTTATCAATCACATTTTGTTGTGGCAGTTCTGGAACTTTTGTTAATTTGATTTATTTATGTATTTGGTGCAGTGTGTCAGAGTCATTTCACTCATCTTTTAGTCTGAATGTTTGGCTCATATTGAATTTATTTTCTCACAGATACTGTGTGATTTTAAATTTATGTTTAACTTGAGTTGCAACAATTAATCAAATAATCTATTATTACATTAATCACCAACTATTTTGATGATCCATGAATCAGTTTGGGTTGTTTAAAACAAAATCTAAATGATCTGATTCAAGCTTCTTAAATGTGAATAATTTGTGGTTTCTGAGGATGTCGTCTTAGACTTTGGGGAAGATTTTTGATCAGTGATCACCATTTTAAAGACCAAACAGGAAAGACCTGAAAAATAGCCAACGTTAGCTATAACGTTAAAACACACCATTGCTTGCCAGCTAACAATAGCTAGAAATTTAGTAAGACGTTAGTTTGTTTGCCATCTAAGATTGGCTATAAAGTTTAAACATAATTTTCTAAGTAACACTGGCTAAAAAACTAACCAAAAGTGACAGTTTACCAGCTAACATTAAAAAGTTAGTTAGCCTAGTTAGCCTTCTCATGATGACTGTTGTGTGTGCACTCACAGCACTGAGTGACGGCTCCAGAGGTGGTCAGGTCTCTGTACTCTCTGTACATGTTGTGGGTGCCGCTACGGGAGTCGTAACGCAGCCAGATACCGAAGTTCTTCACCTTCAGGGGGGTCTTCTCGTGGACCTGAAAGACAGCAGGACGTCCGTCAGTTCACACTCAGAATTATTCAAACTATTTTACAAACAGTCAACATATTCAGTCTTTATTAAGACTCACTGTGGACACAGTCGATGTGTTGGTTTCTACAAACAGGCGACAGATTACTGACAGGAAAATTCAATCTTGATTTCAGCACTTACAACTGAAACCAAGACCTCAAGATTCTGCTGTTTGGGGATTATTGTGGCCTAAAATGCCTGATTAAAAAAAAAAATGCATTTATTAATATTGTGATTTTGTAATAAATATGAAAGGAGCTGAGGTTTTTTGTATAATTTCATTTAAAAAAGGCAACTTGTTTTGGGGAGAATAAAACTGAACTCTGGACAAACCTTGTGTTCTTTTCAGCACCCGAAACAAAATGAAACAATTAAAATACCAACAAAAGTAAAATAAAAACAAGACAAAGAGTTTAAGAGAATTTAAGGCCCTGCAAATCTCCTTTTGCATATTTGAATATCAACACAAGTTTTTAAAAATTGGGGGAAAAAAATACGTTATAACAAAGTTTCATCTTTTGTTATCTTTGTTATGTCATCATGTGTGTTTTTAACACTGTGAAGCTGAACTAAACCTTGTTTTCCCAGAGCTGATGAAAGCAGCGAGTGAACCATCTTCCTGTTGCTTCCAATCTCTGCTCGGAGGCACAATAATGACTAGGAAACGATGGGTTAACAAACCAGAGCAAACTGGCTACATTCTGGGAGCATTTCAGCCTCGACACTGCAAAGAAAATGATCACCTCTAAGATTTGTGATGCAGGTGTGACCCTGTTTGTCATCAGAGAACAAACATTTAAAGAGGAGACACACTGGACATGTGGACGATGAGGACTTGCCTCGGTAAGATAGCTTGTTAGCTAGCTTGCAGTTTAAAGCCAAGATAACTGTCTGTACCTGCATGCAGGATTAACAAAAATATGACTTGAATGTTTGTGTTTCCATTCATCCCTTTATTTTATTTTTTTTAAGGCAGCAGAACATAATTAAAACACGGGTCTCAAAGTAGTCGTTAGTTGCAGACCTACAGGTCGGCTAAAAGCTCAACCATATTTAAACTAGAGATATTTAGGATTTAGCACCATGTTTCCACTGCACGCTACAGTTCATCTCAGTCTGTTTCTTTCTTTCGTCAAAGTTGTAGATTGTACCTGGTAGTTTTTTGCTGTGACCTCAGCTGAGTTTCCAGATGAGCTGAGCTGACACATGAAAACATGCAGACCACTGATTGGTCAGAGAACCATCGCTTGTGCAACATCCTGCACTTTTTTATTCAGATTTTTTTTTTAAATGGCAGCCTGCAAAACCACACTGTGGTGAACTGATGAACTGCAGACGTTCTGTTTGTTTGCTGATCAACGTTTATCCTCTGTTGTTCCTGTTTATTTGTGTCACACTGAAAATCACGTTGCAGCAGTTTGTGGTGTCGCTATGACGACCATTCTAACATCATTTAAAGGTACTTTTTGTTGACCCTTGAATTCACTTTCAAAGGCACAGCAGCATCAGAGAAAGGCGACAAGGATCAGTTTTCTGTTTGCACACCAGACAAAATCATACCACTGACAGATATGAACTTTGGGTTTGGGTGCACGAACAGGAGGGACATTAAAATCTGATGTGGAGACAGCACAGATTCATTTTAAGTGTAATTCATGTTCTCATATTGAATTTACACTCTAATATTTTAAACAAAGTTTAGTTTTCAGTGAGCAAGTCTTAACAAGATGAGTAGAACTTTGTTATAAAAGCAAAAAGTAGCTCAGTTTCACATTTATAAAGTGAAAAGTTTGTAATAACGATGTTTTTCACATTATAAGATATGTTGTGTTATTATACGACATATTACACATCAGATAATCCTGACTGATCGGGTCTGTCCACACAGCTGAAAATGATTCGACTACAGCTGATCAATTTTGAAGAAAAAATCCAAAATCGTAATTCTTTTGATATTGCAATATGATTTGCAATATTAGAGGAAAAGATAACTTTTACATCATTCTCATTATCAACTAAAAACATAACGATTATGGTGTTTGTTTTTTTTTCAGGGATGTGAACTTAAAGATGTTTTCTGAAGTCTAGAGAATGATGTTTAACAGGACGTCTCTGCAGCACAATATTTCATTTAAAATGATATTCTGACACATTTCACACTTGACAAATGTTGCACATTCTGTGATTTGTAAACTGCAGTTTCGATGGATTGTTCAGAACTATATTTGACCACCAGTGCAGAAATTTAGTCCATGTGGTTCAGAGACCTACCAGGCCACAGTAGACTGTCTCTCCAGAGGCCTTCTTCATCTTCCTCAGCTGGGAGACGAAGTACCAGAAGCGGGACTTGGCCACGACATGGTTGGGGGCGAAGATCCTCATCCGGTACAAAGGAGGGGCAGGGTTCTTGGCAGAGGGCAGCAGACGCCCAATGACTTTGTACTCCCTAAGCTGCGTTAAGAGGAAAGAGTCTCCGTTAGGATCCAAACTGTGTCACATCAAAGTTGACATAACGAGGCGTTTAAAGACACGACTTGTCGACCCTTGAATTCACTTTCAAAGGCACGGCAGCATCAGAGAAAGGCGACAAGGATCAGTTTTCTGTTTGCACACCAGACAAAATCATACCACTGACAGATATGAACTTTGGGTTTGGGTGCATGAAGTCAAGAACATGAACAGAACAGACTGATATTTAAAAATGTTAAAACTCATGGGGATCATTTCAAACTTTACTTACGCTTCACTTCATGCTACAAATATAATTTCACGGAGTAAAATATGTTGTTTCATTCATAAACTATGCTATAAAGAGGAAGTTTAATTTTGTTTAAACAGGATGTTTAACAACTTATTTCACAAACTTTAGCAAGCTTTTTCATTCTTAACATTTCTCCTGGAATATGTGAACGTTTTCACTGTGTATTGTTTTTGTTTTTCTGTTTGTTTTTTTTTGCTCTGTGGTGTTATAAATGTGTTAATATCTTTCACATTTCCAGGCTTTTATATTCATGTATAAATCACCCAAACACTGGAGTGACCTGTGGAGACCATGTTGGCGTGAGCAGAGCATCAGATGATTGTCCAAAGTATTAATCTACCATGATATTTCATGTAATCATTTTTATTTTTATAAAGCACTGCTACATTGTTGTCTGGCAATGAATGTCTTTATTATTATTATTATTATTATTATTGCACATGCTCGGGTCATGAGTGCAGCTTTTATTTTATTTGACAAGCTGAACATCATAAAAGGAAAGAACATTTTATACAAGCAAAAAATTCTGTACACTTTCATGGTATCATATCACTCATCAGTATTAACCATAATCTGCAAAGTACCTAACGTTTCCAAATAAATGTGACCTGGTGTAACACAAAGCATATTTGCCTCAACAATTGTAGAGGAGTGGTGGTATCAAGGAACAGAAAAATAGTCTTCTAGTTTTTGATAAAAAATATTTTCATTTTTGCAGCAAATGTCTCATCTCAGATCCTGTGAATGCCCTGTTTCTCTGCTATTTCAGGTACGTGGGTTTAGACAGCATTTTAATGTAATGTTTAAGATTTCATTTTGATTCATTCAAATGTTGAAGCCTTTTAGCATTATTATAACTTTTGGTCTCTTCATAGTTGGCATTTAAGCTCTTGTTTTTATGTTGTGACAATTCATTACACTGTAGTTCTGACTGTCACAAACAGATCTGAGTGGTTTTGATTCAGTGTATTTTTGTGCAATGGACAGAACTCCTCAGGATAAAGTAACATTATAGCAGCCTGATTACAAGCACAGATGTTGTGCAGAAGTTTATTCTCTACAAACTAACTTCATCAGGAGCTACACAGCAGCTTTTCTTTATTTCTACAAACATTCAAACCTGAGACACATTTATATTAAAGAAAGGCACAAAACACCAGCTACGTGTTTAACCCACGTTGAGAGCACACCATTGCACCATGTTAACATGCTAGCGGCTAACGTTAGCTTCCATATGAGGTAAATGAGGTTAGCGCTCAGGCTAACAGCTAATCACGCAGCACGTTTAACTGACAATACAGCGGAACAAGTAATAAAGTTGAGTTTTTTCAGAGGTCCTCCACTGTTAGTGAACATCTCCTGTCTTAAGTCTCAGACTGTAACACACAGACACATTCACAGACACATTCACAGACACATTCACAGACAGCAGCGTCCACATGGTGCCGCGGACGCCATGTTGTAACCGTAAAACGCACCGGGACAAAAAAAGACTCAAAATATCACTTAAATGTGGACTTTTTCCTGACATTAATACATAAATCAGACAAACGTGACGTTATAAAGCCAAATCGTTCCACACAGTCCGCGTGTGATCAACATATATCGGTAAATTAAGAGTTTTACGTACTGTGCCGGACGCCTTCATGGTGTCTCTCGCTCACTGCCACAGTAAAAGAGGAAGCAGCAGGGCGGAGACTGCGCATGTCAAATGGAGCGAGGAGCGCGAGGAGGCGGGACCAACGGGGCTACAGGGAGGCTTCTACAGGGGCTGAAGATGGGTTCATGTTCGTCTAAACTCTGCCAGTTTATTGGTCTTATTTGTTATTGATGTTTTTTTGTTTTTTGTTTGTTTTCCCGTTTGCAGAATTAAGTCAGATTCCTGATTCACACTCCATACCAGTTGGTGGCGTAATGTACCATAACGTTGTTTTCCAACCGCCAGGAAAACCAAGGAAGAAGAAGAAAAGGCAAAAATACACGTCACTACCGCTTCAGTGTGTCCTCAATATGGTTCTGATTACTTTTCTAACTTTTTGCCCTAAAGCCATCTGATAATCACAAACTGTCACCTTTAATCCAGGAGTTTGTGGGTCCAGAAGAATCTACAACCTCTCTTTCACGTGGGAAATGCTCTATTTTGAATTTTGTCCAAATACCTTTTTTCATTACTCTGTGGTGATATTTTTCTTGTTATTGGTAAAGTTAAAATGTTATTAAAGTCCCTGAAAATATTGTTGGAGTAAAATGTTTGGTGTAATTGTAATGATCAGTGGAGGGAGCTCTTATTGACTCAGAAATATGGAAAATATTATAATATATCTGCTGCTGATCCCTTATTATCGGCCATTTTTGCCCCCCATCACTTTACACTGTAAAAAAAAGGAAAAAAAGTTAGTTGAATTTCAAGGCAATAGATATTTGACTCTTGAGCAACTCAAACTCTTATGTTTTAAAATAGACTTTAAAAAGTTTAGCCACCTGTAATCTTTAGTTGAGATAAATTACTTTACTTCTTTAGATAAACATGAATCTTAAAGTTTTAGAAACTAAAAAAAAAAAATCAAAAATTGGTCACAGTTTTCAACCATCATTAACTTTCACTTTAATCAATTCATTTTTAAAATAGTAAAACTCAAATATTTAAGTTTATCTAAAGAAGAAAAATAAATTATATCAACAAACGATTAGTTGGTAAAACTTTTTCAAAACTTTGAGTCAGGCTCAAAACTGAAAAATCTATTGCAGTACATTGTTTTGTAATTTTGAGTTGTCTCAATTTTTTTTATAGACCTACAACAATGATGAATGAAAATTAAAATGTAAAAAAGAAAGTAGCTGTTCTTCATCTTTCAGTCAGCAGACACAGTGTGTAGAAGGGAACCCCAGATCCGCAAGATCCTGCGAGAGTAAACGTTTCAACGGCAACCGGAAGAATCTCGCGGAGAGTCTTGCAAATCAGACCAAACCAGCAGACACAGAGGCCCTTTCTCAATATGCGTTCTTCTCTGTACTTGTGTTCTTGTGTTCTTCAGAAACGTCATCAGTCTCAGTCCAGGTACTGTTCCAATTCAAAAGTTCACATCTCACCAAGTACAGTCAAATACCCGGATGTGTTTTGTGCTGTCCGTTTTACCGAGGATGCATCGGATGGTGACTTGTGTGTACTTGGGGCAGCCGCGTATCCCAGAATGCATTTCGTGGCAACAACAGCGGAGGAGTGTAACTGTAACTGTAAGTCACCAGTGTTGAAATACGACTGTTTTAGTATCATGAAATGTAGTTTTAAGATCATTTTATGCGAGAAAGTAGATGTTAAAAACTTAAAATCTGTTGTCAATTCATCACAATAGAGTGCAGTTTAAAATTTGCTCCGAAGTTTTCGGAGATGTGTCGTCCTGTTAACGGGACGTCGGTGACATCATCAAGTACGTTACCATCCCAATTGCAGAATGACCGTCCTGCGTCCTCCCGTCCTCCCGTCCTCGAGAGACTGTACTCCCAGATCGAACTTGCTAAGTCTGAACTGGCAAGTACATAAGTCCAACTTGGTGAACTTGGTATTGAGAAACGGCCAGAGAGTGACGGACGTGACTTGCCACCGCATCAATGGCGGCGCTGGAAGACGAGAGAATCATACAAAGCGGTGACTGGATTCCTCTCTGTATCACATCCACAGTTATTATAATATGTTATACTCGGGGTGTTGTTTGTGTTGGATATTCTGAGAACCGTATTCATGGAGACAGACTGTTGCTGCCTGTTAGCTAACGTTAGCTTACTTTCATGAGACTGAAGTTGGTTTCTGACTGATAGTTTAAGGAGGGGGTCTGAGTGGAGACGCATCCTGTCCGGACGACAACATATGGACGCACTGCAGCAGGTAAATACCTCTCTGTGTATTTTTGTAATGTTTCATTTAGATGGAGTGTGTTACAGTGCGGTGCTGTTTGCTAATTAGCGTGCTAGCTAAATTAGCACTATAGCGGAATTAGCATCAGTTTGAATGTGGTAAACTGTTAGATAATGTTACTGTGTGCTGCCGGTATTGTTTTGTGTGAATGTTGTCAGCTGGTTTAAAGCTGAAACAAACTTGTCATGAGAAGTAAATGAGCT
>JAWZSL010000005.1:13290130-13602630 GCA_034769285.1 Lutjanus argentimaculatus | reverse complement strand
TTTGTTGTGGTCTCATCCCCCAGGAAGATCCCCAGATATTTGAGGCCCCTTTTCTCCAGGTGAGTCCAGCAGGCAGCCTGAGCCGATCCCCCAGCCTCTCCCCCACCATCACAGCCTCGCTCTTTCCCCAGTTGACCTTGGCAGAAGAGATAGAACCAAATAAGTTAACAGTGTCAGTCAAAACATCAATATCTTTCTGTGAGTTTAAAATCACAATAAGATCATCAGCATAAACAGACATTTTAAAAGACACAGGACACCTGGGGAAATACACACCTGTCAGCTTCTGTCTCAGTTGGTGCAGCAGAGGCTCGATGGCCACAGAGTACAACATGCCAGAGAGGGGGCAGCCCTGCCTAACCCCCTCTCAATATCAAAGGGTGCACTCAGCCCGCCGTTAATCTTCAGAACACTCGCAACGCCAGTGTAGAGAGCCGGGATCTTGGCTATGAAACCAGGGTGGAACCCGAACCCGGCTAAGGTTCTCCACAGGTACTGGTGTTCCACCCGGTCAAAAGCCTTTTCCTGGTCTATTGAAATCAGACCAGTCTGTAAGCCCAATTCACTGGAAAAAAGCCAGAACGTCCCGAATCAAAGTGACATTGTCACTTATGAGCCTGCCAGGCACACAGTAGGTCTGGTCAGGGTGGATGATGGACGCCATCACCTCCCTCAGTCTGAGGGCCAGAGCTTTGGACAGGATTTTATAATCCGTGCACAGCAGTGACACTGGTCTCCAGTTCTTTATTTGTTGCAGGTCTCCTTCTTTGGCAGCAGGGTGATGACGGCCCTCCTGCAGCTCAGAGGAAGTCTTCCTTTTTTGAGGCTGTCTTTCATGACCTCGAGCAGGTCTGGTCCTATAATGGACCAGAAGGACTTAAAAAGTCAATAGGAAGGCGTCCATCCCTGGAGCTCTGCCACTCTGCAGGCTCATCATGGCTGCGTACAGCTCTTCCAGGGTCAGCTCTGCCCCCAAGTCAGCATTATCTTCAGAGCTGACCTGAGGGAGACCTGCCAGGAAACTGCTGTGCACATCTGGATTATTTGAGCACTCACTCCTAAATAGGTTTCTATAGAAACCGGCAGCAAACTTCCTGATCTCAGACGAATCTGAGATGTCGGAGCCACTCCCCGTACGTAAGCAGTGAATGATCTTCCTTTGTCCATTTTTCCGCTCCAGCCCAAAGAAAAATCGAGACGGGGCGTCCATCTGTGCCACATTTAGAAACCTGCACCTGACCAGAGCCCCCTGTGCTGACACGCCTAGCAGGTTGGCTATGGCTGCCTTTTTGTGTTTGAGGGAATCTAAATGCCTCGATTTCCCGAGGCCTCTGCTAGAGACTGCAGTTCTTCCGCCTCAAACTCCAGATTTCTCAAAGATCGGGTTAAATCTCTCGTGGCGTTACGAGTGAACTGCTGGCACAGTAGTTTGATGTGGGTCTTCCCCACATCCCACCACTGCTGAGTGCTGGGAAAGGCAGGCCTACTCCCTCTGTGACGCTCCCAAAAATATTTAAAAGCAGTTTTCTAAAAGCCTGGTTGTTTAAAAGAGCCGTGTTAAAATGCCAATGGGCACTTCTTAAATGAATGTTTTTAATAAAAACAGAACATGAAACTAAAGGAGTGATCGCTGAAACCCACAGGCTGAATGTGACATCTTTTAAAAATACTTACATGATGGTTAAAAAACATAGAGGCGGTCCAGTCTAGCCAATGATAAAAATGTTTGTCTTTTGAGTGACTCCAGGTGTACTGACGCAGGTTATTGTTAAAATACCTCCACACATCAGACAGCTGGTGAGTCTCTATGAGCTGTCTGATCCTGCTGGAGGAAGCAGGGTGGGGCTCCACATGATTCCTGTCTAAAAAGGTATTTCAGTGCAGTTAAAATCACCTCCTAAAAACATAAAATCAGTGTCATTTAAATCTTTAACAGTGTCGCTTAAAATGTTTAAAAACGTTCATTCCTCTCCAACCTGTTGGTTGGAGCGTAGACATTTAAAAACACCAGCTTCACATGTTCAAATACAGCTGTTACTTTGATCAAAACACCTGGAATAATTTCATCCAAAATTAAAAGAGACAGGTAAAAAACTCCTAGAGAATAAAATACCTACCCCTCCACTTAGACTGGACTTATGACTTAAAAAGACCTCCCCATTAAAAGCCCGCCTCCATTCACATTCATTGTCTACAGTGCTGTGGGTCTCCTGAACAAACATGACATCGATCCTCTTTATCTCCATGAGCTTAAAAAGAGCGGCTCTTTTAAAATCAGCCCTGGCTCCATTCAGGTTTAAGATGCTGAGATTAAAGTCACACATGGATAAAAGAGAAACTAAAAGAACATTTACTGATAAAAAGAGAGCAGATTTTTTTATTCATCATCATTATTGATGATTTGGGCTCTCACTTTAACTATGTGCTTTCTTAGCCTGTAAATCTCCTGATCTGTCAGCACATCAGCAGTCCCACTTCTCCTGGTCAGGGATTTGGTTGACTTAAAAAAAAGTTTCAGGTCAGGGAAGTGCTCCTCAACTGTGACGAGCCTCTGTCCTTTAGTTCTTTCTAAAAAACCTTTTAATGTCATCAGGAGAGTAAAAAGAGTGAGACTCCTGAGAGAGGGGAACATCACTGTCCCCCTCCTGACTGGCTCTGACTAGGACCTTAAAAGCTTTGGTCTGATGGCTTCCTGGACCCTGTGTTTTTTCTTTTTTGTGACATTTTAAGATCCTCATCATCAGTTAACATGTCATCATCAAAAAATTCACACACTGACGCTGCGTCATCATTTCTCATCATTTGTTCATTCATTTCACTTTCATCGGCTATCACAGCCTCATTCACATCGCTCTGTTTCTCCTCATCATTCACACACCCCTCTGAAGTAGAGAGAGGGGCTTCCCCCTCCTCCCTCACCTCCGGGTGTAAACCCTCTCGCAAATGAGGAGGCTGGAGGCCACCAGCATCCCCAGCACGAGCAGCCACTCAGCCCGGGCAGTCTGCAGCGGTCCACCGCTAGCAGCAGGCCCAGACCGAGCAGCCCATGACGGCCCCGCGCCGGTGGCCACCTCGGCCCGGGCAGGCAGCGGCGGGTCCCCCTCGGCAGCCGCTTCGGCCCGGGCAGGCTGCGACAGTTCTCCGCCAACAGCAGCCTCAGACTGATCAGCCCCCGGTGGCTCCCCCCCAACAGCAGACCCAGACCGGGCGACCCGCGGCGGCTCCGTGCCAGCGGCCTCAGGAGAGGCGGCGGCGGCTGGCAGCAGGCTGCTGCGCTCCGCCTCTCTCCGGACAGGAACGGATCAGATGACCCTCCGGCTCCACACCCAAAACACTTCATACTCTCAGATGTAACAAAAATGATGTAATTAAATCCCTCTACTTTGAAAGAAAAAGACAGGCTCAGATCGCGGGTATTATCTTTAAGGATCATATACACCTGTCTGCGGTGACACACAACATGTTTCAATTTTGGAGATTTACAACCGAGAGGGACCATTTTTAATCTGTGAGACCAACTGACCATACCGGGACAACTCTTTGGCCAGACTTTCATTTTAATAAATGGTGGAGCGTTTGAGATGATGACTTTAGTGGCTGGGTTAACGAGGGGAGAACAGGAGTAAAGTGTCCTGAATGACTACACCTGACTCCACCACCTTGCCAACCTTGGCCGTAGCATCAAGAAATAGGACAATGGCTCCGTTCATTCTGGAGGCAGATTTCACTGATTCATATCCGACAACCTCACCCACAGCCAGCCCGGCCTCCTCCACACTATACACCACTGACGGCACCAGTTTGATGGCATGACGGCGAGTCAGCTTCTCAAACTCCGCCATAGCAGCGTCAGCTACCGGCATGATGCCTGTTAGCACGCCAAACAAAGCACACACACACACTCACACACACACACACACACAACACACACTCCACTAAACTATACCAGACTAACAAACCAACAACTTTGAACAAAACACACACTAAACAAACAAAGATAGCTAAAGTAAAGTTAACAAAAACCTCACTCACGCTTCCAAACAATCCGCTCTCAGCTCCCCACAACCTCATCCCACCATCTCAGAGAGAGAGAGAGAGAGGAGAGAGAGAGAGAGAGAGCAGAGAGCGAGAGAGAGAGACAGCAGGAGAGAGAGAGAGAGAGAGAGAGAGAGAGAGAGAGAGAGAGAGAGAGAAGAGAGAGCAGAGAGCGAGAGAGAGGAGAGACAGCAGAGAGAGAGAGAGAGAGAGAGAGAGAGAGAGAGAGAGAGAGAGAGAGCCTGCCTCGCCCGCCCCAGGGCCGACACAGCCCGACTCCCCCTCTGCCTCCCTCCAGACCAGAGATCGTGGTTTTAATGGACTCCAATGGAAAGTTCATTGAAGAGAAAAGACTGTTCCCAAACCACCGTGTACAGAAGATATGGTGCCCAACAACAGCCAGAGCCATGGAGCTACTGAGTGAAGACCAACTGGGCTCCCCCAGCCACATCATCATTCACACCGGCACCAACGACCTACGGACCCAACAAGAGCGAGTGACCTTATCACTGAGAAGAGTGATAGAGAAGGCCAGCAGAAACTTCTCCAACTCCCGCATCGTGGTGTCTACCCTCCTACAGCGGAAAGACTTCCACCCTGCAACCATCCAGCGGATCAACGCCGGCCTCTCCCAGGACTGTGCCCTGAGGCCCAACATGCACCTGGCCCACCACCCCAGCCTCGACCTAGACCACCTGTACGACCACGTGCACCTCTACAAGCAAGCTGTTCCCATCTTCGCCAAGACTCTGAAGGATGCCACTCTGAACCGCGGCCCGGCCCCTCCCCTTATAAAACAACAAAGAACCTTCCCTCCCCGAGGCCGCCAAGACACCCGACCAGACCAGCAGCCGGGACCCCGGCCCGGACCTCCCTACCGCCCAGCACCACCAGCCTCCCACCTCAGCACTGGACCGCCCCCTCTTCTCCGCCCTGAAGCGTCACCCCCCCCCCCTAATGAGCCCCATCCCGGCCAGCAGAGCTACACCCAGACAGTAAGAGGAGCAGCCAACCCCCCACCCCCACCCACCGGCCAGCTGAACGACATCCAGCACATGCTCAGCCTGCTCTGTTCACACCTGATGAACACTTAGCACAATGAGTAAAGCACACACACACACACACACACACCACACACACACACACACTACACAAGCATATTTGCATATATAGCCAACTTTTTTGGAAATGAGACATTAGACCTCACTCTTATCTTTATTACTTTATTTATTGATTTATTGATTTATTTACCTATGTGGGAGTTTTTCTTTTTTTTCACTTATTTTTTCGGACATTAAGTAGCCAACTGATGAAATCGTTTTCTATAACTTGTTGGAATATTCAGGGCCACCGGTCCTCAACGTTTGGACTGAAAAGTAAAAATGCAGATTTCCTGAAGGAGAATCAATGATTTTGACATTGTTGTCCTCCAGGAAACGTGGTGTAAAGGAGACACTTCCAGTGGTTGCCCAATAGGTTACAGAGAAATAATTGTCCCATTCACTAAATTAAAAGGAGTCACTCAGGGGAGAGAATCTGGAGGAATGATAATCTGGTGCAAATCTGAATATACCCACTCAATTGAATTAATCAAAAGAGGTGAATTTTATACCTGGATAAGAATTAAAAAAGAAATAATTTCAACCGATAAAGACATATTCCTCTGCCCCACGTACATTCCCCCCTCCGGAGTCACCCTATTTCAATGAGGAGAGCTTCTCCATCCTAGAAGAAGAGATTATCAATTTCCAAAACCAAGGAAATATCTTGATCTGTGGTGACCTGAATGCTAGAACAGCAGAAGGGCTGGACACTGTAGACAGCCATGGAGATGTTACACATACTGGGTAGCAACAACCTTATCCAACCCACATATCCCAGCAGAAACAGCTATGACAAAGTGACCAACACAAAATGGGAGACAAGTCCTACAGCTTTGTCATACGCTAGGTCTTTACATTGTTAATGGCAGAGTAAGAGGAGACTCTTTGGGGAGATACACCTTCAGTTCATCCTGGGCAGTAGTACTGTTGACTATTTTATTTCTGATCTTGATCTCACATGTATCAGGGCGTTCACAATCAGTCCCCTTACTCCTCTGTCTGACCATAGTAAAATAACAATCTATCTGAGCAGAGCAAATTCCAACCACAAAGCATTTCAACCCAATAACCTGCACCCCTCTACCCAGTCCTACAGATGGACTGCCAGCAGTGCTGACAGCTACCAGAGGGCAATTGATAGTCCGCAAATCGATCACACTTGGATAAATTTCTAAGTATATCCTTCCCTTACAATGATAAAGGTGTGAATTTAGCCATTAATGACATAAATGTCATTTTTGAGAAAGCAGCAAAACTAGCAAATTTAAAGAAAAAAAGCAACCAAAAAGAATAAATGTTGAAAAATGGTTTGAGAATGATTGTAAAAATCTAAGGAAAAAACTAAGAAATTTATCAATCAGAAACACAGGGATCCAAATAACCAAAGTATACGCCTTCTTTATGGAGAAACATTGAGACAATACAAACACATCCTGAGAACAAAAAAGGAACCGCACAACAGAAATCAGCTGAACCTAATCGGAAGAATCAATACAGTCAAATCAATTCTGGGAACATTGGCATAAACTTAACAGAAAACCCAATGATGAGTTGGCAATCCAGATGGTAACACCTGGACCACTCACTTTACTAACCTCTACAGCGAAATAACAAGTAACCCAGGCCAACAAGAGATACGAGGGAAATTAAAAACCTTGAATCAACAATTAAAGACTACCGGAACCCCATCGACACCCCGATTACACAAACAGAACTTAAAGACAAAATGAAAAAGCTTAAACCCAAAAGGCCTGTGGTGCAGATGCTATTTTGAATGAAATGATCAGATACACAGATGACAAATTCCAATTGGCTATTCTAAAAGCTTTCAATATCATCCTAAATGCAGGTACATTCCCAGCTATTTGGAACCAAGGACTGATAACCCCAATATATAAAAATGGAGACAAGTTTGACCCAAATAACTACAGAGGGATCTGTGTGTCCAGCAACCTGGCAAAAACTATTCTGCAGCATTATCAACAGCAGAATCTTAAAACTTCATCACTGAACAACAATATTCTGAGCAGAAGTCAAATTGGATTTCTCCCAAATATCGAACATCAGACCACATCTTTACTCTCCATACCCTCGTTGACAAGCAAGTACATCAGAACAAAGGCAAATCTTTTCATGCTTTGTAGATTTTAAAAAAGCCTTTGACTCAATTTGGCATGATGGCCTTTTGTACAAATTAATTGAAATGGGTATTGGAGGAAAAACATATGATGTCATAAAATCAATGTATACAAACAACAAATGTTCAGTGAAAATTGGCAACCAACAAACAACTTTCTTCCCTCAGAAACGTGGTGTCAAACAGGGATGTAGTCTGTCTCCTACTCTATTCAACATTTATATAAATGAATTGGCTAAGAACTTGGAACACGCTACGTCCCCCGGTATCACCATAGAAAACACTGAAATCAAGTGTTTACTATATGCGATGATCTAGTTTTGCTGTCTCCTACCAAAGAAGGCCTGCAACAACACCTGGATCTCCTGCACAGTTTCTGTCGCACCTGGGCTCTGACTGTTAACCTGAACAAAACTAAAATACTGATCTTCCAGAAGAGGTCAGGGAAATCACAGCCTTAAACATCAATTCTATCTAGACAAAGTCAAATTAGAGCATGCAAAAATTACACATATTTAGGTCTCAATATTAGTTCATCAGGTAATTTTCAAACGGCTGTGAATGAGCTGAGAGACAAAGCGAGAAGGGCATTTTATGCAATTAAAAGAAACATCAAAACAGATATTCCAATTCAAACATGGTTAAAAATCTTTAAATCTGTAATAGAACCCATCGCTCTATATGGCAGTGAAATATGGGGCCCACTCAGTAAACATTTAAAATTCACTGACTGGGACAATCACCCAATTGAGAGATTCCATGTTGAATTCTGTAGAAACATATTACACCTACAGAAACACATCCCAAAAACGCCTGCCGAGCAGAACTGGGTCAGTATCCCCTACAAATTACAATCGAAAAAAGAGCCATCAAATTCTACAACCACCTAAAAACAAGTGACCCCCAGAGCTTCCACTACAAAGCATTAAAATCCCAAGAGATAAACTTGGAGAAAAGTTCCCTCAGTCAGCTCGCCCCTGACTCTCAGCTCCCTGACCTCAACACCAGACCCTCAGAACAGACCCCAAACCATCCGGCCCAACCTGATCACAAACACACAGAGAGAGAATTACATCACCCACTGGAAAGACAGCACAAAGAAGCAGAGCAGAATGGACTGTTATTCAGCCTTAAACAGGCCGTACACAGTGGCAGATTACCTGACCACCGTACCTGACCACACACTCAGAAAGACTCTGAGCAGATACAGACTGAGCGGACACAGTCTGGCTCTGGAAACCGGCCGACACAGACAGACCTGGACTCCCAGGGAGGACAGACTCTGCTCGCTCTGCTCACAGGGACAAATAGAGACAGAGCAACATTTTTTTACTCCACTGTGATAATATAAAGAAAATTAGACAAATGTACTTCCCCAGATTTAAAAACCACTGTATAGGAATTTGAGTCACTCCCAGATGGAGAGAAATTAAAATATATCTTAGGTGAGAAACCAAAGTGCTGCAGACTAGCAGCTGAGTATGTGTCCTCCTGCCACAGACTGAGGGATGACCACGGAAAACATCACATAACTCTGTAACCCTGTAAATACCTATGTTGTGATCAAAATGATCTGTTTTTTGAGCGTTTTTTTAAAATTTTTTTTTTTATTGTTATTGTTTGTATTCTACCATTGACTATCACTTAATCATCTGTTTATTTTATTTATTTATTTATTTATTTATTTTTTTATATTATTGTATTGTTATATGCTTTGGCAATATAAGCACTGTCTTGTCATGCCAATAAAGCTATTGAAATTGAAATTGAAAAAAAACTGAGACAGAGAGACAGCAGAGAGGAGGGAGGAGGAGCGAGTGTGACCTGCTGACTGATATAAAACTTTTTGATGATAAATCTGATGTTACTGAACAGATGTGTGACTAAAATATGTGTCTCAGTAACAGACAGACTCTCGTCTCCTCCATGAAACGTCTGTTACTTCTCTGCATTATTGTAAATCATGATGAAGAGTCCAGACTCTGTCTCTCCTCTTCATCTCCTCGGTGTGTGTCTGTGTGCAGTTTGTTGTCTGCTGTGGTCTGAAACATCCTCACTGATGTAAATGATCCTGCTGCATTAATACAGAAACATGAATATCACACATCGTTTCATCATTATATAGACTGAGCTGAATAAAGGTGAGGATTGTTCTCCTCAGAGGACAATATTTTATTAAAGAAATAAACTATTATTAACAATAATAACACTAAAGTAACAAATAGATGCATATAAATAGAGACCTTCTCCTAAAACACTGCTGATTCTGTGGTGTTGGGATTTTAAATGTGAAGCCTGCAGTGTGTTTTGGCCTCGACTCTTTAACAAACTGGTGTTCTGAGCTCACAGTCAGTTTTCCTGTTTTATCTCTCAGACTGACTTCAAACTAGAAGATGAGACATTCAGAGGAAGAAGAGGACACAGCAAAGTATCTAGTGTCCACATGGCCTCTGGACTTCAGGAATGGACCTGGACCCTCAGAGACAAGGTAAGAGAACTAGTCCAAGTGTGGTTGGGCTGGGAGCTGAGAATGCAAAGCATCATGGCTCCCAGTACCACTGATTTATTTTTTATTCTTGTTGTTTTCTTCCACCAGTAAAACTTCTACTCAAGAACACACAGGAACGGTTCTGTAAGTGAAAATCTCAGGGGTGGTACAGAAGGACACATGAACCTCAGACACTAAAAATGATACATATCCACCAGCAGGTGGCGCTATAGTCAAGTAAATACATTTTGGGCACTAATTTCCACATAGTTACAGACACATTCAGAAAACAAACATCCACACATTCACTGAATTTAGTTGAATCTTGTGCTAAAGGCCACACCCATCTACATATATATATATTTTTCTGCTAACTGTGAAATATGTGAAACCTTTTTTTTTTTTTTTTTTAAATCTCCTCCTAGTCTGTGAATGTGATCTGTACAAAATTGAGCTCATAGAATCAGTGGAGGACTGCGATCAATTATCAGAAGAATTCTGATAATCCAACAAATGTGCAAGTTACAAAGATACAACTTCCTGTTGATTGCAGTCAAAACAGGAAGCGTTGCATGTTTTGGCTACAATGGGTCATATTAACATGAAACTTGGTGCAGTTGTAGTGCTTCCTGCCCTGAGGAGCTGGACAAGATTTGGCACCAGTCGACCACTAGGTGGGGCTTTTATACAACAGACTGTTTGTGAGGTATCTGACTGTTTGAAGAGCAAAGCAAGTTCAGTTACCATGAAACAAATGTTGAATATTAATCTGAATGAAACAACATGAAACAAGCAGCAGGATTGGGTGAGTTCAGGGTTTTTTTAGGTTATTTCTATGTACATTCTTTTAACTGCTTCAGGAGTCCGTTTCACAAAGCAGGTTCAACAAACCCTGAGTGTAACTCTGAACTCTGAGTTGATCTACTCTGAGATAAGAAACTCTGAGTTTTCGGTTCCAGAACAGCTGATTTGAGTTGGTTTAATCAACTCGGAGTAGTTTCACTTGGAGTTAAGCGCGTGCACCACAACTATAAAAAGCCAGCATCAATGGAGCCCCGATTCGACGAGTCACCATGGCAACGGGGAAGCGGAGGGTGGCATTTTTCACGCCACTTGGGATGGAAATCTTAATGCGCTCGTATGGCGAGTTTGAGCACATTTTCAGAAAAAAGTGCAACACCTCAGCAGCTGCCAAAGAGAGGGAGACGGCGTGGACATTGCTGCCCGGGTCAGTGCGTAAGTTTAAATGTAGTCCTTTGCAATCACAATAATATTACAGGGGGAAACCGTTTGAATGGTAGCTTAAGTTATTTCATTTAGGTGCAATCCCGTGGGGCAGAAGCGCACATGGCAGCAGCTTAAGATGAAATATAAAAACATTGTTCAAACAGGTAAGACCTCGGCATAATCTCATGGAGGTACCTCATTTTGATCATGTTTTACATTGTAAAGTAGCCTACATATTAAGTGGCTGTTTCACTGTGCAGTTGTTTTATCCCACACAGCCTAAATGTCTTCATCCATATCATGCTCTGTTAAATAATTAAGCCTATTTAAACTAACCCAGACTTCTACTCAGCCAACAGAAAGAAATCTGATGCCCGTAAAACGGGTGGTGGCCCAGCACCACCACCTCTAACGGAGGCAGAGGAGCTGGCCCTAAGCCAGAATTTTGGAAGGCCAGTGGCTGAGGGAATCCCTGGAGGGAGCTCATCGTCCGAGACCACCCCCCAAGACACAAGTGCTTTCATAAAATGTAATATGCATATATAGCTATATTTTTTTAAAAGCATATTCATACAAATAGCCTATTTATTTCTTTCTCATGCTTTTTTCCTTTTGGCCCAATAGATTCTGATGGTGCTATCTGCCTGGTGGAGCCCCTTCACGCCACAACAGACCTTGTTACTGTAAGTAGGCAACACTCCAAAGATTCTGCCAAATGGTAGTTTAAGTATACTGAAACATATCACTCATCTAGGATGAAGAGGAAGAAACTGTGTCTGCTGCCTTTACAGAGGGGGATCCAGACAGGCATACAGAGGTATGTCACTGATAGTTCTCTTCCCATTCACATTTCTTAACATTCTGGTGGAATATAGAGTGACATTTAGCCAACACTGAACTATTGCACATTCTCATCCTTTTTAACAGAGCATGGCTGAGCAGCAGCAGGATGGTCCCTCAACTTCCACTGCACAGATTGACACAGTGAGATGGATGTTCAGTAAACACCAGAGGTTCATTCCGTGGAATTCATGTGCAACTGTATAATTTAATGTCCTCTATGTATTCCCAGTTACCAGTGAAGGACATTTACAAAATGCTCCTACTGAAAAAAATGAAAAAAACTGATAAAGAAATGCAGTACTTGGACCGCCAGATTAGGAGGGCAGATCTGGAAATTGAAATACTGGAGCACAAGTTAGAGGTGGGTGCATGCATGGTCTCAGGTGAATTAGCCTATGTTAACTATTGGAACATTAACTAAACTAGCTCTTTTATTTCTAGGAAATAAAGAAGAACAAATGAAATGCGTATCATGTCTTTATTTGACTGCTGTGGTGGTGATGATGGTGACTTAAACTCTGAAGTGATTATTGCATATGGTGTCTCTGACTGCTCTGCTGTCCTGGATAGCTGGCAGGTGGATGGGATCATCATCTGAGTCTTCAATTTGTAGGGCAGGGTGTTGCTCTCCTCTAATAGTGGCAATATTATGAAGAACAACACATGCCACAATAATATCACAGACCCTCTCAGGGGTCACCCTGAGGTGACGTAGGCACTGAAAATGGGCTTTCAGCAGGCCAATGGTCATCTCCACCCAGGCTCTAGTCCTGCAGTGAGCCCGGTTGAAGTTCTGTTGGGGGCCTGGTTCAGGGTCAGGGTATGGGGTCATCAGCCTCGGCTGGCATGGGTAACCCCTGTCACCCAGCAGTAGGCCATCAAACTCTCCTGTAATGTATAGTGGATACATTAGAGTATATTAAAGGAGGGAGACAAGTGAATTATATTGTGAAAATGTTTAGGCTGCTTACCACGTTGCAGTCTGTCGCTCAGGTTAGACTCGCGATAAATCCTTGAGTCATGTACAGACCCAGGCCACTTGGCCTCCACATTGGAGATTATGTGTGCAGCATCACATATGATCTTGACAGTGCAGAGAATGACAGATGTTGAACTATGATGCAGTCTTTAACATTTTGAAACAGTAGTCAATCAATCTACCTGTAGCCTACCTGCACATTTATGCTGTGAATGGACTTCCTATTCACATAATCAGCTTCATTGTGTGAGGGAGCTGTGATGGGGATGTGTGTGCCATCTATGCAGCCAATCACATTGGGAAATCCTAAAAGAAATTAAAATTACTAATCCCAGTCTGAGGTTGCAGCACAATGTCATTAACAGAATCTGATTTAAAATTAATTTTACAGATCTCTACATCATTCACCTGCAATCCTGTGGAACTCCTCTTTGATGGCTCTGACAGGTTTATGTCTGGGGAAAACGACAAAGATGTTTAAAAGCCGTTTCAGGGCCAGACACACTTTTCTGACCGCCCTGCATACAGTTGCCTTACTTAGATGTTCTGCATCTCCGACATTGTACAGAAAACTTCCATTGGCAAAGAATCGCAGCGCAACACACAATATCTGATGGGATGTGAGAGCATGACTGCGGCTGGTGATGTTGCAAATGTAAGGACGGATTAGGTTGTGTATGTAGATAATAGATTGTGACGTGAAACGGTATCGCTCAAAAAGGTAACAGTCTGGAAATGCAAGAACATCTATGCGCGGTCTGATGACAATCTCCCGACGAATATTTAATTCTCTGCGCAGTGATGCTGCTCCTTCATCCACTGGGTCGTTGAGAAAAGGACATGCCATTTTGACAGACGAACGAGGTTACGAATGTATGAATGAATGAGGAAATCAAATAGCGTGTGTGGCTGAAAGGGGGCGGAGACAGAGAGAAACTTGAGGTTCATTGAGAAAAACCTGGTCCCGACCAGGTTAGATTCATAGAGTCTGTTACTACGGTAACTGACCGAGAGCTTAAGTTACCTCTCTTTGTGAAACAGGCTAGAGTTACCCCTCTTTCTCTGGTTTGAGTTACCTTCCTTTCTGAAACGGAAAACTCCGAGTTTCCCTCATTTCAGGGTTAACAAACTCAGAGTTTTCACTAAACCTGCTTTGTGAAACGGACCCCAGCTCTGTAGCTCATCTTCCAAACTGCTGCTCTCCACCTGAGACCTGCATCCAGAACGTGGTCCTGCAGGTCCAGCTTGCAGCTTCTGTGGGATTCAGGATGTGACTCACATGTTTGATCTGGACCCCTTTAATACCTGCCTGCAGGTCTAGTGTTAATTTGTGGATTAAAAGTGTATTTAGTCCCTAAATTTAACAAAGTTTTTGTGACTCATGTGAAACAGAAGTCTTTTGTTCCTCTTCATGTTCCTCTTTGTATCTGTGAAGACTGTCATTCACCTACAAAAGCTGTAATCTAATCTCAGAGGAGGCTTCAGACTTTAAATCTCATAATTATTCATTTTAGTTGTAATTTTTAGATCTTCTTAAATGACATTTCCATGATTTGTGATTGGGCTCATAATGATATTTAACATTAAATCCTTGAGCAGAGAATTCACCTGTTAGCAGATCATGCAGATCACTTTATTTGTCCCCCGAGCATTGATGACAGAATAACATCCTGCAACAATCACAAGGTTCCTCTAGTTGCTATGCAACCAGTAGCTAACAACAAGTTGTCATCTTGATCCTTACAGACGTTTGTAAGGAGGTCACAGCTAGAAGCAGCAGCTGAGGAGTGTATTAAATGTGGGCTACTGAAAGTCAAAGTGTTGAAATCAAATGATTAAATATGAATTTCATGTCACGTTTGAGGGGCTACACTTTGAGAGCCTCTGATTTAGATCTTAAAGGACTTAATCAGAGAATTTATCAATAATTGATGTGATACAAATAAAAACATGTTGGTGTTTGCAGAGTTCAGTTCAACAGACAGAGAGCAGAGTCTCCAGTGTCCAGCTGTCTGTCTATGAGGAGTGACAGGTCCAGAGATTTGCCTCTGCACTTCAGGAATGGACCTGGACCCTCAGAGACAAAGTAAGAGAAGTGATACTAACTCATTTATAAGACTCAGTTACCTCTGACAATACCATGTTTGTTTTTAGGGGTCCAAGCCTGGATGGGCTGGAAGCTGTGAAAGAAAATCATCATGGCTCCCAGTATGAGGGTTTTCTTTTTCTTTTTCTTCCACCAGTTAAACTGATACTCCATCACACACCGTGAACATTAGAATCAAAAATCACAGGTGTGGTCCTCTAGTTGCTATGCAACCAGTAGTTAAGTACAAGTTGTCATGTTTCTCCAGACCAACTCTTGTAAGGAGGGTACGACTAAATGCAATAGTGTTTGAAATGTACAGTGTCTATAAAAAGTCGTCACCTCCTTGGATGTTTCTCCTCTTATTGCTTTTATAAATGGAATCATGGTGGATATAATTTGGCTTTTGTGACAAAAAAATGACAAAAACATCTCTTTAATGTCAAAGTGAAAACAGATTTCTGCAAAGTAATGTCAATTAAATAAAAATATATCATGTTAAATAAGTGATTGCTTAAATATTCACCCCCTTTAAAGTGACTGAGCTAATTCAACAGAGGTCCAGCTAGTTGGTGCTTATAGTCTCACAGTTAGTGAACTGGAGATGAGCTGAGTGCAGTGAATGTGTCTCAAGTGACTGTAGTAAAGACAGCTGTGTGTGGAAGGTCCGGTCACTGGTTCATCAGTATTCCTGCTACAATTACACCATGAAGACAAAAGGACACTCCAGGAAACTCTGAGAAAAGCTTATTGAAAAGTATCAGTCAGGGGATAGATACAAAACATTTCCAAGTCACTGAACATCCCCTGGAGTTCAGTTAAATCCATCATGAAGACATGGAGGGACTATGACACACGTGTTAACGTGTAAACGCGTAACGTCCTCACAAACTGAGGGACTGTGCAAGAAGGAGACAAGTGAAGGAGACACCAAGACACCTATGATACTCTGAAGGAGGTAAAAGCTTCAGCAGCTGAGATGGGAGAGACTCTGCAGACAACAAGTGTTGCTCAGGTTCTTCACCAGTCAAAGCTTTATGGGAGACAAAGACAAAGACACTGTTGAAGACAGCTCATTAAATCTGGACTGGAATTCACACAAAGACATGTGGGAGACTCCATGGTCAAGGAAGAAGGTTCTTTGGTCTGAGGAGACCAAAATGGAGCTTTTTGGTCTCATCAGACTAGACACTGTGTTTGATGGACACCAAACGCAGCACATCACCACAAACACACCATCCTCACTGTGAAGCCTGGTGGTGGCAGCATCATCCTGTGGGGAAAGCTTCTCATCAGCAGGTCCTGGGCTTGTAAAGGTAGAAGGTCAAATGAATGCAGATAAATATAGTGAAATCCTGGAGGACAGTCTAATTCAGACTTGGGAGAAGATTTATTTTCCAGCAGGACAATGACCTGAAGCAGCAAAAGCTCCACAGAAATAGTTTAAAGACAACAAGGTGAATGTTGTGGAGTGTCTGAGTCAAAGCCCAGACCTCAATACAATAGAGAATTAGTGGCTGGACATGAACAGGACCGTTCACACCTGATCCCCATGCAGCCTGACAGAGCTTGAGCAGTTTTGCAAAAAAGAATGGAGTAAAATTTCAGTGTCCAGATGTGCAGTCCTGATTGAGACCTGTCCACACAGACTCAGTGCTGTGATTGCAGCCAAAGGTGCTTCTACAAAATACTGAGTTGAAGGGGATGAATATTAGTGCAGCCACTTATTTTACATGATATATTTTTATTTAATTGACTTTACTGTCTAGAAATCTGTGAAATCTGATTCCATTTATGAAAGCAATAAGAGGAAAACATCCACGGAAGTGAAGACTTTTTATAGACACTGTAGGCTACTGAAAGTCAAAGTGTTGAAATCAAATGATTAAATATGAATTTCATGTCACGTTTGAGGGGCTACACTTTGAGAGCCTCTGATTTAGATCTTAAAGGACTTAATCAGAGAATTTATCAATAATTGATGTGATACAAATAAAAACATGTTGGTGTTTGCAGAGTTCAGTTCAACAGACAGAGAGCAGAGTCTCCAGTGTCCAGCTGTCTGTCTATGAGGAGTGACGGGTCCAAAGATTGGCCTCTGTTCTTCAGGAATGGACCTGGACCCTCAGAGACAAGGTAAGAGAAGTGATACTAACTCATTTATAAGACTCAGTTACCTCTGACAATACCATGTTTGTTTTTTAGGGGTCCAAGCCTGGATGGGCTGGAAGCTGTGAAAGAAAATCATCATGGCTCCCAGTACGAGGGTTTCATTTGTTCTTTTTACTTCCACCAGTAAAACTGATACTCCATCATTCACCTCATAAGTTATGTGATTGAAAATCACAGGTGTGGTACAGAAGGACGAATGTATGTGAGACACCAAAAATGACACATGTCCACCAACAGGTGGTGCTATAATCAAGGTCAACAGGTTTTGGGCTGTAACCTACACATATACATTACACATTCAAAAACCTTACATACACATGTTCCCTGAATTTAGCTGCATCTCATGATATATGCTTCTAGACTGTGAGTCTGATCTGAATAAAATTCAGCACATAGAATCAGTGGAGGACCATGATAAGTTATCAAAAGAATTCTGATGATCCAAAAAATACACAAGTTATAAAGGAAGAACTTCCTGATGATTGGAATCAAAACAGGAAGTGCTGCGTATCTGAGCAACAAACAGTCCAATTAATATGAAACCTGGTGTAGTTGTTGCACGTTTCCCCCTGAGGCTCTGTTATCAATAATTGATGTGATACAAATAAAAACATGTTGGTGTTTGCAGAGTTCAGTTCAACAGACAGAGAGCAGAGTCTCCAGTGTCCAGCTGTCTGTCTATGAGGAGTGACTGGTCCAAAGATACACCTCCGGCCTTCAGGAATGGACCTGGACCCTCAGAGACAAGGTAAGAGAAGTGATACTAACTCATTTATTGATTTTCAGTCAATTCTGACAATACCTGTCAGTGTTTGTTTTGTTGATTCTTTTGTGTGGATTTTAAAATTTCTACTAAAATTTCTCCCAAAATGTACAAAAACAAGTAACAGGTCAATTCTCCTGTCAGTCCTCTGACCAAGGTTCTGGATTACAACTAATTCTGGGTCCACTTTGTGTCTTTATGTCAAAAAGTTCTCTTCTAAATGTTCTGGATCATGTAAATGCTCATCTTATTATTTAGCGTCTGTGTGAACAGTGAAGTTTGAATCTCTAATCAGAATTATTTCCATCAGGGTGAAGAAATATTGTCCATATAACCACAGCTGCTGTTTTGTCTTCTTGATATTTTTCAACAACAATCAGCAAATCATTTTCATTCTTCACAGAGAGAGGAAGAGGAGGCATGTTTGTGAGGAAGAGCAGCCGTCCTGCTGTGTTCTGTGTCAGGACGTCCCGAAGGATCCAGTCTCCACCAGCTGTGGACACTGGTTCTGCAGACAGTGTCTCACCTCATACTGGGACCAGTCTGGTCCATCAGGAGACTCCTCCTGTCCCCAGTGTGGAGAAAGATCCAGATCAGCAGCAGGACCACAGAGATCCAGTCAGAGCAGCACTGAACAAAGTAAGACTGCACATCTGACTGCTGATCTCATCGTGTCTGAAAACAGTTTCCTGCTGCCCTCATGTGCAGCCAGGACAGCAGACAGTCAGGATATTCTTTACTGGCTGCTGACATGTTGTCACTCACCTCCTACATGATCTATAATTATCAATATTGATCGATATTAAACCTGACTATGGTGACAGAGGTTTCAGCTGTATCACCCAAACCTAGCTAGTTGTTACTGACTGTTTCTTTTCAGACTGCAGTGACACACAGGATCTTATTTGTTGAAACACTTCCTGACTGACTGTTGGCAGCTGTCATCAGTGTCTTTGTCTGTTTTTTTCTTTTGGATAAAACACAAAACTTTATTATTCAATTATTCAAATATTAATGATATGATTCAGAAACAGTGATGAGAATAAAATGAGCCACGTATCTTTGAGAGAAACACAGGAGCTGCAGTGAAACTTGTCCACACTGATTCACCACAGACTTGAAGAGGTGAAGAAGTTAATAATACACAAAAATAAATCAAATCAATGAATGATCAATGAAGTGAGATGATGATGACTTCATATACAAAGAGTCCCAGGGCAGGGGGCTGCTGCTCTTTAGGTGGGTGGATTTTCTTTTCCTGAGATCAGACACAAAGTTCTTTAAAACAGTTTGACTGGAGATCATTGACTGTTCAATCATCACTTTGGATCCAGTTTTCCAGATGTGCATGTTGATGACATACATCACCAACCAGATGTGGTCTTTTTGATTGAGGGGATTTATCTGACTGCTCACATGACTGGTTTGATGTGTGAATGAAGATTAAAACCCAAACAGCATTTTATTTCTTATCTCTGTAGTTGGTGGCAGTTGAGCAGCAGTTGTAAAGTTGAAATAATCCCAGAATATAACAGTCTGATGTTTGACTGGTGTAGATGATCTCTTAAAGAACAAAGATGCTCCCACATCAGCTGAACTTTTATTAGCATCTTTGTTCTTTTTCTATAATTAAATCTCAGACATCATTTAGTCTCTTCATTAATATCTTCACTGATATTTTTTAATCTACAGTCATTAATGTTAATAATGTCTATAATCATGTTCTTCAGCTTTCTTATATAACAAACACAAGATAAAATGAGTCATACAACAACTCTGAAGATATCTGAGAAAAAAAATCACTTTGATTTTATTTTTGACTTCAATGAATGTTGAATAGTTTCAGGTGGACTTTACTTCTTTATATGGTTTTATAGTGATTGTTTTTATATTCATCATGAAAATAATCTGTTTTGTTTGACACATTTTTCTCTCTTTCAGTGGATGATGGTCTGCAGGAGGTTTCAGATGAACATAAGATCAGTCTGAGGAGGAGATGTGAACGTGTGACTGAAGGAAGTGATGAAACAGGAAGTGGAACCCTCCTCAACAGGATCTACACTGAGCTCTACATCACAGAGGGACAGAGTGAAGACGTTAATACCCAACATGAGGTGAGACAGCTGGAGACAACGTCCAAGAGGGAGACCCTCCATGAGACTCCAATCAAGTGCCAGGACATCTTTAAAGCCTTACCTGACCCAGATCCTGACCCAGAACCTAAGAAACAACCTGACCTAGAACCTGACCCAGAACCTGACCCAGAACCTGACCCAGAATCTGACCCAGAACCTAAGAAACAACCTGACCTAGAACCTGACCCAGAACCTGACCCCGAACCTGACCTAAAACCTGACCAACAGAGACACATCAGAGTGGTTCTGACCAACGGCGTCGCTGGTGTTGGAAAAACCTTCTCAGTGCAGAAGTTCACTCTGGACTGGGCAGAGGGTTTGGAAAACCAAGATGTCAGTCTGCTGATTCTGCTTTCGTTCAGGGAGCTGAACTTGATCAAAGATGAGCAGTACAGTCTTCTCAGGCTGCTCCATGTTTTCCATCCAACATTACAGAAGGTCACAGCAGAGAATCTGGCTGTCTGTAAACTTCTGTTCATCTTTGACGGCCTGGATGAAAGCAGACTTTCACTGGATTTCAACAACAGTCAGGTTGTGTCTGATGTCACACAGGAGTCATCAGTCAACGTGCTGCTGACAAACCTCATCAAGGGGAATCTGCTTCCCTCGGCTCTCATCTGGATAACTTCTCGACCTGCAGCGGCCAATCAGATCCCTCCTTCATGTGTTGACAGGGTAACAGAAGTACGAGGCTTCACTGACGCCCAGAAGGAGGAGTACTTCAGGAGGAGGTCCAGTGATGAAGATCTGTCCAGCAGAATGATCTCACACATCAAGACATCCAGGAGCCTCCACATCATGTGTCTGATCCCAGTCTTCTGCTGGATCACTGCTACAGTTCTGGAGCACATGTTGACTACAGAGCAGAGAGGAGAGCTGCCCAAGACCCTGACTGACCTGTACTCACACTTCCTGCTGGTTCAGACAAAGAGGAAGAAGAACAAGTACCATGAGGGAGATGAGACGAGTCCACAGGAGCTGATGGAGGCTGACAGGGAAGTTCTTCTGAAGCTGGGGAGGCTGGCGTTTGAACATCTGGAGGAAGGAAACATCATGTTCTACCAAGAAGACCTGGAGCGGTGTGGTCTGGGTGTCACAGAGGCCTCGGTGTACTCAGGAGTTTGTACAGAGATCTTCAAAAGAGAGAGTGTGATCTTCCAGAAAACAGTCTACTGCTTTGTTCATCTGAGCGTTCAGGAGTTTCTGGCTGCAGTCTACATGTTCCACTGTTACACCAACAGGAACACACAAGTACTGGAGGACTTCCTGGGGAAAAAAATATGTTTATTCATCCCTGGATGACTTCCTGATGGGAGCAATGGAGAAATCCCTCAACAGTAAAAATGGTCACCTGGACCTGTTTGTCCGCTTCCTTCATGGCCTCTCTCTGGAGTCCAACCAGAGACTCTTAGGAGACCTGCTGGGTCGGACAGACAACAGTCCAGAAATCATCCAGAGAGCCATCAACAACCTGAAGAAGAAGACAACTACCTCTCCTGACAGAAGCATCAACATCTTCCACTGTCTGACAGAGATGAACGATCACTCAGTACATCAGGAGATCCAAGAGTTCCTGAAGTCAAGAACAGATCAAAGAAGAAACTCTCTGAGATCCACTGCTCAGCTCTGGCCTACATGCTGCAGATGTCAGAGGAGGTTCTGGATGAGTTGGACCTGAAGAAGTACAACACATCACAGCTGGGGCGACTGAGACTGATTCCAGCTGTGAGGAACTGCAGAAAAGCTCGGTGAGTCCAGATGTGATGAACATTATAAAGCAAACCCTGCTTATTGAATAAATGATCAATAATTATTGATTATTGATAATTATCTGATCATTTTTGTGATCATATCAAGCCAATAAACACAAGTATCTGTATCATCCCTGAAGTGTTTCTGTGCTGAAGGAGGTTTGACAAAAATCCTGCAGAAAATCTTCAGAAGATGAAAGTTTGTGTTGAAAATGTTTTGACATTCATCATTTCATCACAACAGGCTTTTTTTCCTGGTGGACACAGTAAAAACATGTCGTCTTTATATAATGTGTCAGTGTTTTATCACATTTATATACAGACGTGTAATATTTGATCTGCTAGAACATCACTTCAAGTTTCTTCATGATAGTTTTCATGCAGTTATTGATATGATCATAGTTCTGGTCAGCAGTTTGTGATCTGTTTCATATGAAGAACTGTTCTGTCCGTTTTCACACTTTATACATTTGGACACTTTGATGTTCTTATCTTAACTTTCTCTCACTGTGTTTTTAGAGCAGGTGTGTTTCAGATTTAGTAAACTCTCTAACTTCAGATCACTTTGTAAATGATCTGCCTCTGTATTTGTGTGCAGGTTCATCAGATTTGTAAATTAGCATATTTAACGGCCCAATAATACCATATAAGGTTAAACTTCCTGCCCCAAATGTCAGAAAGTGTTTATTATGAAGATTAAAAAGAGAAAAAGAAGAACTTGATGAGTTTAGAGTTTGAAGGTAAATGTGTCATTTTAACATCAGTGGAGTGAAGCGAGCGTCTGAAGGAACATGAATAAATACTGAGTGTTGTTAATGTGGTGTTACATGAGGGTCATACTGTCACTGAGAGACAAAGAAAAGCTTCTATATTCATAAAAACATAAAGTGTCAGCACATCAAGGTGATGGATGAGTTCAGCAGGAGGTGGGGAGTCATGAGGGACGTCTCCATCACAGAGACAGAGGACAGAATGTGAGTCATAACAGCTGATGTTTCTCTGTCAGTCATGTGACGATGTGACCAATCAGCTGACAGAAGGTAACAGTTCATTTAAATGACTGATGATCGGCTTTAGGTGGAAATTTTAACTTTTTATTAGTTATAAATCAAAGAGAAGATTAGAGCTGCGCCTAATGATTCATTTTAAATTATTCATCTATTGATTATTTTTTTGATTAATCGATTAATCTATCAATTAATTTGTTGATTAATCCAACAATTATTTTTTATTATTCAATTGTATAACAGTTAATTTACCTAAATACATATCAAAAACTTGTCTCATTAATCTTTCAGTATTTTATTCAACCAAAATAAATAAACACATAAATCACATCAGAATAATGATAATAGTGGCATATTTTAAAATTTGTCTAATTTCCATCATATTTAATCGACTCCATGTCAGACGTCTGATCAGAAAAGATCAGATTTGATTAAAATGTGAAAAAGAATGTGGACTGGTCATTTCAGAGGAAGACTGGTTGAACATGAGCTCTGTACAGTCGACTTCCACCAGTTCAGGTCTTTGGAGAGAATCTGTTGGCAGAATTTGATGAGTTCAGATGTGTACAGACGGGTGAGATGGAGAGGGGTCTGTGTTGGAGGAAACGTGGACAACAGCTGCACATCACTTCCATATATTTTGGAGCTGCCCAGCTGTTGGGCCGTACTGGCAGGAGGTAATACAAGTCATAAAGAATATTTTCAGAGATGGATTTGACTGTTGTGTCTCTACAGTTAATTTGGACAATATCACAGCTCACCTACTGATGTGAGACAAACATCTATTAAAGATATTATTAAAGGAAACTGTGACACAGAAACAGTTACAGACTGAAGCTCCAACAAAGACTGACGGGATAAATATTGTGACTGATGTTCAGAACATGGAAAGAGTTATCTTTTCACTAAATCTTTGATGAATGTTTGCAGTCCTGTGAGAAATGGATTGTGTTTGTGAGCCCACAGGATCATCACTGATCTGCTACTGTATGAACTGACGTGCTCCCATTAGTATAACATCAGGATGAATGTACAGGTGACCAACACTTTGTTTTAAATATAGAAATATTCAGTCATTAGTGACACACTCAGGTTTGGGTAACAGCAGACTACCTGCTCATGACTCCTACAACAGGTCTGAACCTCCTAAACTTTGTTTGTACCTCAAAAACACAAAGAAAAATCTGCTGATTGACTTTTACAAAGCACTTCATAATCAATGTGTTTCTATGAGTGGTTCTTGATGGAGCCCCAGTATCTGTAATTACTGCCTGGTTGAGAGGATGTGGTCTACAAGAGTAAATGAAACATGGCCCCTCTCCCAGTGTTTGACTACAGTAGAAATGAATCTGATGTAGAAACAGGAAGGAAGCTCTGTCCCTCTGTCCTTCTGTCTCTGTCTGCTCGTATTTGATTGGACAGCGGCCTCATTTATAACCACACAAAACGAGGCCTGAAGGAGGTGAACGCAACTTCCCACACAAGAGTTGTGATGTCTAAAAACAAAGCTGACAGGGGGAATGTGTGCATATGTCCAGAAACTCTGATCAGCATTTGTCTCCATCACATCGTCCACCTGCAGCGCACAGAGGAGACGGTCAGACTGTATGAAATGATCGTCCTCATGTCATCATAGAAACCCAAGAAACAGCAAAAGACACAGAACAGAACATCAATAGTTTGAATCATATGTTCTCTTACTGTGCTTGTATCAGCAGATTTGATCTCAGATAGTTTCTGTGTAAAATCTCTGCAGTGACTCTGCTGTCAGGTGCACAGAGCGAACTGGAGACACGGTGGGAGCTGCCACACACACTCTGCTTTCTGCAGACACCTGAGTCAGCACATCTTCACCACCTGCACAGATGGACTGTGTCAAATAACAAAGTGTGGAAATAAAGCCAATGACAGCTCTTACACATTCGTTACACTCCATGACCTCGTTATCAGTCCTCATCATGATGCAGGTCACCAGAACTAAACTGAAATAAATTGTGTTCACGTGTCAAACGTCCATTTTCAAATGACATCCCAACATCTGACAACAGTAACACTAAAGGAAAGATGTGCAGGAATAAATATCAGGACAGATTTTCATTGAATTTGCAGCCAGTCTTCTATTATTTGAACGATCAGCTGATTTCCTCAGACAGCAGCTCATTAGACTATCAGCTCCTGGGACGGAGCCTCAAGGTTCAGTGAGTTCAGTTCAGTGGAAGGATTTTTATCATCACATCATGTTGTTTCTAACAGATTGAAGATCAAACTTTAGTTCTAATGATCCTATTAACAAAAAGCACAGCAGCCTGTGAATCAACATGTGCTCATTTGTTCAGACACTTTTGTCCAAAGCAGCAGTTTGTGGTTCATCATGTTGCTCAAAGACACTTCAACATGTGGACCAGAGGAGCTCAAGTTTCTAACTACAAACCTTCTGATCAATGATCAATGACCAGCTGAGCTACAGCTGCTCATGTTGATGTGCTCTGTGATCCAAATGATTTTTATCATCAAAGTCTCAGATTTTATTATATTTTAAATCTTATATTCTCTGTTTTCACAGACTGTTTGGCTGTGGACTCTCAGAGACTCACTGTGAAGTCGTGGCCTCGGCTCTGAAGTCCAGCCCGTCTCATCTGACAGAGCTGGACATGAGTAGAAACAACCTGAGTGGTTCAGCAGTGGAGGCTCTGTGTGATGGACTGCAGAGTCCAAACTGTCAACTGGAGACTCTGAGGTCAGTTCATGTCTTTTGCTCTGTATATATCTACCAACTTTAAATCCATAACAGAAGTTTTAAAGTTCCTTCAGTTCTCTTGGTTTCTGGGTTTGTCAAAGTAAAACTCTTTTTTTAAAAAGGTAACTCAGGGCTCCAAACTAACTTTTTTTACTAGGAGCACAGTGACCCTAACTTAAAATTTTAGGAGCACAAGCAGAAAATTTAGGGGCGCACACTGAAATTGACTTGCAAAGTAAATATTCACATTTCCTCTCATTTTCACTGTATTACTGATAAATACTTTAACAATAAATCATGTTCTCATTAATTTAGTAGGTTGCATTCAGTTTTACACCGTTCTTCCTTTGCAGATCGATTTGGCCTTTAAATTTTGTAAAAGGCAGTTCTTCTTTGGCAATGAAATAGGCCGTGTTAAACTTTAACATCAATTCGGCCTCCTCGGCGCACTGGTTAGCAGCCTCTTGTCTTCTAAATGCAACTGGGAGTGGAGTTGCACTGTCATTACACAGGTCACGGCACATTTTATGTTTCAGACTGGCACTGTGTTTGCTCAAAGTGTCGTGTTTTAATTGTGTGGTGCCAGTATTATCAGTGAATTTCGTGTTCCCCGCATGTTGTGGGTATCGACAGCAGAATTTGCAGTTCATTGAATTCGTCTCCTTGAAATACCTCAGCCAGGTGAACTCGCGCAGCCACTCATTGCGAAAACAGAATTTCCTGGCTTTTTTCACCACGACCGTTTCCTCGTAATCTGAGTCGGACTCATTATCAGCATTTGTCTCCTCTGGAACATGAGGTTTAATGGGGAGAAAGTAAGAACTGATAGTCCTCTTCACCATCATTCATTGTTTACAAAAGTTATGTGAAACCTGTGGATTCGCGCGATAACCCCAAGACCCGCCTCTTTTCACACATAAGCCAATCACAGTGGTCATTCGCCCCCCGCTCTCACACACATTGGCCCTTCTTCTTCTTCTTTGGTGTTCGTCTCCTTTCTTCTTCTTTTGGAGTTAATGTTGGTTGGCAGACCAGCTCATTTGCGCATTACTGTCAACTACTGGGCTGAAGTGAGGAGCAGAAGTTTGTCAGCAACAAAAAATATTCAATAATGGGGGGGCGCTAGAGAGCCCGAACAAGATGGCAGCATAGTGTGATAGCTCTCAACAACTTCGCACAGAAAACAACCCCAAATCTTTGCAAACCTGGTCAACTACACAAAACAAAATATGCCTAAACCCCCAGCAGCAAAGGAGTGTGTTATCTTTTCGAACGCTCGCAAAACAAGCTCACGAAACGTGAAGACGACATCACCGAGTCCGACCGAGAGCACCGAAGTTATCAACATGGCTAACATAGCCGACGTGCTAACTGAGCTCAAATCACTGCGCTTCAAGTTCAGCTCGAAGTTGGATGGAATTAACAACCAGTTGGGGGAGCTGACAAACTCTATTTCGGTGATGGAGAACAACTTGGGTGAAATTAAGCGAAATGTAACAGCTAATGAGCAACGCATCGAAAAGGCGGAAGCTCGCATAGCCACTGCAGAAGACACAATGGATAAGACGGAGAGGGCCCTTGCTAAAGCGACAAAGTGGCTCACATACCTGGAGGACAAGACCGAGGACTTGGAAAAACATCCGGCTGTTTGGTCTCAAGGAAGGAGCTGAGGGCACGCGTCCTCTGCTGGACTTTCTGACCAACATGTTACCCCAATGGCTGGCCACCGGACCTGACAGAAGCTTCACACTGGAAAGAGCACATCGCGTCCTGGGCCCGGCAGTTCCGAACCAGAACCGAGCCGTCCTGCTCCGCTTTCTCAGCTACCAGGATAAAGAGTTTGTCCTAAGTTCCTCAAGACGACAGGACATTACACACGGCGGCTCCAAGCTTACATTCGCCCAGGACGTCTCAGCAGAAACGGTCAAACGAAGACGGGAATTCAACGCTGTAAAAAAGCTGTTTGTTGACATGGGGACTTTCCGAGGATTCCACCTTCAGCCATGCAAGCTACGAGTGCTCCACAACGGGAAGATCCAGATGTTCTCCTCCCCACATGAGGCTGAGGAGTTCCACCGCAATATTTCCACCAAATAGCCTATACACGACCAGGTTTGAACTTTTCTTCATACATGGAGAGGGGTAAATACGCCAACTCATGTGCAGGGAAATGGACTTAACACAGGGCTTGATTTCTGCTCAACATCAGTAGAAAATATGAACAATAATAACAGCAAATTCATGCTGGTTAACAAACCGTGTAAGGATTTTATTTTTATTCTTTTCTATTTTATTTATCTATTCCTGTGAACACTTACAGTCTGTGTGTGCGACTGTCACTGTATTTTGGACACCTTATTAATATGGTCAATAGAAGAGAGTAATGATGCTGAGATGGGATGCAACTATGTAGGGAGCAGCTGTACAGGCTCCACAAATTGTTTTAACTACACTAATGGCTGGACACTTTTATTTTTTGCAAAGTAATATGCAAAATAGTATTGCAAAATAGTATGATTCTATAGAGGACAAATTATTATAATTTTAATTTTTCTCCTTATTTTTCTCCCTTAAACCAGCCTCCTTATGATTCAGATAGAGCCACCCATAAGTTGCAGACTTGATGCCCAATATGACCTTGTTTTCATATACATACATATACTGTATATGCTCCTTTATTTCTAATTTGTCTTTCTTATTTACTCATTTATTTACTTTTTAAGCTAGCATGATTGCTGTTGTCTGGAGTGAAACACCGCCCTTGAAAATTAAGCCTGAACTCTTTTTCCTGCGTACTCCCCCTGCACAGAGTTATTATTTTGTTTAATCAAGATGTGTGTTGTTGACAGATGGTCGTTACTTGCCGGTCAACTTGAGGGTGTTTTTTGCAGACATTGCTTTCCTCCAGGAAACACATCTGTCTAATGCGGAGCACAAAAAACTTAAGCGGGACTGGGTTGGGCAGGTTTACTTCTCTAGCTTTACCAGCAATAAGAGAGGAACAGCAATACTCATCCATAAAAAACTTCCTTTCATATTTAAGGAGCAGTATAGTGACCATGAGGGCAGACACATACTAATTCGAGGGATGCTATATTGACAAGAAATGTCGTTGCTGAACGTGTATGCACCAAACAAGGATAGCTCCAAATTTATGATGGATATGATCACCCTGTTTAATCAATATAATACAGACTTTGGAATAGTTGCGGGAGACTTCAATTGTTGTATGGATAGTAACTTAGACAAATCCTCTCCCACACCATCTATTCCCAACGCTTCTAAGACTCTGAGATTAGCCTCGGCCGACGTAGGCCTGGTCGACGTCTGGAGAGAACTGAATCCTACAAGGAAAGATTATACTTTTTATTCGGCCAGACACAAATCATACTCTCGACTGGATTTATTTTTATTGCCTCAGAACCATCTTTCATCCATAATCTCATGTGATATAGGTCCCATTCTCATATCAGACCATTCACCAGTTCATCTGCGGCTGTCCCTCCCTCAGCAGACAAACCAAGCCAAACAATGGAGATTTAATGCCTCACTCCTCACAGACTTTGGGTTAGGGTTAGGGTCAGCAGCTGTAAAGTGGTGGATAAACTGTTTATATACGTCTGTGGGATAAAGATGCTGCTTCTTTAAATTCTTCACAATAAAAGTCCCCTGTTGTTTTGTTATTTAAACACTTTTATTATGAAGTAGCACAGACAGCAAATGTTTTCATTCAGTGTTTTATCAGCAGTAACTTAACACAACTCTAACACAGCTGAAAGTAAATATGAAACAGTAAAATACTGCTGCAGATACCTGAAAGTACAAACAGGTACAACAGGTTAAATGAATGTTTGTAATTATTTGTTAAATGGTCACATGTGGATCCAGAAGATCATCTGAACTCATATTTGTTTGAAATCCATCATGTTTACTTGCTGAAGTAGAAATATTTCTTTGATTTGTGTTGATTTCAATGTTTTTGACAAATAACGTCTGATCCAACAGTTGTCAGACTGGTCTGAGATCAGCAGCATGTTATTGATGTGTGTTGACATGAATAGGTGTGTGAATGTTGTGCTGACATTTGGATGATGTGTGTAGAAGGCTGACATGATGATGATCCACAATAACACAAAGAGACAAAGTCACTCTGCTCATTTTAGACAAAAGTTCATTGATTAGGACATAGTAATGTTGATCTGCACATTTAAAACCTCAACACATCTGATTGGATTGTAAATGGATTTTTATCTTCATCATTTATTCTTTATTCAGATTGATCAACTGCAGGTTGTCAGAGATCAGCTGTGCTTCTCTGGTCTCAGCTCTGAAGTCCAACCCCTCCCATCTGACAGAACTGGACCTGAGTGACAACAACCTGAAGGATTCAGGAGTGAAGCTGCTGTGTGATTTTGTGGAGAGTCCAGACTGCAGACTGAAGACTCTGAGGTCAGACACAATTTTTACTTGTGTGTTGAGATGAATATGATGTGAAAGTTGTGGAGACACTAAACTGCAGACAGAAGTCTGATATTATTCTGATCCACACTGAGTATCTTCATGCTAAAGTCTATTTTCTTCTTCTGTGGTTTAGTCCAGTGACTGTGGCAGATCAATGTTGAGCTTCACATTTCAAACCTTCATATAACAAGAAAAAATCTACACTGGATAATTCACTGTGAACCTCTGAAACATTTCATCTGATATTCTCCATCTTCATTTTTAATAAGTGAGAATAAAAGAACATAATAAAAACATCTTTGAATCATGTCAAGGTTTTGTCTTCCATCAGACTTTTATTAACTGTCTGAAAGCTGTGTGTCAGAGACAAAGACATCAGTTAGAGTCAATGGAACAACATCACAAAGCTTTGACTTAAGTAGAGGAACCAGACAAGGTGACCCAGTGTCCCCTTTAATTTTCACTCTCAGCATAGAACCTTTAGTGGAGAACATAGGACAACAGACAGAGACAGAAGGAGTAACAACAGCAGATCAGGAACATAAATATTCACTATATGTCGATGACATTATCCTGTATATTATAAAGCTGGAGGGATCCCTCCCTGCTTTAATGAGAGCAGTTAACATGTATAGTAGGATGTCAGGTTACAAAGTGAACATCCAAAAGTCAAAGGCAGTTAAGAATCAGTTGAACTGGAAATGAGACCTGGAGAGAATTAAATATCTCGGCATTGTTGTCCCCAAGAAGTTCCATCTCTT
Source organism: Lutjanus argentimaculatus (assembly GCA_034769285.1). Lineage (NCBI taxonomy): Eukaryota > Metazoa > Chordata > Actinopteri > Lutjaniformes > Lutjanidae > Lutjanus > Lutjanus argentimaculatus. The sequence goes on along the minus strand of JAWZSL010000005.1, from coordinate 13,571,945 downwards.
ATTTCAGCTGAACTTTGGGAAACTAGAGTTAGAGCTTAAAGAAGATATGAACAGATGTAAAATGATCCCACTGACATTGGTCAGTAAAGTTGATGTGATCAGGATGAAGGTGCTTCCTGGTTTTTTTATTCCTCTGTCAGATGCTTCCCCTTGTAATTGATCAGGCTTCTTTTAAACACTGGATACAAGGCTGACTAGATTCCTGTGGAGTGGGAAAAAAGTAAGGAGGACTTGGCTTAGCGCACGTTCTAAATGATTATCTGGCTGCACAGGTACAGTCTGTTAGAACCTGGATACAAGAAAAGACAACTGTTAAATGGAGAACAATAGAAACAAGTCAAATAGAAAATCCATCAATAAGTACAGCCTTTGGAACAAGGACACATGTCACAGAAAAGACAGAGAATACCTGGGTCAATAATTCTTTATAAATCTGGATAAAAATATGTGTAATATTAAAAGTTGATGATGATCTTTGAGCTCTTAGGGAGACTGAACGAGACCCAGAATTTAAAGCCAACAAAAGAGAGCAAACATTTCATATGTGGAAGCAGAAGGGCCTGATCTTCTTTGGTCACTTTATCAATGAGGACTCTGGTGTTCCTTTAGAAAAACTCTCCCAGAAATATGAGTTACCACATTCACTCTGTTTGTCACCCTCAGGTTAGAAGCTACACAGGAAGCAGCCAGTTGGAGAGAAAAAGCATTAAAGAGGTCCATCCTCTAATAAAACTTATTGTGAAAAATCATAGTGTGAGTATAATAAATAATCAAAGTTCTGCTGTTTACAAAATCCTTATTAACTCGAACAGACAAGATGAAATAAGAGCAAAAGAAAAATGGAAGGAGGAATTAGAAATCAATATATCAGAAGAACAATGGAGACAAATGAATATCAATGCACACAAAACAACAAAGGGACTTTTTTGGTGGGAGGATGTCTGGAAGATTCAACTCCACCACTTTATAACAGCAATTCAACAGGATCAATATGATGATGGGATCACCTCAAAGTGTTGGAGGAACTGTGGGGACGACAGTGACAATCTGTCTCATGTATGATGGTCGAGTCCAAGACTGAAATCATTCTGTGAAGATAAACACAAACACGTTCACACTGTTTGGACAGTAAACTTCACACTGGATGTTTTTTTATCTGACATTCTTCTTTCTTTCTTTATCTCAGTTAAAAACACTGAGACTGAATCTGTACAGGATGTTTATGTTTCATCATCTTTTTTGACATGATATGATCAATATCACACAATGATATCAACTTGAAGCACAAACAACAAAGTGTGAGCTTAGATGAAATATGTCCATTAATAGAAAATATTATAGTGTCATTTTCAGCCAAGGAGGTGTTAATTATCATTTGTTTATGTAGAAAAAGTGGAAAATAATTATTAAATAATGTCGGGATAATCTTCAATAAATTGGGATAATTCATAATAAATTTCAGTTCTGATACTTGCTAATTATCACATATTTATTTAGACAAATTTGGGTTAAATTTGGAGTCACATGTTTTCCTTTTGGGACATAATTTACAGTTTAAGAAGTTAATAAATCACAATATATGTTCTTACAATACTCAGTCCACCACTGGAATGAATGTTTGTAATTATTTGTTAAATGGTCACATGTGGATCCAGAAGATCATCTGAACTCATATTTGTTTGAAATCCATCATGTTTACTTGCTGAAGTAGAAATATTTCTTTGATTTGTGTTGATTTCAATGTTTTTGACAAATAATGTCTGATCCAACAGTTGTCAGACTGGTCTGAGATCAGCAGCATGTTATTGATGTGTGTTGACATGAATAGGTGTGTGAATGTTGTGCTGACATTTGGATGATGTGTGTAGAAGGCTAACATGATGATGATCCACAATAACACAATGACAAAGTCACTCTGCTCATTTTAGAGAAAAGTTCATTGATTAGGACATAGTAATGTTGATCTGCACATTTAAAACCTCAACACATCTGATTGGATTATAAATGGATTTTTATCTTCATCATTTATTCTTTTTTCAGATTGGAGGGCTGCAGTTTGTCAGAGATCAGCTGTGCTTCTCTGGTCTCAGCTCTGAAGTCCAACCCCTCCCATCTGACAGAACTGGACCTGAGTGAGAACAAGCTGAAGGATTCAGGAGTGAAGCTGCTGTGTGATTTTGTGGAGAGTCCAGACTGCAGACTGGAGACTCTGAGGTCAGACACCATTTTTACTTGTGTGTTGAGATGAATATGATGTGAAAGTTGTGGAGACACTAAACTGCAGACAGAAGTCTGATATTATTCTGATCCACACTGAGTATCTTCATGCTAAAGTCTATTTTCTTCTTCTGTGGTTTAGTCCAGTGACTGTGGCAAATCAATGTTGAGCTTCACATTTCAAACCTTCATATAACAAGAAAAATCTACACTGGATAATTCACTGTGAACCTCTGAAACATTTTCATCTGATATTCTCCATCTTCATTTTTAATAAGTGAGAATAAAAGAACATAAACACAATAAATAAGAACATCTCAACTATCAGACAATAACAATATTTCTCATTTGTTTTTTCATCATTTGGATGAAGCTGTATGATGCTGATACTGACTGAACTGTTTAATTATAACATGACATCATTTATTCTTTATTCAGATTGAGTTGGTGCTGGTTGTCAGAGATCAGCTGTGCTTCTCTGGTCTCAGCTCTGAAGTCCAACCCCTCCCATCTGACAGAACTGGACCTGAGTCAGAACTACCTGGAGGATTCAGATGTGAAGCTGCTGTGTGATCTTGTGAAGAGTCCAGACTGCAGACTGAAGACTGTGAGGTCAGTAGAGGGGCGGAGTCAGTCCATGCTGGTTTCATCAGTATTGAAGTGAACACAGTTTGAATCAAATAAAGATCCAGTATTTCCTGTTTTCCTCGGTGAAGCTGTGAGAGGAGAACGGTGACAGGCTTCAGGATCTCAAAGTCTTTGTTTCAACACTAAACAGCTGATCAGTTTGTCTTTGTCACAGCTCTCAGATCAGTCTGACTGAAGCCTGCAAATCACTGGCTCTTATTTCATAGAACCATGGTTACATTTAGTAACCATGTGGTCTTTGTACAGACCAGAACCTGCTGAAGTCCAGAAACCACAGCTGATGATTGTCTTCAGTCTTTGTATGAACATGTAGGACCTTTAACATCATATTTATGTCTGTCCATTAGTCTCTTTGTCCAAATATTGTTAATATTTACATTCAGGTTTAATCCTGGAAACAGGATTCCTGGGAATTCACCTCCAAACCATTTCCTGTTTCCTGGGAAACCCGAAACCAGGAAAAACATTTTCTCAAATATTCAGAAGATATGAGAATATATTTATAAAATATGTGGGCCTGGTTTACTTTGTTAAAACAGTCAGCAGCTGTAACCACTGAGAGGACACACTGATCACTTTAAAGCTCCAGTTGGTAAGTTGATGAAAGTGAAAGTAAACTCCGCGACTTGGTCGGAAATTTCAAGACAATACTCCATCAGGTCTCTTTATGAACCTCTGCAAGAACCCCACACACACACAGGCACACACTGGCACACACAGACACACACGTGCAGGCGCATGCACACAAGTAGCCATAAACGCACCCACAGACGACGTACCGTTTCCATAGCAACCGGAGACTCCAAACGATCTCACATCTCTCTCACCATGAACACACTCTTCTTGTGTGTTCTGCGTGTGTGGAGGGAAGGAGGGGGTTGACAGAGGTGAAAGAGGGAGCTGACGGTGTGTATCATCTCGAAATGTCCGACCAAGTCGCGGACTTTACTTTCACTTTGTCAGTTTACTACGACGTGTAGGAGCGGCGATTGGCTGCTCCTCCTGCTCCCTCTACTGACTGGTGGAGAATCTTCGGTCGCGGTGGATTTCGGCAAATACGATTACAGCTGTAGGTGGAGCAGAGGAGTTGGATTTTGTCTAAATTACCCATTTAATGTCCGACTATCAGAATATAGTGACAGTTCCCGCAAATATGACTGAATAATTGTTACCAACTGAAGCTTTATTCATTGATTAACACGTACAAAGCACACACACTTGTGACTGTTAACACAGTCCAGTCACTTGTGGCTCGAGCGTCTGAATCAGACGAACACAACGTGATTTCTGACACCAGCTTTGTGTGGAAATACTTCAACAGATCAAACAATGAGGATGCAAAGTGTTCACTGCACTGAACCAGGGATCAAATGTGTCCATCTTTGTATGAAAATGTCTTCTTTTTAAATCTTGCTGTCATATATTCTCTATTGTGTAGACAGTCGCGTGTCAGTGAAAGTGCTCTTCAACATTTTCCAGTTATTATTTTTCTAACAGTCAGTAAAAGTATGTACAGTTTATATCTTTGATCTTTATCTGTTATATTTTGAGGTGGATCACCAAATAAAAAACTGATCTGTTGTGATGATCATTTTAATTATTTCTCCTCTTTTATATCTTGTCAAATCAATGTGTGACGAGTGTTTTTCTTCTCCCGTCATAATAAAATGTTCTTTAATTCTTGTTGGATCTTTGAATCTTTTCCGTCTCTGTGTGGGTTTTAAAGTAGCTCCTTATCTGTCGTTATCAGAACAGATCATCTGAGGGAAAACTGATGTCAGCTGATTTTGGAGTTGAGCAAAATATTTGAATTCACTGTCCTTGAATATCTGGTTTATTGTCCTCAGACCTTTAAGTGTCCACCATCTGAATCCACTGTCCACTTTAAATCTTGTAAAACCCTGTTTTTTAAAATTAGATTTGAAGCTTTGAAGTTTTTTCATTTTCAGAATATGACCTGATATTCATCCCATGATCCACTTGTTGAGATATTTCAGTCAGGACCAAAGTAGAGGACTGTCCAACATCGCTGTCCTCACTGCTAGCATGGCTAAATCTGTCTTTGGTCATACATGTCTGCAGCTGACCACTGACCTGGAAGGGAAAGTCAGTCAAGAATTTGATCAGAAATCCACATATTTTTGTTGCTGAATGTAACTAAGTACATTTACTCAAGTACTGCACTTGACTACAGGTTGGAGGTACTTGTACTGCACTCGAGTGTTACATTTTCTGCAGCTTTATTCTTCTACTCCACTACATCTCAGGGACAAATATTGTTGATTCTCGTCCACATTTGTCTCACAGCTTTAGTTACTTTTCAGATGACTAGTTTTCATCCCCTTCATGTTAAACACAGACAATGTTAGCAGCTTTTCTCGCGGCTCTCAGGCGACTCTTTATTGATCATCAGTCTCTTCAAAATAAAACAAAAGGCTCCAGATTTCTCAGACTTTTTTGGGTATAAAGTCACATCCAGACATTTCTTCATTTAAAGGCTCACACAGTGAAACAGTTGTGAACCACTGGACTAAATAATCAGTGTGAAAGCTCAAGTCTTCAAGTGTCAGAACCTCTCTTGTCTACAGTGAAGGAGAACTTTGACTGAAGACACTCAGCTCATGTTTTCTGACTTTCTTTCTTCAAACTTTGGACTTTTCTGGACCTGGAGGGAATCTGTGGCTCAGCTTTGTCTCCTTGTAACGTTCATGAAGGGAAAGGAAAAGTAGTCTTAAAGAGTCAAAGTCCAGCAACAGTTGTAGTGTTAAAACAACTATTTATTACTGATGTGTTTCAACTTGTGACTTGTTCTTTGTAAACTGCTGCATGAAGCTGCAGCTGAAACGTGTCGCTCTGACACTCAAGTTCTTGTTGCACATTTTACAAACGACACTTTTAGTCGACTGGTTCCACTAAAGATTTTCTGTATTTAACTTGACAGCAGAATCATCATTATTTGTGCAGCAGAAGCAAATTTAGTCTCTTATGTTGAGAAATATTTACAGAAACTCTGATCAAAGTGTTTGATAGATGAAATGAAGTTCATGTCGGGGCTGTGGCTTCATTTCTCAGCTCCTGTCAGCAGCCCTGAACATCTTCACTGTAAACAGCTTTTAATTGATCAGTTCTGATCATCTGAGCTGATTTTCAGCTGCTGGAAGCTGAAACCACTGAATTACTTGTGTGAACTGGTTTTCATCAGCTGCTTCACCTTCATGTCTTAGAGAACGCTGCCATCATGTGGACAGATGCTGCAACAGCTGCACACACTTCAGGCTGAAGACATCCATCATGTTTCTTTCAGTGGGGTCAAAGGTCAGACTGAGCTACACAACAGCAACCTGAAAAGGACCAAAACCTCCTGTTTCATGAGTTTGTCTCATTTTTCAAGAACTAACGATTGTCCTGTTTCATTGAAACACCTGAAAAATACAGATATATATATTTTTGAATGTTTTTATCTAAAGTTTAAATGTTTAATACTTGGACCCTTATAGTTGAGAATTTAAATAATCAGTCAGAGATTCTTCCAGTCGATTATTCATTTTTTTTCCTTTGTCATTAAGTGTAAATTACTGTAACAGAAGCAACAAAAACACTTGATTTTGTCTCTGACAGACTCAGGTTGTTCTTGTTAGTGTCTGACAACATGATGGAAAGGATCAATACAGTCAGAGAGGTTTTTTTTTTAAAGAGGACGAGACGTTTGGTTTAACTAACAGCTGATCACCAGACTCCTTTTGAAAAACTATGATTTTAACATCATCATCGTCGGCTTCATACAAACTTGACAGAAACAAAATAAAACTTGAAAAAAAAAAGTCGAGCCCATATAATTCATTATTGTTTGTATAATTATTGATCAGGTCTTAGATCTGCTTTTAAAACAGCTGATAATATAAATTGACCAAAAACAAGTGTATATGTGGCCATAAACCATCTCCATGAGTCTCCATCTCCATCATCTCTGTCTTCACTTCAGTACTACACACTCCTGCATAGTCCTGTACAGCTCTTCATTTCATGATACATTCAATTGAAAATTTTCATGTCATAGATTGTTTACAAACATTGTTTATGTTTTCATGACATGTGTTTTTCATATACATGTCTTCATAAGTTTTTTCATATGTCTGCTACTTTATAACATTTGTTTTCTATCACATGTTTTCATAACCATGTACATTGCTCTTTTTCATAACATGTCATATGTCACATTGTTTCTACTGTTTCATAACATGTTTGTTTTTCATATGTCACATTGTTTCTACTGTTTTCATAACATGTTTGTTTTTCATATGTCACATTGTTTCTACTGTTTTCATAACATGTTTGTTTTTCATATGTCACATTGTTTCTACTGTTTTCATACATGTTTGTTTTTCATATGTCACTGTCAGTTTTCTGTTTGTCCTGGATTGATTTGCAGTACTCACCTTAATCTTAATTTGTGTTTTTCGTACTATGTTTGTTGTTATGCACAAACACACAAAGTAAATTCCATTTGAAAACCTATCTGACATTAAAACGGATTCTGACTCTGACAAGTGAACAAACTATACACTGATGAAAGCTATGGGCTCTGGCTGAAAGGTCTGGAAAAAACAAACATGCAAAATTATTATCATTCATCATCTCATCATAATATAAAATAATAATAATAATAATAATAATAATAATAATAATAATAATAATAAATGAATAAATGGTTAAATGAATTTCCCCTTGGGGATCAATAAAGTATTTCGTAATAATAATAATAATAATAATAATAATAATAATAATAATAATTCATTTAAACCCAAACCATGATCTTTCTCTCCGCCTAAACAAACTTTAACTGTCTCTGACCCTAAACCAGAACCACAGCATCGTCACTTAATAAAACAGAATTAATTTGTACAATGTGAACAATGACAACATAAAACACGCGCACAAATCTCGCGAGAGTTTCCTTCTAAACGCGACCGTTCTACTCCGACTACACGTATTTGACTACAATTACGGCAAGCGAGCGGCTCAGTAGCTGACACTCCGACTTACGAAGACAATATAAATATATGTATGAAAAGTTCCCAGCGGTTATTGAACGCATTCTGTAGCTGTAGCAACACATCCGCCATTTTGTTTTTATCCTTTATGGCTTTATGAGTCATTTATGATGCGTCATGCCAAATTTTGAACCGCGTTTCGCTGTGAAAGTGCTCGCGAGCCTCCGTAGCTCTGTGACTGCTGGCACTTGGCAGCAGACAGCCGGTGAAAGGCGCATTAAACAGCGTGGAATCAAACTGCACCATGAGTCGCAGTTATAACGATGAGCTGCAGTATCTGGATAAGATCAGCAGCTGCTGCTGGAGGATTAAAAAAGGCTTCGTTCCCAACATGCAGGTGAGACCTGGACACACGGTTATTAGCTGCTAACGTGGCTAGCTGCTTAGCTTTAGTTAAATGCAGTCAGTTAGCACATGTTGGCTAGTTATGGAGACTTTAACCATGCAGGAGCTCCCATCTGAAAATATGACAGTTATAAACTGAAACGCAGGCACAAGAGCCAACAAGGTTTCCTCGAATCACCCGCAAACCAAAGATAAAACCTAGTGACGTAGCTCCGTGATGACGCATGAGCTGTATTAGGTAAGCCGAATTAAAGGGTGGATCCTGCTGAGATGAAATAAATATTAAATGTACTGAACTATAGTTCTTACTCTGTCCAAATAGACATCCTTAATTCACAATTAACTATTTTTCTTATTGGAATCAGCACGGCATAGAACAGCTGGATGACGTAGTTCTGTGATGCAACAGTTAGCTATAAACTGTAAGCCGAATTAAAGGGTGGATCCTGGTGAGATGAAATACATATAAAACATATCAACCTGTAGTTTATAATATGGCTAAACAGACATCCTTAATTACAATTAACTGTTTGTGTTTTTAGAATCATCTTTTGGCCATCTAGCATACCTGATATCATACATTCATCTGTCTCTGCAGACAAACAGGAGTGAATCTGATTGTAGTTTTTATCAGAACAGCTTAAAAATGTATTTGAAAAAAAAAAGTTCATGGAGTTTGGTGGAAAGATCCTTTTTTTCTGCAGCAGAACATCTTTTTAACATTTATTTTCTTATGAACTGCTGCTCTTACTTTACTGAGTGTCCACATACTTTTGGCCATCCAGCATATTTGATATTACACCTTTAATTATTTTTAAAAACTGAATCCTCTTTGTAATTTTTCGTCAGGATAGCTCAAAAACAGCTTTCCTTAAAATTTGGTGTAAAGTGAATGGAGTTTGGTGGAAGGATGCCCATTTCTAAAGCAAACCAGCTTTGAAGATATGTTTTTTTTTTTCTGATGAATTACATGTCTTTAATGAAAGTAATCTGCCATAATTATTATAGAATTGTCTGTTGTGATGTATAAAATCATTGTGCTGTTTGAATGCAGCTTGTTTTTCATTCCTGAAATGCAGTGTAGAAAACGACAGGTCATCATCATAGTCTGTCATCGTATTGATTATTATTATTGATTATTATATGTAGTCCACATGAACATTTCTTTTTTTTTTTTCCTTTGTTTTTCAGGTTGAAGGAAACTTCTACGTGAACGACTCTCTGGAGAAGCTGATGTTTGAGGAGCTTCGTAACGCCTGTCGAGGAGGAGGTCAGCTGACGTTCACCTCTTCAACCCTCTGAAATCACCTCCACAACTTTTACTTTATTTATTTGTTTCTTTTATTTCAGGTGTGGGTGGATTCCTTCCAGCCATGAAACAAATCGGGAACGTGGCGGCGCTGCCGGGGATCGTACACGTAAGGAACATGATCACACGTTGTTTACAAACCCCTCATGAAGAGTTTTATGATTAAAAAAGCGAACGTGTCTGATCGCTCCACAGAGATCCATCGGCCTCCCAGACGTTCACTCTGGTTATGGGTTCGCGATCGGAAACATGGCGGCCTTCGACATGAACGACCCCGATGCTGTCGTGTCTCCAGGTGTGTTTGTACCGTCAGGCCTTCAGAGATTCATGCACGAAAACACAACAACCTCAACAACACACAAGAAAAGTGACACTTTAATGAGATAAAACCAGCACTTCTTAAAAACAGGAAGTGAGGAAACACCAGAGACAGAATAAAAACTGAGAATAGAGAGAAAAGGTAAATAAATTAAATAAAAACTCAGAACTGAAATGAGTGAAGCCAAAAGTAAAAGGTGTTCAAACTGTTAAAAGAAAAACAATAAAAAACATATGATATAAATATTAATAAAGTAGATCAATAAAATGATCTAACATGTAGTAAACTGAACTAAAATGTTATAATTAAATACAGTTTGTTTTTAAGAAAATCACTTTCTGCCGCCCCAAGAAAACTCAGGGTAGTATTGATATTTTTAACATTTCCACTTTTTCAGTCTGGTTTTTGATTAAACTTTATTTTACCTTCAGTCAAATGGACAAAGTTACCGAGTTACTCGTCTTGGTGTGAGCCACAGATCAATGATTAATAACAATGATTAATCGATTATTAAGGTAATCAGCAACTGTTGCTATAATTGATTCATAGGTTTGAGTAATTTTTTAACATTTGACATTTGAGGACGTCATCTTGGACTTTGGTCCATAAAATGTCAGAAAATAGTGAAAAATGTTGATCAAACAACTAATTGATTAATGGAGAAAATGATGACAGATGAATGAACACGTGGAGCGCTCAGACATTCACACCAGAGATTATGTTGTACAGGTTAGATGCTAGTGTTAGCATTAGCTATGTTAGCCTTTCCTGCTAAGCTTACTTTGAGGCGTAAACACGTCAGGATTTGTGTTGTGAAACATCAGACGAGACTTTTCTTGATGTTGAGAAGCTGCAGTTTTTATGAACTGAAACACTGTAACCTGAACTGTACATTTACTGCCACACTGACAAACTGACTGCTGAGTTTGAGTTTCACACACACACACACCACACAACACCTGTGCACCACCCTGTTCCTTAAAGGAGCTACGCTACGCTTATGACAGCATGCTTCAATAAAGCCCAATAAAATGTAATTATTTGAACAGTGAACCGTAAATCCTCTGACAGGTTCTGTCACGTTCCATTTCTCCCGCAGGCGGTGTGGGTTTCGACATAAACTGCGGCGTCCGTCTGCTGAGGACGAACCTGGACGAGGGGGACGTTCAGCCGGTGAAGGAGCAGCTGGCCCAGTCGCTGTTCGACCACATCCCAGTGGGAGTCGGATCCAAGGGAGTCATCCCCATGGGAGCCAAGTAAGACGAGACAGAACTTTATTGATCCTGACGGAAACCTTTGTGCCAGATTGATCGAGAAAATTACAGTAACATGAGAATAAAAACAGTAGAATATTAAATAGAAAGTAAAATCTGAGTAAATAGAATAGAATAATAGTAGAAGACAAGTTAAAAAAATAAAAGTAGTGCTGGATATTGAGCACGTAATAAACGTTAAAATTGCACCAGAAGATGAAAATGAAACCTGAACAACATTAAATGTGATATTTTACATGACAACAATAATGAAAAGTAAATGAAATATTAAGTAAGCATGTGTGTGCAGGGACCTGGAGGAGGCTCTGGAGATGGGGGTGGACTGGTCTCTGAGGGAGGGGTACGCCTGGGCTGAGGACAAGGAGCACTGTGAGGAGTATGGCAGGATGCTGCAGGCCGACCCCAACAAGGTCTCCTCCAAGGCCAAGAAGAGGGGCCTGCCGCAGGTATCCCAGCAGCCCCGGGGCTCAGGGGCTGCAGTCACAAAGCTTCCTGATACAGAAACACCTGACCTCTTCTGACCTCTGACCTCTGACCTCTCCTGTGTGTGTGTGTGTGTGTGTGTGTGTGTGTGTGTGTGTGTGTGTGTGTGTGTGTGTGTGTGTGTGTGTGTGTGTGTGTGTGCTGCAGCTGGGCACTTTGGGAGCAGGAAACCACTACGCTGAGATCCAGGTGGTGGATGAGATCTACAACGACTACGCCGCCAAGAAGATGGGCATCGACCACAAAGGTCAGGTGTGTGTGATGATCCACAGCGGCAGCAGAGGGCTCGGACACCAGGTGGCCACAGGTAGGAAGTACACCTCCACACACACCTGCAGGGACAACAACACACCTGCAGGGACGACAACACACCTGCAGGGGCAACAACACACCTGCAGGGGCAACAACACACCTGCAGGGACGACAACACACCTGCAGGGGCAACAACACACCTGCAGGGACACTAAACACACCTGCAGGGACGACAACACACCTGCAGGGACAACAAACACACCTGCAGGGACGACAACACACCTGCAGGGACGACAACACACCTGCAGGGCAACACACACACCTGCAGGGACACTAAACACACCTGCAGGGACACTAAACACACCTGCAGGGACACTAACACACTTGCAGGGACACTGACACACCCGCAGGGACACCAACACACCTGCAGGAACAGGACTCTAAAGTTTATAAAGTTTACAAAGAGGTCAGAGAGGATTTTTTAGACAAATTATTACATAAATTGTTAAAAATTATGGGCATAAATTCAGAATTATGAGCTCAAATTTAATTATAAGTTAAAAAGTCAAAATTAATTATGAGATAAAAACTTACAATCGTGATACAATGTTACATTTTTACCCTTAATTTAAACTTTTTTATCTCATAATTTCAGTACTTGTGAGCTAAAACTAAATTATGAACTAAAATAAGTGAAGTACAGAAACCTGAGAACTCTACTGAAGTATAGTAACTAAGTATTTGTACTCAGTTACTTCCCAACCTGTGCACAGTCTTAATGATGTAATAACAAAGTGATATCTGGTCAACAGATGTAAATAGACGAAAGTTCAGCTCGTCTCTGCATGATGTGTAAATAAAGTTTGTTTAATGAAAACTACAGACTCCAGAGGCCTTTAAATGTATCTTTATTATCACACATCTTTATTAACACACATCTTTATTATCGCACATCTTTATTATCGCACATCTTTATTATCGCACATCTTTATTAACGCACATCTTTATTAACACACATCTTTATCGCACATCTTTATTATCGCACATCTTTATTAACGCACATCTTTATTAACACACATCTTTATTATCACACATCTTTATTAACACACATCTTTATTATCGCACACCTTTATATCACACATCTTTATTAACACACATCTTTATTAACACACATCTTTATTATCACACATCTTTATTAACACACATCTTTATTAACGCACATCTTTATTATCGCACATCTTTATTAACATCTTTATTAACGCACATCTTTATTAACGACATCTTTATTAACACATCTTTATTAACACATCTTTATTAACACACATCTTTATTAACACACATCTTTATTAACGCACATCTTTATTAACGCACATCTTTATTAACACACATCTTTATTAACACACATCTTTATTAACACACATCTTTATTAACACACATCTTTATTAACACACATCTTTATTATTGACACACATCTTTATTAACACACATCTTTATTAACACATCTTTATTAACACACATCTTTATTAACACATCTTTATTAACACATCTTTATTAACACACATCTTTATTAATCACACATCTTTATTAACACACATCTTTATTATCGCACACCTTTATTATCACACATCTTTATTAACACACATCTTTATTAACACACATCTTTATTATCACACATCTTTATTAACACACATCTTTATTAACGCACATCTTTATTATCGCACATCTTTATTAACATCTTTATTAACGCACATCTTTATTAACGCACATCTTTATTAACACATCTTTATTAACACACATCTTTATTAACACACATCTTTATTAACGCACATCTTTATTAACGCACATCTTTATTAACACACATCTTTATTAACACACATCTTTATTAACACATCTTTATTAACACACATCTTTATTATTGCACATCTTTATTAACACACATCTTTATTAACACATCTTTATTAACACACATCTTTATTAACACAATCTTTATTAACACATCTTTATTAACACACATCTTTATTAACACATCTTTATTAACACACATCTTTATTAACACACATCTTTATTAACACCAGAGGTTAGAAGTTAGAAAATGTGGACATTTTTAATCTCATTTCTTTACAGATTTTCTCAGATTATTGTTGTTTTTGTGTTTGTTGGAGTTCAGTTTAAAAAATGTTGATCACTGAGTTCTGACGGTTTTTGAGAGAAATTCTTTTAAAAATGTCTAAAGACACTTCAGTGTTTTAAAATGTCCCGATGTTGTTGACAGACGCTCTGGTTGCCATGGAGAAGGCGATGAAGAGAGATAAGATCACGGTGAACGACCGGCAGCTGGCATGCGCTCGCATCACGTCTCAGGAAGGACAGGACTACCTGAAGGGGATGGCAGCTGCAGGAAACTACGCCTGGGTCAACCGCTCGTCCATGACCTTCCTCACCAGACAGGTGAGGACAGGAAGACGGATCGTCACAGGATGCTCAGGTCGTCTCAAAGCCGACTGACATTCTCAATCTTTTTATTTTCAGGCCTTCTCTAAAGTGTTCGGCACGACGCCGGACGACCTGGACATGCACGTCATCTACGACGTCTCGCACAACATCGCCAAAGTGGAGGAGCACGTGGTGGACGGGAAGCAGAGGACGCTGCTGGTCCACCGCAAAGGATCCCCCCGGGCCTTCCCACCGCACCACCCCCTCATTCCCGTAGACTACCAGGTACGCAGCTCCTCCTCAGAGCGTCTGATTGGTCGGGTGTGATGCTGGAGGTTTGACTCGCTGCTTCGCTCTTCAGCTCACAGGTCAGCCCGTGTTGATCGGAGGGACGATGGGAACCTGCAGCTACGTCCTCACGGGGACCGAACAGGGCATGACGGAGACGTTCGGCACCACCTGTCACGGAGCGGTACGACTCTTTTATCAGGTTTTATGGACGAGAGCAGACAGATGTCACGTCCCTGTCGTCAGGGAAACCACGCCCCCTACTGGTTGAAAACAGGCGCTGCTAAAAAAAACCCAACTAGTTATTCACGTACGTGTTAATGCTGACGATGAAATTAATTCACGATAACATCACCGAGGACAGACGACCACCAGGGGTCACTGTTTTAATCTACATCTGGACAAGATTAAATCTCACGTGTGTGTTTTTAAAACCAGGAGTGATCCTGATCCTTCAAACTGGGGACACAGAATCAACAATCCAGTCCCACCCAGAATCCACATCAGATGTTTTTGGGTTTTTCAAACCTCCAAGATGGATAAAATCAGGATTATCCAGATCCAACTGGGGCCGGTGTTTGAAAACCTTTAATCCAGACCAGAATTATCCAGATTTCCTAATCACTTATTCTGAGATTCCAGATGAAACTGATCTTGTAGGTTTTGTCCTGGTTTTTCAAAGAGTCTTCAGACAGGATCATTCTGATCCAGATCCAGATCCAGATCCAGGTCCATGTCTTGTTACAGCTCATCTTTTTTATGTTGCTTTTTCATCATTTTTCATCTCGTTTCATCTGTTATGGTTTTTGTCTCGTTGCATCTTTTACGTAATTTTCCGTTTTTCCGTTTTCGTTTGTCGTCACTGACAGCAGTGACGACAAACGTCATGATCCATACGTCCACCAAACCACAGTTACCCAGTAAGAAGCTCGTGTTTACTGTGAATCTGAACTCTGGATGTTTGTTTCATGAAATGATTTTCTTCGCCCGTCTGCTGTTTCAGGGTCGCGCTCTGTCTCGAGCGAAGTCCCGCAGGAACCTGGACTTCCAGGACGTCCTGGACAAACTGGCTGACATGGGCATCGCCATCCGAGTGGCGTCGCCCAAACTGGTCATGGAGGAGGTGAAGAAAATCTGAAATATGTTTGATTCCTCTGATACGGACATGAATGTTATTAAACTATTTAATTTAGTTTGGTTTGTGTCGACGGTTCTCTTTAAGGTCATTTTTTATTGAATTTGTGTGATTTAGTTCTTAGTTATCTTCTGTTTGTCGATGATCAAGAACAGTTTTTCTCGTCATCTCAAGTTGTTTGTTTGTTTGTTTGTTTTCAGGCTCCTGAATCGTACAAAAACGTGACGGACGTCGTCAACACGTGTCACGACGCTGGAATCAGCAAGAAGGCGATCAAACTGAGGCCGATCGCCGTGATTAAAGGCTGACGCTGCACAACTCGACGTTTAAAGACGTTTACACTGAACAAAGGACGTCACCATGTTAAAAACAGAGAGACTCTAACGAAGCAGAAGATATTCACTTTATTTCTTTTTGTTTTGAGCTGGAATGAAAAACTGCACCGAGAGAAAAAAAAGAGAAATTTAATTTCTAAACTTTTGTTTGTGTTTTTGCCAAAACTGTGATCTAAATAAAGGTGATCACATAAAACTGAACTGTGTGAAATAACTCCATGACATCTTTAGTTTCAGCCTGGTCTTTTCTCTCTGAGGTGGAAAAAGTATTCAGATCTTTAACTCGATTAAGTCGAGAAAAAACCTGATATTCTGAGAGTGAACTTGTAAATTTAGGAGGAAAAAACATATTTATACAAAAAAACATGGATATTCTCAACGATTATAAAGTCAAATTTACGAGGAAAAAAAACTCTGGATATTCTGAGAAATTAAAATGAAGAATTTAATTAAAATGGTAAATGTACAAGAAAAAAATTAGACGAAAGACGAAAAGTTGCAAATTAAAAAACAACTTGAAGAAACGTTTTACGGTGCGACTTTAATCACAGGAAAAGTTATTTTTTGAAGTTTGACCCTCCTCCTGATCTGTAGTTTTTTTTTAATTCGCCGTCGTAGGTTCAGAGTTCAGCAGCTCCGAGACTAAAATCATAAAACTTAAGTCTGTTGATCAATAAATACAGCAGAACGTTTGACAGATCATGATTAGTAAACACTTTATTGGTTCTAACAGAAGATTTATCACCATATCAAAAAAAAAAAAAATCAACACATTTCACCATCAATGAACAAAAGAATCCATTTGGCAAGTTTTTCTTCGATGGGAGCAAATCTGTCAGTGAGCTGAGGATGAAAAACTAAAATCAGGCTGCAGCGACCAGAATATTCATCAACAAACATCTGATGAAGCTGATTTTCAGGTGGTCACAAAAATAATCGCAGGTCTTAGTTTTTAATCTGCTGCGACTTTTTAAAACAGCTGATTCTTAAAAAAAAAAAAAAGAAAATAAAAGTTGACTTCTAGTGTCCGAGTGACGACTACGATGAGGAACACGATCACATGAGAACATCGTGTGGGGACGTTTGTCGGTCAAGTTGACAGGATTTGGTTCAGAGACGTTAATAACAGGTGAATTAAGTGCAGAAGTGACTAAGCCCAGCAGGTGGCGCTGTTTGGTGAACATAGTGTTTAAACACATCAGCACGTGTATGTAGTCAAAACTGACCAGACTTTAGAAGAAATAGTTCAACATTTATGGGGAAAAAAAGCTTTTTAATATTTAATATAAACCCCCGCCTGCGTGTTAACAACAGGTCTGGAGGCGATTAGCCTAGCTTAGCAAGAAATGGTTCCAGCAGTCGCTTTTGTTTTTACTCAAATCAACATGTTGACAGTGAGCTTTACAGGAGTAGGCTGATGTATTTTTTAGCCCTGGACAGAAACAGGCTAGCAGTCTTTATGCTAAGCTACGCTAACCATGTCCTTCACACACAGACATGAGTCTGACGTCCATCTGAACGTCTCACTCTCAGATAATAAAGTAACTTTCCCCAAAACACTGAATTATTCCTCTAAAAGGAACAAATCATGTGAACACACTGATAAACTTAAATCAACACTGTTAAAAATCAGCGTTTGTAAACGTACTTTGTGTTTCTGTGTCAGTCTGCACCTTGTTTCTCTGCAGCTAACTGAAAAAATACAGGCTGGAAAGTTCTTTCACTTTAATTATTTAGAAACATCAGTTTCAGTTCTCTGCATCCAGAAGAAGGGCGTCTTTAGCATAGCTTAGCACAAAGACTGGAAGCAGGGGGAAACTGCTAGCCAGTAATAAAACAGCATTAACCTTTCAGCAACATCTGGAAAGGTCTGATTTGCAGTACAGACACAAGGCTAGCACAGCTGGAAGCAGGGCTAGCAGCTAGCCTGTGTAGCCACTAAACAGCTAGCATATATTGACTCGATATCATCTGGTTGAAGTTTTGTTACTACAGACAGTTAGCATGTCTCACATTATTGGTAGCTCTTGTAGCTAACTGCTGCTATACTAGCACGATTATATCCTAGCTTAGCACAAAGACTGGGGGGATTGGTGAACTGATAGCCAGTTTTGCTAGCAGCTAGCATAATCATTGCTATGCTAGGTGTTTATTAGCTAATTGATGTTACACAAACAGTTGAACAAATAGTTTATAAGGAACAAAGCACCAAACAACGATAAACCTGCTACCAGCAGCTAGCATACCAGACACTGTGGTCCAGGAGCGGTTAGCTGTTGAGTTACAGGTTATTAAAGTAATAAATCCACCTTTCACTGACCTCTGGAAATGTCTGATTTACAGTACAGACATCCAGGTGTTTTTAGCCTAGCATAGCAGGAACAGCCACAAAAGCTAGCATAATGATTATACTGTATCTGGTTGAGGTTTTTTGCTACAAACAATTAGCATCAACAAAGACTGGAAGCAGAGGGAAACTGTTAGCTTAGCTTCATTGAGAGAAAAAATAACCTCCAAAAGTGAAATAAAAAATGTCGTACAACATATAAAAAGAAGACATTGTTGTTTTAGCAGCTGTTAGCACTGAAGCTATTTGTTGGCCAAATTCTTGCCTGGATTGGTGACTAGCTTGTTAGCTAACAAAATAACTGGAAGTTGTCTGAAGGTGGATTTTTTCTCTTTTGATGAGCTAGGCTAACAGTTTCCATCTGCTTCCAGTCTCTGTGCTAAGCTAGGCTAAAAACTGATCTCTGTTGAAACTGATGCTAACAATTTCAGACAATTTACAGAAATATCAAAAATAAGATGTGATTCAGGGGAAAATTTGTTGAATTAACTTGATCCGTTCTTCAAAAATGCACTTAAAGACCCTTTTTAAAAAAAATCTTTTTCTGTAGTTTCAGTCTTTAACCACCCGAAGGAAAGTTTCAGCGTTGAGTGTTTAAATGCTTCTTTTTATTTGACAGGTAACATTTTGAATTTGTTGCTCAATAATCTTGTAAATCCATCAAAAATGAGGCACTCCCATCCTGACAGGCTGCGTTTGGACAAATGGTTTATTATTAAATTAGTTGAAGGATAAGTTTGGTGAAATTCTACATATTTATTCTTGTCAATAAATCCCACGTACAGAGCTAATAATGTCCAAATTCATCCGCCACTGAAAATAGTCCCCAACAAATTCACCATTTCCTCCCGTTTGTTTAATTAAAAACTACTAAATTACTTAAGTAAATAGAGGATTAAACCATTCATTTGTGTGGTTCTTTTTGCTTTAGACAACTAGTTGGAACCACCTTCAGACTTTGAGCTGAGACTCACTGACACTTTGTTGTTTTCGCCTTTTTGTTGGGATTTTTTTTGACAAGCAGAAAGACGCAGATTAACACCTCGACTTACACTTGAAACTTGATTTTTATGCCTGTAAGACCACATTTCACTGAAGTCTTTAACACTTTCAGGCACTTTCTCTCGAGGTTTTCCAAAGGCAAACTTTCTGGGAAAATTAAGAAAATTTAAAGCTGAGGAAAAACTGAATAAGCCGGAGAGCAGCGAAGGTCACAGGCCGGGGGGGGGTCACAATATTCAAAGATTTAAAGAACAGAAGCATCTGTACAGAATCAGCGGGTAACAAGTGGATTTTCACATCAGATCGGATCTCGCCGTCTCGTCTCGCTCTGATTGGTTTCCTTCACAGTATTGCTCGCAGTAAAGCGTTGCATAATCAATTAATCGATCGTCCTGAATTGTCACAAATGCTTATGAATATAAAATTCATCGAGCTGCTTCTGTACACGAGCAAATAATTCATGTTTTTACACGAGCTGTACACGATGAGTCCTATGGATGAGTTCATGAGTCTATGGAAGCTCGTTAGTGCCAAAAAAAAAAAAAATCAAATGAGAGAAAAAAAGACTCATAAGTTACATTTATGATGCAACAAATCATTTTTTAAAATCTGTTTTGTTTTTTGCTTACTCGTCTTTGTTTTGGCGTCGGGACATCTTAACGTAAATGCACAAACTGAAATTTTAAAAAAAGATGAAACACTTTTTTTGGGGGGTTCGGCGCAGTGATAACTCGTCTGTAAATGCACAAATTAAATAAAAATAAAATGAGATGTAACAAATCAACATGATGTTTCAGTCAGAGCTTTGAGATTTACGTAGATAAACATTACAAGTCAAACCTTTTGAGAAATTGTAAGATTTTGTTTTAAACAAAGTCAACATTTTCAAAATTATTAGAAACCCTGAGATTATTAAAGTAAAACAGCCCGTTAAAGTCACTTTAATTCACAATTATGAGATCTGCAAAGGTCAAATAATGAGATTCTAACTCGGATCAGTGTCACGTTTGGACGTGAAGTTTGTCACGGCGAGACGTTTTCCACGCATTTTAAATCACGTCACGTTATAACAATACAAGTAATCACAGTAAAACATTTTCATGTTATAATGTGATAAATAAAATACTGGCAGAACTAAAAGTTTCCTGTTTGAACAACACAAGTAGAGCTGCAACGATTTATCGATTTTTAAATTAATCACCAGCTATTTTGATATTAAATTTATCGGTTTGAGTGATAGAGAGGAAATTCTCTGATTTCAGTTCTTCAATGTGAATATTTTCGGGTTTCTTTCCTCTCTGACAGGAAACTGAATTATCTTTGAGTTTGTGGACAAAACAAGACGTCATCTTGGACTTTGATCAACATTTTGCAACATTGTATGGACCAAAAAAACTGATTAATGGAGAAAATGATCAACTGATTGATTGATAGTATCAATAGTTGAAAAAATGAGGTGACAAACATGTTTGCACCTATTATTCAACTATTGACATAAGACAGAGGATTGAATCAACATTTCACAACTGACAGATTTATCAATCATGTAAACGATCATTAGTTGCAGCTCTAAATCCAGGTTATAACAAGATAAACAGAATCGTGACATAAGATCAGTTTGTGCGTCACAACAAAGTGAATCTCGTTATAACGTTAAAAACGTCTCGTCGCGACGAACCTTTACCGTTACGACGCGACGCTGAAATGTTTTTTTTTTCTTTTTTCTGGTTTTTTGGCAGCAAATAACAGAAAATTCTGACTTTTCAGTTAAAATGAATGAGATCTGAGTCAAAAGTAGAACAAATAATCGTGATGAATAAAAAATACTGACAGGAAGTCGTTATTATGAGAAACTCAAAACTTCTGCCCACAAGTCACAACAAAAATCCTTGTGAGTCAAAATGATGTTTTTTTTATCATTTCCAACTTTTAATCCTTTTTTTTGGCACTAATGAGCTTCCATACTTAGTTTCCAGATGGGAATGAAGATTAAAAAAAACTAAACCTAGGAACTTTATTTACATTTTTTTAACATCTTATTCTCTTATTTACACTTTGTTCCTCCATTTTATGTTCATTTCCATCTGAAATTTAAAAGAAAAGAAAAAAAAAAAAACAGCCCCAAATATTCTCGTATTTCCACGAGACAAAAATATTCTGTCTTCAACTTTAAAGTCAGCTGATTTGAGTGTAACTGAGTTTCTACGTCCCATCAGGTAACAAATATAAAGAGCGGTCGAGATGATTCCCATCATGTTTTTAAATTCAGGAAAATAAAAGTCTGTGGAGCCGCTTCACTTCAAACCTTTAAAAAGAAAAAAAAAACAACCCTCCATCCAATCAACACGTAGAAAAAGAAATCAATGCCACATTTTGAGTAAAAATAAAACAATTCAGCCCTTTTTTTTTTTTTTTTTTGTCCATTCTGTGGCAGCAACATCATCCAAAAAGAAAAAATCAAAACAACCTCAGATCTGGTTTTGACATGTTTCTCGAGTAAAGCTTCACGTCGTCGGAGGATAATTACTGAACGGCGGCGTCCTCTCCCGCTGATGCGCGTTCGGCCCCGTTCCACACGACGTTCCGCTAAAAAGTCCTCCTCGTTTTCCGATCACCGGTCGAGCTCCGTTCACGTTGGCGCGAGGCTGCGTGGACAGCTCGTCTCGGCGTGGGGTTGGGGGGAGGGATTCCTCGTCCCATGTGACTTAGACGGACCGGGCTTTGTGATGCATTCACTGTTTTTTAAGTGCAAAAGCAGCTCCTAGGCTAAGTTCCATTTATGTTTGGTTGCGAGCGGCGTGTGCGGCCGCCTGGCGTGAAGAGTTTCAGTCCCAGTGAACTTCCAGTTTTTATGTCCTACAGTTTGGCTCGCTGAAAGAACATCTGCACAGGACAGGAAGACAGAAAGATTATCAGCTGATCAATGACTCAGACAAACAAGAACCAATCAGACTCATTGATCAGAAGAAACTCACCTTAATGTAGTTTTTCAGGACTTTGACGTCCGGCTGTTGAATCACTTGACAAAGTTCCTGAAACATCAAGTTCAGAACGTCAGAAAGTCGATCATGTTCTGTCTGTTCACCCTCACACTCAAATCTGGAGATTATTTTATTATAAGTTAACTGATTAATACTTGTTGACTATAAAATGTTGATCAAAGTCCTAATAAAGAAAAAAAAAAACAGAAAATGAAGCTGAAATCAGAGAATTTGTTTTATTCTTTAAAAAATAACTGACTGATTAATCCTGCCACAATCTTGTCAGAAGAAAAATCGGTTCATAAACAGGTGCAGACACGTGGAACAAAAGGTGTAAAATAGGTCCCCAACAAAAAAAGGCACATACATCTGTGTGCTCCACATAAAGACTGGAAACAGAAGAAAAGCTAGCTTAGCATAAAGACTGAAAATAGGGTAAACAGCTAACCTTGCTTCTCATAAAAGACTGGAAAGAGGAGAAACAGAAAGCTTAGCTTAGCATAAAGAGTAGAAACGGATAAATTTCCAGTCTTAGCATAAGACAGCTAGCCAAGTTTAGCATAAACAGGGGGAAACAGATAGCCTAGCTTAGCATACAGACTGGAAACAGGTGTTTTTTTTTTTTTATTTAATGAACATGGCGCTGATACATGAGAATAAACTAAATGAGTTTTATTTCTATTTTTAAACTAAACAACAGGCAAGTAATACAGGCACGAAATGATTCCACGGCAACATGAAGCATCTCGTTCACGTTTAAGGGAAACGTTTCTGAGCGTCGTACCTGTGAGATTTCTGGCGACACCTGAAGTGAGGGTAAATACTCCTGCTGCAGGAACTGGATAAACTCGGGCCCCTGAAACACAAAAGTACACAAATACTCACATCTACCAAGTGGAGGTGAAATGATCTAGAATATGAAGAATAAAATAAGAGTTTTTACCCTTTTGAGATGAATCATTTTCAGCGTGAGAGCACACTCTGACAGCGTCTGAAAGACAAACAAGACGCAGCTGAGTTCTGTTCACAGATTTTAAAATCGTGCTTTTTTTGGCTGGAGTTTGGTGCGGGAACTCACCAGGACTGTCTGAGCGTCTGAGAGGTCAAAGGTCGGTTTGAGAGGAGCCAGGAAACACGCGGGGACGATGTGTTTGTAGATGAAGTCGGGGAAACCCACCATGCCGTCTTTTCCTCCTGCAGGACAAAAAAACCCCAAAACAACGAAACGTAAAAAAAACAAAGAAACACGGAGCAGGACAAAAAGGTGAGAATCTAAAATAACGGAGCTTTGTGTTCTCACCCCACAGCTCCACCAGTTTGGAGAGGATGATGAAGCAGGTTTTCTGAGCGATGGGGTCGGGGAAGTCCACGGCTCCCTGGATGATGGTGAACACGACTCGCTCGATGTTTTCTGCTCCTGAAAACAAAAAAACACAAAAACACAAAAACACACCATGAAACAACTTCAGCTTCAACAGGAGGTCTCATCAAAGGAAACCGTTTAAAAATTCATGCTGTGTTTTCAGGTCAAGACTCTAAAATCTAAAAATCATATTATAACAACTCTGAGTTACAGTAAAAATCATTTTGACATTCTGGGGAAACTTTTTCTCTCTGACAGTTAAATGTTCAGATTCCTCTCTCATGTCTCTGTACACTAAATACTACAGCCAGCAGCTAGATTAGCATAAAGACAGGAAATAGGGGAACAGCTAATTTAGCTTTGTACCAAGACTGGAAATGTGGGAAACAGCTAGCTTAGCTTAGCATAAAGACTGGAAACAGGGAAAACAGTTAGATTAGCATCACCAAAAGTCTGGAAATGAGGTAGACGGTTAGCCTAACTAGCCTCTAGAGCTGCCGGTAGATGGATTTAAATGATGGATTTAAATGAGTTGATGTGTGAACAGGACAGAGTGACATCACACACATCACCTGTCTGTAACTCACCCTGATTGGCCATCACCTCGTTCATTCCACTTCCTGTGATGGTCTGGATGAAGGTGAAGTAGCTCCTCCTCAGCATCTGTTTCTCCAGAGCGGCGGCCTGGTCGTTTTCCTCCGCCGGCCGGGCCAACACCTCGAAGATGGCGAGCACCAGCGGCATGAAGATCTGCTGCAGGAAGGGAGACACCTGCCGCTGCCATGGCAACAGGGGACAAAACAGCCGGTTAACTCACCCTTCTGTTTCAGATCATTTCTGCGTCTCCGTGGCGAGTTTCTACCTTGAACTTGGCGGTCATCTGGCTGATGAGCGGGATGAACTCCTGCAGGTCTTTGGCCTCGCAGTCCTTCAGCATGTGTTCGGAGGCGGCGGGGATGAAGGGCAGCACCTCCTCCTCCAGGCAGATGATCATTCGGTGCAGGAAGGAGCGCACCGAGCTGCGCAGCACCCCCCGCTGGACGGGGCAGCTCAGCGCAGGCAGGAAGGTCTGCATACAGTCTCTGTAGACCTCCGTACAGCCGCACTGCTTCACCGTCTGCTTGTTGCTGAACGCCTTGCTGGTCCGACTACAGAGAGGACGAGGACGATGATGAGTTCAAAGTCCATGTTTCTTCCAGTTTTGCTTCTTGTTGTCTCAGAATCTGGTCCAGATTCTCCCAGTTTACTAACCTTTGGCTAACTTTTGGTTCCTGAGCTTTTTTATTTGTACTTACAGTATTTTAACGAAACATCTCTCTGTGTTTCTTGTATAGTCATACAGGCCTGATGATCCACCAGCCCAAATAAAATGTTTATTAATGTCAAAAATAACCATTAATTCAGAAATCAAAGGTTTGTATTTGTGGGGGCCTGTGAGTGGAACTATTCATTTAATAACTGATTAATCGTTGCAGTTGTGAAAATGTGAACCTGAACATGTTTCCTCTGTGGGTCTCTGCTGTCACAGAGTTTTGGTTTAATCTGTCCAGGTTTGGAGAAATATGAGATTTTCTGTCTCCATCAGATGTAGTTTGTGCTGCTCAGCTGTGAGAACTTCTTTAACATTTCTAAACTATTTCTTTGGCAGAAATCCAGAAAATGTCTGATCACGAAGCCTGAACAAGTAAAATGGACACATACAAACAAGCAGACAACATGTCTGAGCGTCTGAGTCCTCACCTGGCGAATCCGACGGCGTGGCTGAGGCAGTCTGCGAGGGCGCCTGTCGTTCCTCGTCCGTCTCCTGGGCAGTTTGGCGAGCAGCAGGCGGAAAGCGTCCAACAGCGGCAACAGCAGGCTCCTCATCAGCGCCTGCTTCCTCTCGACGGGGCTCTCGCCGTTGACGATCAGGACGCCGGCCGTCTCGAACATGAACAGCTGGTCGTCGCTGGTCAGCAGCGCCGGGAAGCCATTTTCCTGGAGGGGAAAACACCACATCAGAGTCGAGGACTAACGAAGATCCACGAAATCATCTTTACTACGACTGCAGTTCCAAACAGGTGGTGAGAAACTTAAATTAAAACCTGTGGAGTGTTCCAAACAGGTGTTTCTGGAGCGTTCCACTACTTTCACAAGTGATTATTTACAAAAAAGTTTTAATCAGTCTGAAAATTAATATCTCGTCTTTGTGATGTCATCAACTGAAGCCAGAAATAAGAACATCTTGGCAACATTAAAGACCTCCTGCTTAAACAAATCCTCCAGGTTTTAATGTCGACTCTGCTCAGTTATCTCTGCAGCAGCGTATGTGCAGAACGAGACGTAGCAACAGTAACTAAGGAGGGCGGGGTTTAACGCAGAGCGGCTGCTGCCAGCTTGTGACGGCTGCTTTCTTTCTTTACTCGATGATCACATGTCGGATACGTACAGGAGGAGCGAGTTCAAGCAGGTCCTGGATCCTGGTCAGGATGTCCTCGATGAAGGCATTCATGTGTTTACTGTCAACAAAGAGTGAAACTGAAGTCAACAACAACAAACGGGCGGAAAAACTGTTCAAACATCTGAGTCCTGCACTGTCAACTGCCTCCAGAGAGCAAATATTCACATCACGTTTGTTTTAACTCTTTGAAGGACAGAATATTTCAGACATGGAGGACAACAAACAGCCTCTGAAGTCCAGTCAGTCCGGTCAGAGGACTGATCCTGGGAGTCTTAGTTGTTGATGAGAAAAATGACCAGAAACTGAATCTGTGCTTCTGACAACTTAAACAAAATCCACAAACTGTGAGCGTCATCAGCTGCAGGACTGTTCTGTTTCTCAAAGAAAACTGAGCTGTTGTTCTTCTATCCATGATTCCAGTGATGTCACAGTGATGTCACAGGTGTGTAGGATTTCAGGTGCCTGTAGATTTGTAGGATTTCTATCCTCTAACTCTACGTTCTGACCAACACAGTAACAGCTACAGGCCGGAGTGGCGATACACAGCAAAACGCAATGCATCCTGGTACATGTAAGCACTGCTGGAATCTAGCGCTTCACCTGACGACATTTACCATCAACACTGACGGGTCAGCCACATGAAAAGTGGTGAATTTTCCCTTTAAATGATGAACTGAAGATGGACTCACTGCAGAGTTTTGACGAATCTGGAGAAGAGGTAGGCCACTCTGCTGCGGACCTTTGGGCTGTTGTGTCTCAGTCCTCTTTGGTCCAGGAACGCCATCTGACAGTGAACGCAACACGTTACATCTGACAGTGAACGCACCACTTTACTCAGGGTACAAAATGTATTTAACGTTTGGATTTTTCGTGTGGTTGTTGAGAGGTCACTCACCAGAACATTTGGGATGTGCTGAGGCTCCACGATGAAGAATTTATCGTATCGAACGACCGTTTCGAAGAACTCCAGAGACACCGAGCTGTGCTGGTAGCTGCTCACGCTGCAGGACACCAGCTGAGGAGAAGAAGAGGAAACGTCGATCTGTGTTAGGTTCACGGCCACGTACAGCAGCAGATACTGAACAGAACATGTGTTGGTGGAGTCATGTGACTGACCGTCCTCATCATGTCCTGCAGGGCGCTCGTCTTCGTCGTGTCTCCGGAGAATGAGCGCCGTGAGACGCGGGCAGGGCCTCGCCCAGCATGTAGAGCAGCCTGATGGCCACCTCCACCTCCATGAACGGAGCCGTCTGCCAGTTCCTGAGAGACAGACGAGACAGAAGAGACCTGAAGACGTGTGTGCTGGAAGAAAACCAGCAGTTCAGATTACTGGAGGTCAAAAGACCAACGGCGTCTGAATCCTGGTTTTAATTTGACTTTTGTTACTACAGTTTATTCTCACCAAAGTATTTTTGTTAATTATTTATTTATAATATGACAGTGCAAATTAATGAACATTTATCTGTCTGCAAGATTATAACCAGAAGGGAATACAAGTGACTTTTTAACACAAACCATCAAGAAGTCGTGTCTGACGTGCTTTGTGTCTCTGACGTTCTCTTTGAATAAATATCTCAGAGCGAGTTCTTACTGCATAGTGTTGGTGAAGACTCGTCGTACGGCCTCCAGCAGCAGCTCAGGAGACACCTGAGCCAGACGATCCAACAGCATCTTCAGCTGCTTCCTGTACTCCACGAACATGGCCTCGTCCTCGCCCTGACAAACACAACACAACATCTCACAACATTGCTGCTTCACGTTCTCACAACATCTGCTGCTTCACGTTCTCACAACATCTGCTGCTTTCACACACGTTCCGTTCTCACAACATGTGCTGCTTCACGTTCTCACAACATGTGCTGCTTCACTTCTCACAACATGTGCTGCTTCACGTTCTCACAACATCTGCTGCTTCACGTTCTACAACAACATCTGCTGCTTCACGTTCTCCAACAACATCTGCTGCTTCACGTTCTCCAACACAACATCTGCTGCTTCACGTTCTCACAGAGGAACATGTGCTGCTTCACGTTCTCACAGAGGAACATGTGCTGCTTCCACGTTCTCACAGAGGAACTGTGCTTCACGTCTCACAGAGAACGTGTGCTTCACGTTCTCACAGAGGAACATCTGCTGCTTCACATTCTCACAACACACACTTCGCTTGCTGCTTCACGTTCTCACAAACACTTCTGCTGCTTCACGTTCTCACAGAGGAACATTGCTGCTTCACGTTCTCACAGAGGAACATGTGCTGCTTCACGTTCTCACAGAGGGACTTACAGAGAGAACATGGAGCAGCAGAGGACAAATGAACTCACCTCGTTTTCAAAGTTGTACTCTCATCGTACGTCAGCTTCTTCATGACGGCGAGCATGATCGCCTGGGGTGAGAGGGCAGAATATGAATTATTCAAACTTCAAATAAAATGATTTAAGATAATAAACAGCAACATTTACAGGCAGACTAACCTCTATGTTGGTTTTCTGTTGGTCTGTCAGCTGAGGAAGCTACGAAAACAAAGAAAGTAAAATAAATGTTGTAAATCAGCTGATCATTGACTCGTTTCAACTTTATTTTTAATCACAAAAAATCAGATTGTCACAATACAGCCATTGTTTTGACAGCTGCTCTTTCTATTGTGAAGAATTAACTTTTAATCTCAAACTACAGGCAATTTAAAAGTAAAATTAAGTAACATAACGCTCACAAAAAATGGAAATGTCAAAATATTTGGAAACAACATCTCCATGAGAACTGGAGAAACTAATATCAGTTAATATCAGGATCTCAGTCAAGATATCTGATTTACTGCCACGTATGATGAAGAAAGGCAGCAAATTGTCACAACTGAACCTGAATTTTTACTTTAAAATCACTTTAACAACTAATTTAATTTGATAAATGCATTTTCCATCATTCACTTAATCAATCTGACCACTTGTTTAAGTCCAAGAACTGATATTTCCTGACATCCCCTGAACTATACACCTCTAAAATCCCACTTTATCTCAGATTTTCTTCCCTTTCTTCATCCTGGGCTCTGATTGGTCCAGGTCTGTCCTCACCTGTTTGAGGACGTGCAGGTATTCGTAGCAGAAAACCGACGATGTTGGCCGAGATGTCGTCGTCCTCGTGCACCAGCAGCTGCAGCAGCAGCGGCACTTTGGCCTCCACGGCCTGCAGCGTGTCGGCCGCCTCCTTCACGTTCCCGGACTTGGCCAGTTTGGTCCAGCTCAGCACCAGACTCTGACCCATCCCGTTCACCAGCCGCGAGAACTTGGCCAGGAAGTCCACGTCCTCCTCCTGACGGGACAGGAAGAGGGACATAAAACATTCTGCCAACATCCAGGAAGCAGGCAGACGCAGGAAAAGCTCGCGACCTCCGGGTGTGAACGTAAACATGCGACTGTAAAGTAAAGCTGCACCTCTTATCACACCTACAACCAAACTGAGGCTCTGTGTACAAGAAAACACTCTGTTTTCTCTGAAACGGATTTTAATGAGCAGAAAATGAACCATCCTGCACTGACATGGACAATATGTATTGAAACCAACTGAAACTGACTGATTCTGATTCCAGATTCCAGAGTATCTGTTAACATGGACGCTAACATTTTGTTCTACTGTCAGTTCTCACTCATCAGGAACCGTTCTTGTTATCAGCTCCTCTCATGATGAGGGGTGGGGGTCTCTGGGTTCCTCACCATTTGATTCTGATTCAGAGGGCTACGATCTGATGATAAAACGATTCTCGGTGAGTCAAAATTTGAAACTTTTAGGCCACAGGTTGCAGGCTGCATTGTATTTATTTGAAGCCATCCTCACCGTCAGCTCTGAGGAAAGACCTCGCCGTCTCACCGCGCAGAGTTTTAGAGGTCAAACAGACGGAGCAGAGAGTCGTTTCCTTCATCACAGAGCTGAAGTTGTTAAATGAATCAGTGAGTCGCTCAGCTGATCGCTGCTCTGTGAACAACTTAACGTCTCTGGGTGACAGTAAATTAAAACTTAAAATAAAATTAAATTAAAATTAATTAAATCTGCTGCCTTTTTGAGAAGATGAAGTTCACCTTCCTGTTAGCGGGACCCGCCCTTTTGGCTCCATCATCTTCATGTTAACTGACATTTAGAAAATGGATTTTTGACAGTTTAGAATTCATCGTCTGTATCACGATGTATCTCAGAATCGAGTGTTTCCCTCCACCTCTGCTCATCACTGATGTTTGTTATCTGAAGTCCAACCTGTTCCACGTTGAAGAATCCGGCAGACTGCAGGACTTGGCACAGCGACTCCACCAGCTTGGTTTTATCCACGGGGTCCATTCCTTTGTTGATGATTTCATACAGGCAGTCGCAGGCCTCCTCTCTGAGCTCCTCCACTGACATCTGACTCAGCAGCAGGTTCACAAACCTGGAAACAACAAGCGGCACCACAGGAAGCTGTCAGTGTCTCGAAGAGCTCCAAGACCTTTTCAAAGATAAAGGCTGGGCTGAACACAAAAAAAAGAGACTCTAAACTGATGAGTAATGTTTGTGACTCTACTGAGAATGAAAATGATTCTGCGATCTCGTCCTCTGATCAGTGAGATTAACTGACCGGTCGTTGGCGATGAGGTTGAGGTCGATCCAGGACACGTAGGCTCCCACCACCTCCAGACACTGACAGGTGAGCTCAGGGTGGGACTGCTGGTAGGTCTGCAGGATCTGGAACCAGGACTCCACCAGGTGAGGGATGCACTGCTCCCTCATGGTGTCTTTGATTAAAGTGTTTCTACGCGTCTCCTGAGGGACAAAGTCAACACGATTAACCACAGACTGAGTTTTACTTCCTGTGTTCATCACATCAGGTCTCATCTTTTCTTCATCTCACTGGTTCACATGTTCAATCAAGATTTAATCACATTCACTGTCTCTTTTTTTGTTTTATAACTAAATCAAACTAAACGTAAAAAATCAAACGACTTAATATTTTTATTAAGTCAAAATGTCAAAAATAAAGTTGAACTATTGAGAAGAAATAGAGAATAATGTCAAACACTCGAGAATAAGGTCAAAATATCAAGAAGAAATATTATGAGAAAAGTCAAAATATAAATGTCAAGAAAAAAATAGAGAAATGGCGAAAACAAAGTTGAAATATTAAGAATAAAGTCGAAATATGATGAATAAATTTTCAGAGTAAAATCAAATGATTAAGAATTAAGTTTAAATTACAAGAGGAAAAAGGGAATAAAGTCAGAATATTGAGAATAAAGTTGAAATATTGTGAATAAATTTGAGAGTAAAATCAAAATATCAAGAATAAAGTCTAATTGTCCAGAAGAAATAGAAAATAAAATCAAAATAAAAAGGTTAAATTTAAAGAGGAAATTGAGAATAAAATCAAAATATCAAGAACGAAATCTAAATGTTGAGAAAAAAAATAGAGAAATGGCGACTATAAAGCTGAAACGTTGAGAGTAAAATCAAAATGATCAAGAATAAAGTTGAAATATTGAGAATAGAGTCAAACTGTCATTATTAGCTCCAGGCATCAGGAAAAAAAATAAATCAGAGGAAGTTTTCAGATGGTTTTTCAACTTTCTCCTCAACATTTTGTCTTAATCCTCGAAATTCAAAATAAAAGAAAAATCTCTCTGCTCATTTTCCCCCGACATCTGTCTCTAATACCTTTAATTCTCATGACATCCGTTGGACTGGACGTGCGTCCTTTCAGTGAGAAAAGCATCTCGTACCTCGGGAGAGTGGAGGATGTCTCTGTCCACCACCTCAGCGTCGATGGCCATCAGCGTCCTCAGGTAGATGTCGACACCGTGAGGGTTCAGACCCACCAGCGACAGGATGTCGAAGAAGAACTTGGGCCACAGGGTGAGATACTCCATGACGAAGGTGAGGGCGAACACCTGAGCCGCCTTGTTCCTGATGAACGGCTTCTCGGGCTGGTTGTTCATCAGCTGCAGGGACGAGAAAAAACAAAAACACGTGAGCAGCTCTCAGGTACAGAAACAGGTAGAAAGAACAGGACATCAGAGCATCTGGATCGCCCCCCGGTGGCTGGCTGCAGTATAGCTCATAAAACCCCGCCCCCTCCATGTTAGCAGATGGGAAATGGACCAAAATAAAACATTAAAGTAC
This sequence comes from Lutjanus argentimaculatus, assembly GCA_034769285.1. Classification (NCBI taxonomy): domain Eukaryota; kingdom Metazoa; phylum Chordata; class Actinopteri; order Lutjaniformes; family Lutjanidae; genus Lutjanus; species Lutjanus argentimaculatus. The sequence goes on along the minus strand of JAWZSL010000005.1, from coordinate 13,539,588 downwards.
ACATTAAATAAATGTTTCCCAAAGATGGTTTGTGTTGTTCTGGGTAGTTCTTATCACACTGATGTTTGTTCACGTGTTCATTTTTCTCTTCAGTTTGGTTTTAATGAGTTATGTGATGATAGAAAACAGGGTTTCACGTGTGTGGGCGGGACCTCAGAGATATTCCAGCTTTGGTTTTGTGCAGTCGGCGGCCATCTTTACTTACATCAATGGTTCACAGTGAAGTATACTCAAGCAAGACAGTCATGTGACGCAGTTTCGTGAGCTAGAGCAGAGACGGACGCTAATGTTTTTGAGCGCCGGAGGCCGAAGTGCATCTTTTGGTGGCATTAATGTAAAGTCATGCGAAAACGAGGCAGAAAAGTCAATTTAACACAACTTAACGCAGCGTTCATGAACTGTTTGGACCCAATTTTCAAGTGACAAGATCGCGACAGGATTGATTTAAGAATGAATCCGTATTTATTTTTTTAAATAAGAAAAAAAAAAAGTCAAAACTCTCTGATTTCAGCTTCTTCAATGTGAATATTTCTGGTTTCTTCACTCCTCTCTGACAGTAAACTGAAGATCTTTGAGTTGTGACATTTTATGGACCAAACAACTAATTGATTAATTGATAAAATTATTGTTTAACGAAAGACTTGAAAAATAGATCGAAAAATAGGCCCCAACATGTCGAGCACACGTCCGTGTGCTCGACATGTTGGGGCCTATTTTTCACGTCCGTGTGCTCGACATGTTGGGCCTATTTTTCAATCTATTTTTCAACTGACAGTTGTTTGTTTTACTTTAATTACTTTACTGTATCAGAATACATACCTGACACTGGAGCCACTTCATCAGAGTCTCTCTGATGAGCTGCTGCTGCACGGCGCTCAGCGCGGCATGTCTGCAACACAAAACGGGGTCGTTATTAAATCGATCGACGGCTGACGGGAGCAGAGCCTCGTCCTCCTCCTCACTCACCTGAACTTGATCTGATGCTCCAAAACTTGGAAGCAGAAGAACTTGACGTGGTCGTCGCTGAAACAACACACAGACGATTAAACGCGGCAGGAAGACGAGGGTCACATGGTTTGTTTAAATAAGGATGAAACTCACTTGTAGATGCCTTTAGCGAGCGCCTCTGCACACATCTCCCAGGCATCCTGAGACTCCTTCAGCTGCTCAAAGTATGCCATGGCCTGAACAAACACACACAAAAACATTACACACTCGTATTCTGATGTTTCAACTTCCTTCGTCTCCACACTGAGCAGCTACAGAAGCCTCAAAGGGTCAAAACTCAAACTCTGAATACAGCTGCTACCTGGGAGAGACACTGCCTGCCAGGGTTTTATTTTTTGTTGCTGTACCTGAAACATACTGAACTTTATCTCCTGCAGACACTGAACCCTCCACGACCCGATTAACACGAAGCACTTAAGTTTTTCCACACAGAACAATGATCCGGCGTCTTACCCTCTGCCTGTAGCGGGCGTCGGCGTTCGGGTTGAGCCCCAGCAGGGCCTGCTCGTCCATGACTGCAGCGACAGACTGGCAGGCCATTCGTGGGTTAGCTTTCCTCCAGGGCAGGTTCAGTCCTCTCTGCTGCTGTCAGGCAGATTTCTCTCATCTGCTCAAACAGAAGGAAGACCTGAGGTGAAATCTACTGACAGCTCGTCTCTGCTCGACACATTATGATAACGTGTGTGAAAAGAATCAGACTGGCTGGATTAGATCGTTGTTTTTTTTTTCACCTCTTTTACATAAACGACAGGGAAACTTTCGATAAAATGATTTTATTGTGGGGCACCTGGTTATAGCTAAAAGAAGGGGGCATGGCAGGAAAAATTTACAGTGCAGTTAACTTATAATGAGCCTGATCAGCATCCGTCAGTAATCAATACACAAAGTATTAAACCATGAATCAAACAAACTCATCAAACTTCAGCAGCTAACTTCTGTTTCTGTAATAAATTTTTAAATATATAGTTCAGGTTAACGTGCTTTGAGGAAAATAATATCACACCAAACTCCCTTTAAGAAATGTGACATTTTAACAATTCCTTAAGTGTTCTTAAAAACACATTACTGCAGAAGCAGAAGATATTCGGAGTCAAATGTCCACAGTCTTCTTGTGAATTCGGCATCAACAGCATTCATAAAGATAAACTGCATTTCTGTAAAAACTATCAGCTTCCTGTTCGTTAGCTGCGCTGTTTGACTGAGAAAAGACCATGGAAATGAGAAGCAAAGCATTTAGAAAATAAAAAAAGATGTCTCAGTAAAATAAGCGCTGGTTCAAACAGACTCATGACACTGTTAATCGTGTGTGTGTGAGATGGTATTTTTAGGGGGTTTGTGGGCCGTTACCAAAGTAAAAGCACTGCTTCCTGTTTGGTGCTCCTTCAGATGACATTAAATAGGGCTACACAGTTAATCAAATTGAATTTTGGACATTTTATGGACCAAACAACTAATCGATTAGTGGAAAAAATTATTGCCAGATTGATTCCTTGTTGAAAAATAGGTCCATACATTTTCACGTTTGGACCTGATTGGACCTGATTGTGACAGGATTAACTAATCGATTAATCATTTTGAGTCACTTTTTAATTTTAAAAAAGTCTCAGAGGAAAACAGAGTAAACTTTGCAGCTCCAAACAGATTTTGTTTTTTTCCTTTTTGTGGCTCTCTTTTCATGGTTGCAGACCCCTGAGTTAGGACGTGGTGTCACATAATAAAACAGTTGTGTTGACACTGACAACGTGAGTAAACGTACATTTTCCTCCCACACGGAAAACTGATCAGGAATCAGTAAGGGAATCAATAAAGAACTGGACTGATAAGCAGAATCTGGTATCAATAAAATCTTACCAGCTTCCATCCCTGCTGATGATGTTAGCCTAAATAACCCAGCTGACCCACAGCCTCCTGTAACGTGGTTGGGTTATCTGTACGGTGGCAACTAACAATTATTTTCTCCATTAAACGATTAATAGTTGTTTGGTCTATAAATGTAAGAAAACGGTGAAAAACGTTGATCGGTGGACAGGATGACGTCCTCAAGCGTCTTGTTACTGTCATACTGTCATAAAGGAGCAAAGAAAACAGGAAATATTCACATTTAAGAAGCTGGAATCTTAAAAAGTTTCTCAAACTGATTAATCGATTGTGAAAATAGCTGGTGATCAGTTCGATGAATTGATGCAGCTGCACATGTGACATCCAGGTGAGTCAGCTGCTTGGTGATGGTGACTCTGTCCTGTCGTGTTTCCAGAGGATGGAGAAGCTGAGCAGCTCTCAGCTCCGCATGACGCAACGCGGCGTCACCGCCGTCAGACACCACGTCCCGGTTATAACATCAACACACCGAGAAATCAAACACCTCTGCTGGACGCTGGAGGCGTTAAACGTCGACGCGGAGCAGCGGTGTTGTGGATGAAGCTGGGCCACTCCTCAGAAAGTTGACACTGCGGTGCTACAAGCTAACAACTTCACCCAAACACTGAGTAGCCCCCGTGTCCATAAGGGAACCCTGAGTTTGGGAAACTCTCGCGAGATCTCGAGGCGTTGTCTCTTCAGTGTACAAACGAATTAATCCTAAAATGTGACGATACTGAGGTTCTAATCTGGTTGCGTTCAGGGACGAAACAAATCGGTTTGAGTTCGAGTAAGATTTTGTTTTTGGTAAAAAAAATTAAAACTCTCGCGAGATCGTCCGCGAACCTGGGGTTCCCATGTAGACGCCAAACTAAATAGCTGACGGCTGCTAACTGAAGCTAGCGTTAGCCGTTAGCTCCTGATCTCGCATGCTGTTAGTTAATAATCCTGATAGTGAAACATTTAATAAAACAGCCGTAGTGTCAGAGTTAGAGGAGCAACATCACATTTAGTGTGTTTTGTTCTTGTTTGTCACGGCTCGGTAACGTTACGTGCTCCTTCAATCACATCATCATCATCATCATCATCATCATCATCATCACCGCTGCTGCTGCTGTGAAAACCTCTCTGACGTTACCGTCTCTTCTCAGGCTGAACACGGTGAAAATAACAGGTTCATTCTGTAAAACTCACCTTAATGAAAACTCAGTTCATCACGTGTTTTCTCCCCCGGCAGGTCATCACGGAGCCGCTGACAAATCACCAGGAATCAGGCTGCTGCATGTCGGCTCGAGTCAGCGGCGGTGCGGCGTGTCCGCTCCGTCAGCATCCGGGTCACACACACCGGAAGAGATTCTTCTTCTTCTTCTGCTGTTTTTTTTTTTAAAACAAAATTTACACACATACAAGAACTGGTGAGGGAAGCACATGGATATTTATAAACGTCATCAAAATAGTTGACATGACAGACTAATTTAGATAAAATAAATAATACAATGCATCAAATAAGTAAATAAAAATAAGTAAATAAAGGCTTTGGAAGTGAGTTAGATAAGTACAGAGACAGGATAATGCTTATTAATTACTTTAAAATGTGTTTCCTTGACCTTAGAGGGGAACAGACCATTAAATAAATTTGGAATGTGCTTTATTCATCAAGTCACACTTTCATTATAAAGAACTTATAAACAGACCTCTCTACTGTAGTCGTGAAATACTTTGATTTCATAACTGCATTAATAATTTAGTTAGTACATTTTCTGTCATCTAAATTATAAACATTAATCGCTAAATTCAGCAAAACGGGTTTCCATCTGAAGATATTCAACAGAAGTTATTGTGGATTAAATTAAATAATGGTACAGGGTTCGCTTTACAAATGTTATACTCAATATGAGAACAATTAAATCTGAATTTATTCACAAAGAACAAATAATCCATAAGGTTACCATGACAGAGATGCCCTTCTCGTGCCACTCACTCTTTAATATTGACTTCCTGTTCAGTGTAATTATCAGAATCAGAATCAGAAGTACTTTATTGATCTCCGGTGGGAAACTGTTAGTGTTACAGGAAGTCACAGCAATAATTATTCAGTTTAAACCTTTACAGAACACTTTACAGAATATATTATATATACATTTTAAATGGATTCATTGGCCTGTAGCCTGTTTTTACTCCCTCTGACATCACAGAGTGGGTGTGGCCAGACGCACAACACACCTGAAAGTTTGAACCACAAGAGTCGTTCAGCTTTGTACTCTTGAAAAAAAAACTATGCATTTTGCTTGTTTAAATTGGTGTCAGAATTAAACAGTTCATGTAAATATAAAATTAATAAGATTTAATGGTCATGGACATAAACCTTTAAATAACGAGCCACATATTAAATTACTGATAACTGTTGTTTTAGATACATTTATATGTTTTTTAAGAATGTAACAGTACACATAATTCAGACAATTATTGTCATTTTATGTGCATATGTAATTAAGGAGTCATAAAAGATGCTGCATAAATAATACAGGGAAAAGAACAAATGTAATTTGTTATTACTGGTATAATCCTTATAATAACAGTTGAATTGTTAATTTACAGAAAATGACTGTAATTTTACAGAGTTTTGTATGTAATTTAAAAAATAACAGAAAAATACTACTACATACAACTACAACTATAATCTTTTTAACAGTGTATGTCAAATCTCTGTTTAATATATGATTTATGATTGAAGCGAGTTGCCCCCTGAAGTGTGTGCAGCTGTTGCAGCATCTGTCCACATGATGGCAGCGTTCTCTAAGACATGAAGGTGAAGCAGCTGATGAAAACCAGTTCACACAAGTAATTCAGTGGTTTCAGCTTCCAGCAGCTGAAAATCAGCTCAGATGATCAGAACTGATCAATTAAAAGCTGTTTACAGTGAAGATGTTCAGGGCTGCTGACAGGAGCTGAGAAATGAAGCCACAGCCCCGACATGAACTTCATTTCATCTATCAAACACTTTAATCAGGTATATAGTCTATAACAACATAGTTATTGTCAAGTCGAGTTAAATATATGAAGTCTTTACTGGAATCCGCCAGTTAATTTTCTCAGTTAAATTTTCTCACTTTTTGACTTTTTAAGAGTCTCTTCACACCTGCTGTTAACACGTGTCCTGGGTGATTTGATCACATCAGTTCACACTCGGCTGTATAATGTCTCCAGACTGACCACTGGTGATCAGATCTCTCCTCCCTGCTCTATATGCAAATAAACACAAGGGCTATTTTGTCAGCTGAAAGTCCAGTACTGTCACTGTGTCACTTTAAACTCCTGTATGAGCCTCAGGTTTTACCTTCACTGTCAGCAGCCCGACAGAAGAGAAGCTCTGTGGTGCGCTGGGATTTTTATGGTAACAACGTACTCTTAAACTTCTTCTAACTGTGTAAATTTGATATTTTCACGAATTAAAGGCCTATATATTTCATATATATAATATATAGTAAATGACAGAGTCAGAGAGAGTAAAAGTGTGCATCCCAGCGCACCACAGAGCCTCTCCCCAGTCTACACTTTAAAGGGACATTTCACCCCAACATCAAAAATACACGTTTTATCCCTGGTCTGTCATAGTTTATCCACTGAAAGAGTTTTGGAAATATTGGCCATAGAGATTTCTGCCTTCTTTCAAATAAAAAGGAACTAAATGGCACTCAGTGCAATTAATTATTATTTTTATTTTGCATCATTGTGCGCCACCTTCCAACATGAAGACTGATTTCAACCTGAAAGGACGAAACAATAAGACATTAAAAAGACGATTCACTGGTGGATCCATCAGAGTTTATCACACAGGACAGACGGAGACGAGACGGAGACGAGACAGGGACGACGTAAAAGATGTAACAAGACAAAAAAAAGACATAAAAGATACAACAAAACAAAAAACATAATGAGACGAAAAAGACAAAACAAAACAGACCTAACAAGACAAAAGCAGAATAAAGTGAAAATGTGACAATTTGTCCTTAATGATCCCCTAATAAACTCTAATAAGGTCTAATAAGGTGTAACTACTGTCAAAGAACTTATTTCTATTTTTCGTCTAATTTGATACAAAGTACGTCTTCTTACGTCTTATCAGTGTGCTGTAAAATAAAGTGTGACCCCGAAAGTGTTGTCCTCCTGAAATACATGTTACCATTGTTTTTGTTTTTGACAGCTGGTTCTGCAGCTAACTGTTCCACAACGTTACCCAGTTTAGGCTAATGTTAATGTGACCCCACAGCTGATAGTCGCAGGCTGTATTTCTGGTATTTTGACGTCCCCACATTTAAATAAATAACATTATGGAAGTGTGCCAACATGATGGATTTTTACCTGCAGTTTGAAGTCAAAGTGGAAGCTCGTTCTAATTGGCTGTTTGGCTCATTATCAGGGTGCATGCTGGGAGCAGACTGGTGTTACAGTAGACTTTGATGGGAGTTAACTGGGTGTGTGTGTGCAGGAGGCTGAGCAGTGGGTGGCTGCAGAAAAGACCTCACTCAGTGGTGGAAAACATTCTTTTCAATGAGTCACAGTCATAAACATGTAAAATCATTACAAATACATGAAGTCTGAGCTGACTTCACCCGGCGGTATGTGGAGCTCTCTCCAAACCAAACAGCACAAAAATGGGACTCAAACTGGTGATTCTGATGGTTAATTAAATTCTAATATACAGCCGCATGTTTATGAGCCGGATCCAGCTATTAGTGCTCGCTTAGCAGCAACTTTTTCCATTATTTGTGAGCAGCTCTTTAAAGAGCACTTCTGACAGGAAACAGGTTATAGCTGCAGAAATCAATTCCATACAAAGAGGCTCAGTATATTCTGCACTTCTTTTATTGTGGGAATTAAAAGACTGCTCAGAAATATGTTGAAGCGTTCTCAGGGTTTTTTGACTCTGCAGAAAGTTAAAGTTCTTCCCAGCGGAGCTCATTGTGAACACGGTCGAGGCCGTAAAATAAAACTGGCTGTTTTCTGCCCCACATTAATGTTTGAAATACTGTACACTTCCTTCATGAGACACGAGGAACAGACCTGCTGATGAATCTCACACACAAAACTACACAGAAAATAACAGTTTGCACATTAACTCTGTGTGACGTATTCACATCTGACCAATCAAACTGCATCACATTCAGAATATTCACCACAGCACTGTGATGTTAGCCCAGATGAAGCTAATTAAACTATGACGTTACCTCAGACATAGAGTTAGCTGCTGCTAATGTGGTGTTAGCTTTTTAGCAAAAAATGTCTAAAAACATTGCAATATGCATCAGAATTTTTTTAGAAAAGCTGCCGTGAATTCAGACATTTTAGGTGGCGACAATACAAAAAAAAAAAAAAAAGCCTATGAGGTTCCCTTAGACTGAAAGTGTTTATATGGAGCTAAAGATATCCCTGTTCCACAGACTGAATTCATCTCTGTGCTCTGTCCTGTCACCATAATATCTCTAGAACAGGTCCTATTAAAACTTTTCCCTTGTTCAGGACAGTTATCCTCCCCACCTTCCACCTCCTCCACATCCATCAGCACCTTCAGCCCGGTCCGTCCTCATCTCCACCTGCCAGCTGCCTCCTGAGGCCCTGACACTAAGAGTCTTTATGCCCTGTGGATTTTGTGGCTTGAGACTTTGCCACTCGGTGCCCACAGAGAGTTCTTGGAAGGCCGGGGATCCACAAATCCTCCAGGCCGCCTCAAGCCTTCGGCCCAGGCCACAGAACAGTAAACCTGGCAGAGGTTGAGACCAGACTGCGGTCGGGAGTCAGGACTGCCCTCTGACAGAGATACACCATACTCATTATCATACACTTCACCCTTGCAAAAAGACAATTATTTGGCACTGTAGAGTGGACATTTCACACAGAGCTTCAGATACTAAGACGGGGCGGATCGATAGCAAAATGTTGATACTTGTGATTCTACATCTTGTTTTTCAACATCAATTCTGACGTCTATTTACCTTTCGAGATGAGATCACACAAGAATCCATCTTTCCAGGCTCCAAACTATCCGTTTGTGTCCACACCAGAGGTGGTGTGAGCCGGTCAGCGTCCTCAGAGGGACTACTGGCAGCCGTGGGCATGATTTAGGTGCACCATCAGTGAGAAGCGTCCAAGGAAACGAGTTGTCTCGAACAAACAATGGCGGCTCCGGAAGATGTTAGCGCAGATTCTGTGATAGCATCAGTTCATATCAGAACTGGAGAGAATTTCTTCATTGAAAGAAGAACAAAGAACGACACTGAAGACTTTTATCAACAGAAAAGAAGTTTTCGCTCTTCTTCTGGCTGGCTTTGACTTCGATTCTGTGAGTTGATCTGATTGGTCAAAGTTTGCCTGTGTTGGACGTGACAGATGGTTCATCCAATCACCTGCCAGGTTTTTTTTTTTTTTTTGAAAGTTCCGGCACTTTTCCAAATGGTTTCTATGGACGGCTTCCCACATGGTTCTGTGTAACAAACCATCTTGCGTGTCAGGTTAGGTGTCAACATGAGTTTATTTCTACGTTGTTCTGTTTGTATTTCATCACAGAGCAGAACTGTCTGTGCAAACAATGTTCAGTTGTGTCGTTGCTTCTCTACAGCCGTCTGTGTCTGTGGGAAAGTTGCATTGATTGGATGAAATTGCAAGGGACTAAAAACTGTAAAAAGATGTCTATCACTGCAAAAACTGTGCTCTGTCTGATCCGCGGCCAGAATCGTGAGCACTTCATATCTACAGAGGGAGCAGCTGCTCTTCCATGTTGAACCACCATGTTTCTACAGTAGCCCAGAACGGACAAACCAAACACTGACTCTAGTTGCAGACTTTCTCTTCTTTCTTTTCTCCTCTGCTCTCCACTAGATGCCACTAAATCCTACATATCGGTCCTTTGAATTCACAGTATTCACACATATTTCAAATGACGTCATAAATTTAAATGAATGTTGTGAGCAGTCTTAATGCAGGTCTTTAGTTAATGAGTCTCGTCTCACATCAGGATGTGGGTCAACCTGAAAGTCGTGGTTGGACCCGTCACATAAAATCATCGGTAAGATCATCGCGGTTCAGCCGAGGCCTGAAACTGTTAAATCATCTTCGTAGCGCTCCAGCTGGAGGTGAGGATTTTCCTTCCAGAGAGAAAACACAGAGCGTGTTTCGAACACAGAACGACCTTTCTTCAGTGAGGACTAAAAGCCAGCTCAGCTATCGGGAGCATGGCACAATCCACAACCTGCTGACTCAGATTCACGGCCTTTGATTGACTGGCTCCGAGTTTGCCCAGTTTTCTCCAGCAAACCAGGACTGAACCCAGACCACGTCTACGTTCTGCTGCACAGGAATGTGCTAAAAGCTCCGTCCACACCAGCCAAACACTTTCCCCTCGCATTAATGTTTCTCAAACCTCCCACGAATCTTCGGACCTGCCGGAGCCAAGACGACATGTAATCACAAAGATCAACAAACCCTTAACAGCTTTTACAGAGGATCACCATGACCAGACACACACACACACACACACACACACACACACACACTCACACACACACACACACACACACACACACACACACTCACACACACTCACACACACTCACACAGAGGGGGGGTCATGAAAGGTTCTGACGCCCTGCACACAGTGAGAGAAACAGGAAACAAAGCTTTCTGAAGTTGTTACATTAAGTCTGAATGGTGACATCTAGTGGTCAACACCTGGTACTGCAGCTGGATTCAAGACTGAATCAAATACTGAGGTTTGAAATGATGACGTTTGAAGGGATAATCTCACTTTAGTGGAAGATTTTTACCAATACCTCGGCTTTGAACGACACTTTTTCAGTATTAATTTATAAAAAATCTATAGCTCAAGAACTGGATTAAAACAAGAAACTGATGGAATATCTGTACGATACTGGACCATATAAAAATATAAATACCTGTCAAAACGTAATTTTTGTTGTTACATATTTTATGCCATTTTTGTCTTATTATATATTATTACGTTTTCATCTTGATATGTTTTTTACATAGTTTTCATGTTGGTACATCGTCTACGTCATTTTTGTTTTGTTACAGAATTTTCGTTGTTACACCTTTAATGCCATTTTTGTCTTGTTGTGTATTTTAATTTTGTTTTCATCTTGTTATGTCATATTTGCCTTGGTACATATTTTACTTCATTTTCATCTTGTTATGTATTATTAAGTTATTTTCGTCTTGTTACATCATATGAACACTAACCCAACTCTAACCTCACGTCATGAAAGCTCCATTAAAAAAGACATTTAATTAATAATTCCTGTCACATGTTCATAAAACTGGTGCAAAGTCAAACACCGGTTTGGCCAAATATGTGTTCCAAGCTGCAACAAAAGATCAGATCGTCTCTAAGTCAAAGTGAGATTTTATAAATAACTATTTATTCTTGGTCATATGTCCATTTTACAGACGAGGCCCCGGGACTCTCCTGTCTTTCACAGGACAGAAAATAAACTCATTCCCTCTTTGAGTTCATCAGTTTGCTCCACTTTGTGTAGTGAAGTAATCAGCTGGTTGTATTTGCTCCACTGAAGCTTCTTCTTCTTTGGTGGCCTGGAAATGTTGTTGTTCAGGTCTGCCGGACGCTCCCTCACACTTCAAACACCGTCCGGTTGTTTTTGGAGCGACTTCAGCTGGACGCGTCCCGCTCTGTTAGCGTCGGGGCTTCGTGTCTGTGCCGTTCGCAGTTAATCAACGCGGCCTCGTTACAGCAGAGGATGTTGGTTTAAAGACGGAAACGGTTAAGTGCAGCTCGTTAATCCCATTAACATGCGTGAAAGTGTGTGTTTGTTCTGCTAATTGGGCTGAATTATTCAATTTGTCCAGTTTGGAAATGATGTTTGGATAACTAATTTGTGGAGGACATTTTCCATGAGGAGAAGAAAGACAGAGCTGCTGTCTGACGCTGCAGCTCAGAGAAAATAAACCAGATCATGGAGACAGAAAGAGAAGGTAAATGTGGTTCACGTAGCGTCTGTTAGTGGCACAAACAGGCCTTCATTTCATCAGAGTGGATGTAAGTGATGAACATGAAGAAATCTGCAATAAAACTCATCAGTCACTTGTTGAACCTGCTGTAAAAAGAGGAGCTGAAGGGGACCTGATGATGAGATTCAAACTTTAAAAGTCATTTAGACGACAGGAGATCTTCTATTAACTAAGACTTATGAGTGAGGATGCTCACAGTCACACAAGGTGACATAAAATGCTTTAAATCCATGAGGACATCTTATAGATCAGCTCTACGTGTGATTAGTGAACAGCAGAGAAGCAGAACTGCTTGTTCAGTCAGGCTGCTGCTTGCTCCAGAGGTGAAGTGACGCAGCACTTGGCGGTGCCTTCGTGGCTCTAACGTCTCCACGTCACGTGACCGTGGTAAGATGAACACTGCATCGATTTCCGAATGATATTTGACATTATCTTTTGCATTAAAAAAAAATGGGGAAAAAATGTGGGAAATCAGTCTTGATGTTGAGAAGGCAGTGAATAACGATGTAAAATAAAAATAATCAATAATTCTCCTCAACTGCATTAAAACTAAAGGCCACCACAAACAATTACAAGTCTGAGGCAACTCACCATTTAAGAATCCAAGTGATCCAACAATCAAGAATACTCAGACAAAAAATGGTCCTGTTTCACTGACAAAGGTCCTGTCGATCCAATCCAGTAACATATTTCATCCAAAACACACAATTACATCAATAAATACCCTCCAATCATATCGTCTGTGTCTGGAGTTTAACTGCAGCTAAAGCAACATCCTCGTCTCAACATGGCCGCTGCGCTTTGACCTTTTGATTGACACCTCACTTGAGCCAATAAGAGCCTGTTCACAGCCCACAGTAGCCAATGAGAGCCCGGGTTGCCTCTTTTCTCCTGTGCAGAGCCAATCGGACGAGAGCGTGCTGATGACTGGCACCTGGTGTAGCCAATGAAATTCCAGAAGTGATGATATGCAGATTTTATAAGTAACATGAGGCTGGAACAGGAACACCTTCATATGTACAAAACTTAGTTTCAACAAGGTAAAAAGATTTATGATGTGTTTTAATGCTTTTTGGAGTCTCCAGATGGACTTTTTTTTTTTTTTTTTTTTTTTTTTTTTTTAGAAAACACCTGGATACCTGGATATATCCTCAGAAACACAGGTAAGTATTCATTTTGAGCTCAATGCTGGAGACACATTGTGTTTTCCAGCCAATAAGTCACAGTTAGAGTTTATCTTCAGGAACTTTGTTTGTAATATTATATTGTAATTTTACAGGAAATGAGTTTTTATTTTAAGACAAAAGTTGACAAGAATCCACCTTAAAAAAAAGTTTTAAAATATAAAATCACATGACTCAAACACTGCTGAGAGTCAGAGAGAGACAAAATAAAACCAAAGCTTCAGTGCTCATGCTTCAGTATCATCGTCATGAGGTTTCATTTTTCTCCCGTCGGCCAGAAAAGGTCCAGACTGGACTCATGGGACAGAGTCAACATCAGAGAGAAACAGCTCCACACCTTTTCATCGAGTCCATGCTGAGGTAAAGTATCTGCAGACAGCTGAGAACACGGACGCCTCTGGTTCCTGTCTCTGCTCAATGGACTCCACTGTTCGTCTGAACATAAAGGATGAGAGGTGAGCGACTGTCCACCCCTCACTTCATCATCCTCTCAACACTGGAGCAGACAGAGGTGATGAAGGTCTCTGAAACCTGACGCACTCTGACGTTCTGCAGGTTTGCACTTCTGATCTCCACAGTAGTTCTGACTCAGGTCATGAATTCATCCTGTTGTGTTAGCCGTGCATGCTAACAGTAAAGATGCACTGATGGTGACGCAACGCAGAGTTCACCCTCATTCATCTTCTGTGGGACAGAAAGTGAATCTCTTGGCAAGGCATTGTGGGAGTCCTTTTCCTGGCCTTAGGGATTATGGTACATCGTCCACAGGATCCCTCATGTCCAGGCTTCCCAATTATAAACTATGTAAGCAGCTGCGTGGTGCATGCTGGTCGGCCACGGTGCATTCGAGAGACGAGGACGCTCCTTATTTGCATAAAGTTGAGGTCTAGGTTACTTTGTGCATCACATCTTGTCCACTGGAACATAGGAAGGACACTTTAAAGGGCACATTACCACATTCTGTCCACTGGAAGGAGACTTCATCACATTCTGTCCACTGGAAGGACGCCCCAGATGGCCCTTTACAACACAAACACTTTTCGTGTTGGTACTCTGATGGTTCGTACCGTTGGGATAAAGTTGTTCCTCAGTTTTGCTTCTTGCAGCTGCAGACTCTCCCTCAACACTGGACCAACTTCAAAAACTGTTAAAAACTGTTGTTCCCATTTGTCACTTGGACACAAAAACGTGTGAAAACAGAGTGCAAGTTGAAAAATACCAAAGCGGCGCCTGTTTGTTTTGACTGTTGGACAAACAGAGTTTTGGTCCAGTGGGACATTTTTCAGACTCGTGGTGTTTCTGAATAATGGACTGTCGGGACAATGGGCTGTCTCTGCAGTAGAAACAGTAAGTTAGAAAAAGGTCAGTCTTGTATTTTGGGGTTTTCTGAAAGTTGCAGCCTCTAAGGAACGTCAGCAAAGTCTCAGAAAATCTTTTATTTACTCAGTGGAAGGAAAATCTGTGATAAATGAGTGATGTCAAATTAAGAATTTCTTTGTAAAAATGTCAAATCAATCGAATAAAATAATAAAATAAAATAAATCCATAAAGATGACTGTAGATAGAACGTAGCTGAGGTCCGTTTGCAGCTAAAGCAGAACTCTGATGACTGAATAAAGAACCGATGTCAGTCTGACGTTTGGTCTCAAACCAGAACAAACTCATCAGTCGTGGAGCTGCTGATTGATCCTGATTGATCTCCTGATTCTCTGATCACTTCTGTCACCATGAAGCAGGTCGGGGATTTATGATGCTGGATTTGTGGTCCTGCTGGTACTTCTGTGGTTCTCCCTGTGGGTTCCTTCAGTCAGGGTGAAGAATGAACAACGGAAACGAGCCATTTATCCTGCAGGGATCCTGTAAAACACATCCAGGGACAGGAAGTGGAAAGAATCACACGGGAGTCGGAATGTTCTCACGCCTGCAGCTCGAGAACACCTCCGCCCGAGAGAGAACGTTCTCTCAGTATCTGTTAGACACTCTCAGAAATACAGGTGCTAACTAGAACCATGAAGGGTTCTTTGGACTGTCAGAGGAAAACTCCATTTAGAACCCAGAACCCCTTACGAGAGGTTCTGCAGAGAACCCTTCTATGGTGCAATGGTTCCACCCAGAACCCCTGGAGGTTCTATCCAGGACTGTTCCACCTTCTAAAGCTGCAAATGAGAACCCACCCCGGGGGGTTCTACTAAGAAACTTTTAATATTCCAGTGGTTTTATCTATAAGTCACCAAGGAGGTTCTACAGAGAACATTTTTACCAGTGGGTTCTACTGAGAACCTTTTATATTCCAGGGGTGTTATGTAGCACACACTGCTGGGAACATTTTTTATTCTAAGGGTTTAACGTAGAACTTACCAGGTGTTTCTACTGAGAACCTCTTTAGCCTTAGATCCTCGGGCCGTGGGCTCCTGGCTGTTCCAAAGTCGAGGCTTAAATCTAAAGGTGATCGCGCCTTCTCCATCAGGGCCCCTCGACTTTGGAACAACATTGGAACAACATTGGAACGACTTGGAACGACTTTGGAACGACTTTGGAACACATTGGAACGACTTTGGAACGACTTTGGAACACTTTGGAACAACATTGGAACGACTTTGGAACGACTTTGGAACGACTTTGGAACAACTTGGAACGACATTGGAACGACTTTGGAACGACTTTGGAACGACTTTGGAACGACATTGGAACGACTTTGGAACGACTTTGGAACGACTTGGAACGACCTGCCTGAGGAGATGAGGCTGCAGAATCAGTGACATCTTTTAAATCACTTCTTAAAACCCATTTTTATAGACTTGCTTTTATGTGATGTTGTCTCTCTTTAATATTTTTAATATTTTCTTGTTATGTTCTGTTCTACGTTATCTCTGCCCTCTCGATTTAAATTTAGCATCTTGTTTTTCTAGTTTTACTGTTCGTATCTCTCTTACTGGTTGTGTTGTTTTAGTGTCTTTGCTGGTGTCTTGTTTCCTTCAGTTTTAGCTGAATTCTGTCCTCCTCCTGTTTGGCCCTCTGTTGTTGTTTTGACTTGAGGTTTTTAAAGGTGCTATATAAATAAAGTTATTATTATTATTATTATTATTAATTTTCCAAGACCTTTATCTAGAACCCCCACAAGCATGTTCTATGGAGACCCCATTTATATTTGAAGGCTTTTATCTTGAGCACACCAGGGGTTTCTATTGAGAGCCTTTTATATTCCAAGGATTTTGTATAGAACACACTCAGGGGTTCTACCAGGAACATTTTTATATTCCAATGATTTTTTCTAGAATCCATCAGGGGGGTTCTACTGAGAACCTTTTTTATATTTCAGGGGTTTCATTTTTTTTTTTTTTTTATTTATCTTTATGTGGGTGGACGTTTAGCTCAGTGGGTGGAGCGTCCGACCCATGTATGGGTCAGAGGTCAGTCCTCTGCAGTGGCCGCTGGTTTGACTCCCGCCTGCGGCCCTTTGCTGCGTGTCACCCCCTCTCTCTCTGCCCCGCTTCCTGTCTAATCTCTGGCTGTCCTATCTAATAAAGGCAAAAATGCCAAAAAAAATAACTTTTAAAAAATATCTTTATTTAACCAGGCAAGTCATTAAGAACAAATCTGTCTATCTAGAACCCACCCAGGGAGTTCTAATGAGAACTGTTTTATATTATGGTACAGAGAACCCCTGATCAAAGAGTTCTTCAACAACCCTTGAAGAACTCTTTCTTCCAAACTGGTTCTTTGGATGAAACATGTTCTTAATGCAAACTTTAGTCTTACAAAGAATCATTGAACTCTAAAAAAGGGTTCTTCAGAAGCACATGGTTCTAGCTAGAACCTCAGGATGAACCCTTTTGGAACCCTGTAGATGTGTCCAGATGGTGTTCTCTGATCTAAGAGGCTGATTTATGTTAAGTTTTCTGCAGTAAATTACATTTCAGTGTATTTATTCCATTGGTATCTTCATCAATTTATGTATTTAATATTGACTTAAATGGATTCCATCTGTGTTCTGTCCTCATTGATCCTCAGGTTCAGGTTCTCCTCCGTCTCCTCGCCGCTCGTTCTCACTCGGTGTCCCGTGTTGACGTGTTGTCAGAAATCAGCAGAGTCTCAGCATCCTGGAGCCGCCGTCAAGCCGCCGTCAGAGCCGCTCCCTGCTCACAATCAAAACAAGGAAGAGGAGCTTTCAGCACGCGGCTCCACACCCAGAGAGAGAAACCTGAGCCACACACACACATGCACACACACACACACAACACGGCGTCCGGGAGCCTGGAGGACGGCCGGAGGAGTGAACAGCTCTGCAGGAAAACAAACATTTACTGTCCGACTTCAACTAGATCAGGATTAAAGTCAGAACCTGAATTTAAGATTTAATCTGGATTCATATCAGAGTTATTAAACCAGTTTACACCAGTGAAAGAAGAATCTACATGGTGAACTGTAATGATGAGATAAAAATTTTAAAAAGTCTGAATTGTGAGAAAGATAAAGTCAGTATGATTTAAAAGATTTTTTATGTCATAATTTTTGTTTAATCTCAGATTAAATGTTCAATATTTAATCATGCAGCACTTTCTCCATCATATTTTGCCATCAGTCACTGTTTTCTATTTAAAATGACTTGAATCAACCTCACAGACCTGAACACATCACGCTGCTCGGTGCCTCAATGTTCTGCTCTTTATGAAGGAGACGCTGCTGTGTAACTGTAACTGAAAGTCCTTAAAATGATTCTTTAAATAGCATCAGTCCATAATCATCAATAAATCCATCTCTGTTCTTATTTTTATTATTTACTTCTGTTCTTATTATATCGGCCTGATTGAAAACCAGACCCCACCTAACCCCCACCCCACCCCCAACCACACCTCCAGAATAATTTAGACTTTTTTTCTCATAATTCTGACATTTTATCTCATGATTTGGACTTTTTCTCAAAATTTAGACTGTTTTTCTCATAATTTTGGCTCACCGTGGGCGTATTTTTTCTCATCAGTGGTGGAAATGTGCTGCCATTAAAAAAAAAACATCTTTTTCAGTCTAAATGTAATTTTAATTTTACTGGTAAACAGTGCGAGCAGCCTCACTGTGTCCCGGCTGCGGTGGAGGGTCTGGAGGCTGCGTCATGATGCTCTCTGACCTGCAGATCTGCAGCTGACCACCATGTTTAAATGACACCATCATCTTCTTCTGCTGCTGCTGCTCAGTCCCTTCTTCTTCAAGTGACGTTTCTTTGTCAGGTGATGCCTCGCAGTGAAAACATCAAATGATGAGATTTCTCGTCAGTTAAGCAGTTTTAAAGTTTGTTCACAGTTTCTCATTTACACATGAGATTCTCAGTAAGAAGTTCTCTCTGTCTCTCTATCAGCTCACAGCTCCCTGCACATTCAGCATTAAAGATTCACACCTTGTGTCGTATCGTGTTGCATCGTGACTGAATCTCTGCTTATTTAAGAACTTCTAAGATGCACCCAGACGCGAATCGAATCATCACCTTTGGCTGCTGCATCACGTGATTTTGTCAGAAACATTTTTCAAGCAGAAATATCAAACATTGTCTGATTTCAGCGTCTTCGGTGTGAAGATCTGCTGCTTTTCTTGACAGGAAATGACGAATCTTTGTGTTTTTGAAAGCTGGTTTGACAAAAGAAGACATTTGAAGACGTCACTTTGGAGCTCGAGGAAATTGTGTTGATGATGAAAATAATTAATTAAAGCTGAAAACTGTCATTGGTTGCAGCCTGAGCATCACACATACACAAATCAGAGATTAAACAAAGAATCCCAGTTTAAAACGAATCTGAGTCGCCTCTGAGCTGATTCAGTTCCTCTTTCTTTACCTTTAACATTTTATCGTGAGGTCGCTGCAGCAGAAAATCCCTGGAGCCACAGTTCAGTCTACTTCCTGCTCTCAGGTGGAGCAGGAATTTCAAAATAAAATAGGAGTGTTGAAGTGCATAATTCACAGATCACAGAGCGTGCGGGGAAGAGTTACGGCGGGTAGAGGAGAGGGTTGGACGGGGAAACAGATTCATTACAGCATGATGATTTCTGCAAACACAGCCAAAGAAAACAGCCTGAGCTGTTCCTTCTTAAGTCCTGCTCGTAAAACTCTGAAGTCATTTGTTAAAAATGTGATGTTACAAACTGGACGGAGGGAGGAGACGATAGCAGACTGAGATACCGTATCAGCACAGTTAAAAATAGAAAGACGAGCCACAGCATCAGGAATAAAATGGACAGATGAACAGATTCAGCTCATTAAGAGATGAGCGAGGATGTTTAGGGTGGACGTCTCTCAGCGGTCCTCACTAATGGACCTGTCTCTTATCACACAATCAGTTTCTCTGTTTGGTTTCTGGTAAAAACTGGACGTGTTTTCAGGCAGAACAGACGCTTATCTGAGGACAAATTATTTGATTTAAAGACTAATTACATCCTCTGATTTGACCGTGATGACTGAGCTCTCACTTTATTAATGGACACAATGTGAGACATTTCTAAAAAAGAGCCCTTTTCATGCATCGTCCTGTCAGCAGAGGGGACAAATGTCCTCACAGTCTTTACTGCAGCAGAAGTTCTGATACAAATAAACTTGTTTACTGCAGTAAAAGTGAAAAAAGTTCAGCCTCTGAAATGTATAAAAGTAAAAAATCACCTTCTTTATGTTTTATGTCTTATTACATTTTTTGTCTTTTTTCTCTTGTCTAGTTACATTTTGTCTCGTCTTCCACATGTTGTTACATCTGTTAAACTGTTTGTTTTTTTGTCGTTACATCTTGCGTCTCTTTTGTTTTTTTGTCTTTTAAATCATCTTCATCTTCTTATGTCTTCAGAGGCGCTTGTTATTATATTTACTTGAATAAAGATCTTCTCCCACTGTTCATGGTCTCATCAAACAAAACCAGCTCACATTAGTTTTAATAAGGACTTTGAACATGTCTCTCAGCAGACGGAGGACGTTACCCTGCAGGAGCTGCTGCAGACCGACAGACGACCTCTGACCTCTCCTCTGTCGGTGGGTGTACGTGCCTCTCGCAGTGTTTCCAGCTGGGTGTGTGATCTCAGCTGTCATCACACTCCTCGCCATGATAAGACGGATATAAATACACTCCTTATCACCTCATCGACCAATCAAATCAGACTGTTTACAGTGATGTCATGCTCAGAGAGGGTATTAATAAAGTTATTTAAACCTGGACTCTGTAAACGGGACGACAGAGGCGGGATGTCTGCACTCACCTACCGAACAGCAGCCTTACGTAACTTCTTCCCCTTCGTCTTAAATGTTCGTACACGCCGGCGTGAAGGTGGACAGGTGGGAACAGGTAACAGAGTCTGACAGGAAGCAGACATCGTGTTCAGACTCTGTGTGGACCAAACCTGAAGTGATTTAAAGCAGAAAGATCTAAATATGAGACGAGGAAACATGCAGCTGTTTAAAGATTCAGACAATTTCATCAGGACACTGTGGGGAAAAGAGCGGAAGTGCCCTTTAAAGTTCTTATTTTAACACGCTATAACTCCTGAAGGGAACAATTATAACACAACAACTAAACAAACTCAGTTCAGATACAAACAGTAAATGTGAATGATTATTTCCTCCAGTAAAAGAACAAAAATAGACCCCTGATAGATTAAAAAAAAAACATAATTTTATCTTACAGTTTCATAATTTGACATAATTTTGACTTTATAACTTAATTAATATTCAAAATTTTTATGTCACAATTTTGACCTCTGACCTCATAATGTTTTAGTTTTCGTCCCATCATTATGACATTTTATCTCATAATCTACATGTGGGACAATAAATCCAAACTTCTCCATTTAAACATGGTTATTTATTAGAACATGTTGGTTCTCATTTATAAGATTTTGCTCTTTTGGAGAGAATTTTCTTATTTATTCTGAACATTTTGTTATTTTTTAGAGAATTGTGTTATTTATTTAGAACATTTCACTTTTTGGAACATTTTCCTTAATTTCAACGTTTTTTATTTGGAACATTTTGTTATTAGAGCAGTGTTCAGTGTGGTGACGTGTGCAGAGGATCCCCTTCTGCCCCGTTCTGTTCTGTTCCGTTCTGGACTTTATGAATGAACAAGTGTTTCATGTGGAAATTGTTATTCTAACCACATACATCAGTGTTTCAGGGCTGTTATGGAAAAGTAATTGGCGCAATTACAGAGGAGGGGGACATGTGTCAGAGGGTCGGGGGCTTTCCCACAACACAAAGTTTCCTCTGCAGAGGTCTGCTGCAGGAACATGGAAACAAGACACACACACACACACCTGACTTCATGTGGAACCAACCTGTGACTGTAGGAGATCTGCAGAGATCTGTAACACGCTGCAGTGACAGATGAGAAAGTTCAAATATCAGCTGGTCGTCAGTGTGTTCAGGCCGTGACTTCCTGTAAGTCGACGATCAGGGCTGAAGGATTCCTTGACAGTACAAATATATTTTCTTTGTATCAGACATCTTCAGTGTTTGTGGAAATTTATTGATCACGATAATTAACAATAATAATAAACAACAAAATATTGTAAATATTAACATTAGAAATAAATAACAAAAAGAACATCATCATCTCTCTGTAGTTTGTATGTTTTTCTCAGAGGTCTGTCCTCACCTCTGATTGGTTTTCCAGACTCCTCTCCCTGACACATGTTGTGGGTTTAGGCCTCATGAGTTGACCTTTGACCTGCGCTGGTCTAAAAATAAACCTGACAGACTAAATAAACATCTGCGCTGCAGGTCCGGATTTTACTGTGTGAATGTCACTGGTGTGAACTCCGAGCTGAGAGAACGGACGTGGACCTGATGTGAGGACGTTACAGACGGACAACAAACCACTGACAAACCAACCACAAACCAACCACAAACCACCGACAAACTACCGACAAACCAACCACAAACCACCGACAAACCACCGACAAACCAACCACAAACCAACCACAAACCACCGACAAACCACCGACACACCAACACAAACCAACCACAAAACAACCACAAACCACCGACAAACCACCGACAAACCAACCACAAAACAACCACAAACCACCGACAAACCACCGACAAAACAACACAAACAACCACAAAACAACCACAAACCACCGACAAACCACCGACAAACCAACCACAAAACAACCACAAACCACCGATAAACCACCGACAAACCAACCACAAACCAACCACAAACCACCGACAAACCACCGACAAACCACCGACAAACCACCGACAAACCAACCACAAACCAACCACAAAACAACCACAAACCACCGACAAACCACCGACAAACCACCGACAAACCAACCACAAAACAACCACAAACCACCGACAAACCACCGACAAACCACCGACAAACCAACCACAAAACAACCACAAACCAACGACAAACCACTGACAAACCGCCGACAAACCAACCACAAACCAACCACAAAACAACCACAAACCACCGACAAACCAACCACAAAACAACCACAAACCACCGACAAACCACCGACAAACCAACCACAAAACAACCACAAACCACCGATAAACCACCGACAAACCAACCACAAACCACCGACAAACACCGACAAACCAACCACAAAACAACCACAAACCACCGACAAACCACCGACAAACCAACCACAAAACAACCACAAACCACCGACAAACCACCGACAAACCAACCACAAACCAACCACAAACCACCGACAAACCAACCACAAACCAACCACAAACCAACCACAAACCACCGACAAACCAACCACAAACCAACCACAAACCACCGACAAACCAACCACAAACCAACCACAAACCACCGACGAACCACCGACAAACCAACCACAAACCAACCACAAACCACCGACAAACCAATCACAAACCAACCACAAACCACCGACAAACCAACCACAAACCAACCACAAACCACCGACAAACCAACCACAAACCACCGACAAACCAACCACAAACCACTGACAAACCACCGACAAACCAACCACAAACCAACCACAAACCAACCACAAACCACCGACAAACCACCGACAAACCAACCACAAACCAACCACAAACCACCGACAAACCAACCACAAACCAACCACAAACCACCGACAAACCAACCACAAACCACCGACAAACCACCGACAAACCAACCACAAACCACCGACAAACCACCGACAAACCAACCACAAACCACCGACAAACCAACCACAAACCACCGACAAACCACCGACAAACCAACCACAAAAACACAAACCACCGACAAACCAACAACAACCACAAACCAACCACAAACCACCACAAACCACCGACAAACCAACCACAACCAACACAAACCACACAAACCAACCACAAACCACCACAAACCACCGACAAACCAACGACAAACCAATCACAAACCAACCGCAAACCAACACAAACCAACACAAACCAACGACAAACCACCGACAAACCATCGACAAACCAACCACAAACCAACCACAAACCAACACAAACCACGACAAACCAACACAAACCACGACAAACCAACCACAAACACCGACAAACACCACAAACCACCGACAAACCAACCACAAACCACGACAAACCACCCACAAACCACCGACAAACCAACCACAAACACCGACAAACCAACCAAACCACCACAAACAACCACAAACCACCACAACCACCACAAACCACGACAAACCACACAAACCACGACAACCAACCACAAACCAACCACAAACCAACCACAAACCAACCACAAACCAACCACAAAACCATCGACAAACCAACCACAAACCACACAACAACACAAACCACAGAACCAACACAACACCGACAAAAACACAACCATCGACAAAAACACAAACCGACAAAACCACACAAACCAAACCATCACAAACCAACACAACAAACCACCACAAACCACTCCGACAAACCAACCACAAACCAACCACAAACACCATCAACAAACCCACCACAAACCACCCACTGTGTGTGTTTGTACAAACAGATGAGGTCGTGTTCAGATGGTCTTTATTCCTGCCTGAAAACAAAGGTGGTGCCGGTGTGGAGGATTAACCAGACAGTGAAATGTTCTGTTTTTAAAAACACAAAATATTCAAACTTTACTTTTTTTTTCTTTTTTTTAAAACGAAATATGTCAACTTTACACGGACCTCCCTCTCCTGTAGGTAACACACTGACTGTTGAGAAGAACCTCGTACAACCACACTGTAAATAATCCCAACTGTCCCTTTAAGGCGGGATTTGAAGAAAGTTGAAGAGGTTAATGTGAGCGCAGTTTCTCAGCCAATAATCACTGAGGATTGTGCTCATATTTAACGAGGTCATAATTTACATGCAGTTCAGGTAGTTTTCAGAGTTCTGTGTGATGATTGTAACTTTGTGTAACTTTGTGTATTTGAACTCTTTTTATGAAGCTCTTTGAGTATTAATATGGTGAAAATCTCCTGCTTGGTGCTTTTTAGCGACGTGGGGGGAAAACGAGCCACACAGCAGCTAAAGACGCTTTAAACAAGGAGTTATTCTGCTGCAGAAGAAAGGCTCCATAGATGAGTTTACACCTGAACCACCACATGTGGCTCCTCTCTCTCCTCTTGGCTTTGATTACTGTAATTGGTTCTGAGGCCCAACAGAAACCAGCAGGACCAGTAAAAAGTACCCTCTCACTAAAGCCATTAACCCTGTCATAACGAGTGGGGGGGGGGGGGTAAAGTGGCTCCCAATTAGCTGGATGAAGAAAAGCCGAGCGGCCTCTTACCTCCATGTTAGAGGAAATAAAAGTGGAGAGGACGCAGCACAAAAGAGTGTCTGTAACAGGAAACTGAGCGCTGCCGCCGGCCAATCAAAACACACCGCCTCATGTCCAAATCAGAACCACATGCAGGTGGAGAGAGGCACAGAGAGTTTCTACTTCCTGTCTGCTGATTGGGGGGTGGCCGCTGGGAATAGACGCGGCTGGGGGTCCGACAGCCAATCGGCACGCAGCTAGAGGCACACTAACGAGCCAATCAAATTAGTGTGTACAGTAGCTCGGTGTGAGAGGTCAGATGGGAGAAGAGGGATTCAGGAGCGAATGGTGAGCTGTCAGATTTTAACATTATTTCAACAGAAATATGTCAACTTTTTTTTTAAAACACAAAAATATGAATATTTTAAGTTTTTACATAGAAAAATGTCAACTTGACATTTTTGAACACAAAAATATTTAAACTTTCACACAGAAATACATAATCTTTACGTAAACTGTATGTAAACTGCTTTTTTCACGCACAAAAACTAAACTTCGCTTTTTTTTTACACAAGAATATATAAATATAACTTTTTAAAAACAGAAATATGTCAAGTTTACTTCGACCTCCATCTCCTGTAGGAAACACACTGACCATAAGAACCTCATACAACCACACTTGAAATTCTCTGAACTG
Organism: Lutjanus argentimaculatus; assembly: GCA_034769285.1. Taxonomy (NCBI): domain Eukaryota; kingdom Metazoa; phylum Chordata; class Actinopteri; order Lutjaniformes; family Lutjanidae; genus Lutjanus; species Lutjanus argentimaculatus. Next base: position 13,514,089 of record JAWZSL010000005.1, on the reverse strand, counting down.
TCCCTTTAAGTTGAGTCCTTTTCTGAGCACTGGTCCTGATCCTGATCCTGGTCCTGGTCCTGCTCCTGGTCCTGCTCCTGGTCCTGGTCCTGCTCCTGGTCCTGGTCCTGCTCCTGGTCCTGCTCCTGGTCCTGGTCCTGCTCCTGCTCCTGCTCCTGCTCCTGGTCCTGGTCCTGGTCCTAGGTCCTGCTCCTGGTCTGGTCCTGCTCCTGGTCCTGGTCCTGGTCTGCTCCTGGTCCTGCTCCTGCTCCTGCTCCTGCTCCTGGTCCTGGTCCTGCTCCTGCTCCTGGTCCTGGTCCTGGTCCTGGTCCTGCTCCTGCTCCTGCTCCTGGTCCTGCTCCTGCCCTGGTCCTGCTCCTGCTCCTGCTCCTGGTCCTGCTCCTGCTCCTGGTCCTGGTCCTGGTCCTGGTCCTGGTCCTGCTCCTGCTCCTGCTCCTGCTCGTCGGTCTGGAGGTGAAGTCATGTCAGACTAAATTTAGCTGCGTGTTGATGAATGAGCTCCTCAGGAGGTATTTCCCGTCTAAAAATACTGCAGCAGGTGGAGTTTGTGATGAGCCGTGTGATGTGTCCTGTGTCTCTGTCAGGTTCATTTCTGTTCCGTCTCCTCAACCGTCACTTTCAGGACTACGAGGTGCGTTCCATTCAGAAAAACACCCGGCCGAGGGACTCCATGTGGTCCACCACGGTCCGTCGACCTGAGGACGAGCCGGAGGGGAAAACAGTCACATCTTTCTCCTGCTGCTCCACAGCTGCTGACACACAAACACTCTGATGTGGTTTCCATGTCCTGGACGAGGAGACAGTTTGTCCATCACAGTGAGGAAAAGATAAACTGGACACACTGTCTTCTCCTGTGTGTCCCGTGAGGAGTTCAGCTCCATGAAAACTCCATGTTCTGAACGTAGTTTGTCAAATCATGAAACACTTTTTGATGCTGATTTAAATGTTTGGTCTGTTGAATGTGAATAAAGGACGTAGTGATTCTCCTCTCAACTTAAAGTGCTCCTGCTTTCCTTCTTTAAAGGAGAAATCTGTGACATATTTACTCAAATAATTATAAAATGATGATGGTATGTCATCAGAAATCAAGGAAACACGCTCAGTTGAAATTCTGTTCCGGGTCATAATAACCATTTTTGTTTGTCCGATTCAAGTTAATCAGAGTTCAAATGAATGCTGAACGTTTCTCTGAATGAGTCATAATAGGCAGGGTGTTTTTTCACTTGCAGACGAATGTGCATGTGTGGAGCCAGACCTTTCTACAGCACTGAGACGCCTGGCTCTGCAAGATGTTAGCAGATGTTAGCAAAACATTAGCTAACTAGCTGGCTAATCTTCATCGATATTTAGGTAATTATGGTTTTGCTAACATTAAGTAACTAGCTAGCTAATGACTGGCTGGCTAACCTTAGCCCTAACCTCCTAACCCTGATCCCGACTGTTATTGGCGCACAGAGCGAAAAGGGCGGGGCTTAGAAAGGGTCAATTCTGCAAATGTGCAAAATCCTGAAGTACAGTATCCACTATTTTATGTTTTTGTAAGCTGCACCAAAAACATTTTATTTAACATCTATTTTCATACTTTTATTTGTTCTCTATTTTAACTGTTGTCTGATAAGTTATGTGTGAAATCCAAATCCAAGGAAGATCTCATAAATTCAGCTTATGAGAAGCTCCAGCTTCACTTGTCATCTCTTCATTTTTTCTTCATTTTATTTAAATCTCTTTGTTCTTACCTCTCAGGTCGCCTGTGTGCTGCTGTAACCTGCACATTTCATTACCAGTCTCATCTTTTGGACCCGTTTGTTGTAAATATAATGAAACTACTGAGAGAATGAGTTTCCCAGGAGAGCAGGCTCTTAGTTTACATGATAAAACTCTGACAGAGCGAGCGGGACGCGCTGTGTCCAGGGCCCCGGGATGAAGACGATGAGGAGACTGATGTGAAAACCAGCGGCGTGGGCGGATTTAGACGACTGCGTCTCGCTCCGGGTCAGAATTAAAGAGGTGCGACAGTTCATCAGCAGAGTCTGGGAAGTGTCACCTCACACTCACTTACTGGCTTCAGTGACAGCAGAGACGCTGCTGCTCTCCTGATCCGGCTACCTGTCCAACTATTCCACATATTCATGATATTAGCTCGCAGAGGGACGGGAGGGGAGGCGGGGATGGCTCCCGGCTGTCTGCAGGGGCTCGGACCGACGTCCAGGAAATGAGGTACTCGGAGAAGCTCAGGATTAAGGAACAGACAATTGATAAGTCACCTGGGAAGCTGCGGAGGACGTCCAGCAGCTGATCGTCTTACATGAGCTGCGACAGATGAAGAGCAGAGAAATGACAGCGTTCATATTCTGCTACAAGTGTTGGAAAATCCTCCTCCGGAGTCAGATGAGAGGAAGATATCTGCTTACCCTAGCTTAGCATAAAGAGCTGCTAGCCTTTCTTTACTTTTTTACCTATTCTATTTATTTATTTATATTTTCTTAAGGTTTGCTGATAAATTTATTTTTTTGGTTCTGTTCTGTTGTATATTCTCATCTTATCTTATCACAGATCAGCTAAAGTTTATTTCACAACTTTAGAGTTTGAGCTCAAAACTCAGAAACCTGTTGCAGTGAGTTGTCTTGAAATTTTAAGTCGCGTCAACTTTTTTTTTTTCCAGTGCATCAGACTTATGAATTAGTATAATCAACGCCCCAATAATACCATATAAGGCTGTGCTTCCTGCCCCATATGTCAGGAAGTGTTTGCTCATGAAAATGGCACCAAAGAGCGAAAAGAAGAACTTGAGAAACGAGTGTGGACGTTTCTGCTTTTTCATTTTAACAGCGTCAGCAGTGAAAGAAACGAGAAAAACGAGTGCTGTTAACGTCGTGTTACCTGAAGGTCGGACTGTCACTGAAATAAAGAAGACAGAGGACAGAATAAGTGAAGACGATGTCCTGGACAGACTTCGTGATCCTGCATGTGCAGGTTTACAGCCGACACACCTGAGAGCAGGTGATAATAGATCATTAAATTAAAGTTGAGAGACTTTATGTGTAAATTTAAAAGTAGATTATAATTTGAAATGTAGTCAAACAGGATAATGTCGACATTATGAAGTATAATTTATTTTTCAAACTAATGAAACATTCAGTCATTAATGAAAAACTTTAGTTGTGATACCGGCAGAGCGACGTCACATGACTCTACGACAGGTTCACTGAAGAACAAATCAGTTTGTAGGGTTCATTTAAGTGAAAATAGTAAAGTTACTGATTTGAAATTGTTTTCATGTTTTGATGTTTTGTTTTGTTTTTCTCTTTTATGAGCCAAATGTTCACTTCTTCATAAAGCATGAAACACAGATGAAGCATCATGTTCGCCTCAGTGGACTTTTTACTTTCCACCTTAATGTACTTTGCATCGTATCTCCTGAACCAAACACGGTAACCAGGCTCAGAAAGTGACTGAATACATGAACGTTTCTTGTAACTTGTAACTGTTCTTCTGCAGATCGTCCTCTTTGATTCTGTGACTCTTTAACGCCTGTGTAGTCTGTTTCCTCGCCTTCAGGCAACATCACAGCTCACCAGGCTGACTGACAGGTGTCAGGGTGAAAAGTTCACCTTCAGACAGTGAAGAGGGCAAAAACTCACACAAACATCACTCCTCCTGTCTGATTGGGGGGGGTGGGGGGGGGGGGTGTTTCTACAATAAACTGAAACTCACAATATGTGATATTTTCCTCCGTTTCTGTCTTTATACTTTAAAACCAAATGTGAAGACGGTTCAGGATCAGCTGTGTTATTTATGTCAAATCTGAAAAGAAATGAATTTTAATCTAAATTCTAAATATACTAAATACACATCACAGATACAGATCAGACCCCTCTGCTCCGGCTTAATGTGCCTCTTTACGTGTGAACCAGCTCAACGATGGAGAACTGAAGGTGTCAAATCTCAGGAATCAATTGATAATCAGTAACACTTTATATTCAGGTGATTGTAATATTTGTTAGTTAATGGGAGATAAGGCACTTATAAGATGCTTATTAACATTAATATGTGTTAATTAGAGTATATCTCTTAATGTTGTTTTCATATTGTTGTGTCTTATTACGTCATATTTGTCTTGTTGGATCTTTTATAGTTTTTTTTTCTTGTTACATCCTTTATTTTATTTTTGTCTTGATACATTGTTGTCCCTTTATTATGTCGTTTTCACTTTGCTACATCTTTTGCAACATATTTGTCTTTTTGCTTCTTGTTACGTGGTTTTTATCTTGTTACATCTTTTATGTTGTTTCACCCTGATGACGTTGTTTTTGCCTTGTTACGTCTTTAACATCATTTTTGTCTTGTTATGTAATGTGATGTTACGTCTTGAAGTCTTTTTCATCTTGTTACGTCGGTTTCGTTTTGCATCAAAACTAAAATAACGAGCCTGTTTTGAAAATGTGAGGAGATTTATGATCAAATGTAGGGAGTCAAAGTAAAACGTTGTGAGAAAATAAATACTCATGTAAAGTACAGACACCTAAAAACTCTACTTAACTACAGTAATTAAGTATTTGTACTTAGTTACTTCCCATGTCTGCCATTTCAAGCCAGATTTCCACAGACTTGAACAAACCAGTGTGGTGGAGTGAAAAGTAGAATATTCTTATCATGGAACAGAACTATAAAGTATCAGAAAATGGAAATACTCCAGTAAAGTACTGATAAATGAGACTTGAGTACAGTACTCGAGTAGATGTAATCAGGTTGGGACTGAGCTCTGTGTTCAGCGCCGTCACTCAGCAGCGTCTGGTCGACTCTTTCTCTCCGGGTCGCTGCAGACTGAAACAGTAACTGAAAGCAGGACTGGAAGGAGAAGTCGAGCATGTACGCTTCAAGTGCTGTCATGAAATCGGAGCTCTTAATTTTAACAGTACAGAGCAATAAAGTGGACCATTAATACGCCTCCGCCCTCCTCTTCACCACCACCACCACCTCCACTTCCCCTCCTCCCCGTCTTTTCTTCTTCTCTGGCCCCGTGCAGCCTGCGATGGTTTTTCCAGCGTTAAACGGCGGCCAGCAGCACCTTTGATCGTGCTCATCTGCGCGTGTCTCAGTCTGCCCACACTTTTCCCCTGCAGCCGTCCAACCGGCCGTCTCGAACGGCTCCGTGGAGAGCGCTCGGTGACTGATCCCAGATGAGGTGAGGGACTCCTCCAAGCCGCCCCGGGGCTCCAGCATTCATCCCAAATGCTTTTATCAGCTGCTAAATGGGACTGGTCCGCCGAGCCAAATGACCTAATATATACGGTGCAGCTTCTCTCCTGCAGTAACACTGATGGAGCGGCTCTGTTTACAGGACGGCCGCTCTCAGCTGCCTCTCACAGATGAAAAACGCACTGTGAGATTTTATTGGTCCTGCTGGAGAAATTGTCTTTTCCATTGGCCGCTGCCTTCAGAGATCAGAGGCTGCTCTCACAGAGAGCTCTCAGAGTTAAACCAGAGTCTGACTCTCAGATAAGAAGAATGTTCGGCCGAGTGTCGAGTCGAGATGAAGGAAAAATGTCTCTTTAACCATTTTAGATCATTAATTTAACATTTTATTACAGAATAGTTCAGATTATTTCAAGTACGAGGTGCTTCTCCATAGTCAGTGTTTTACCTGCAGTGGATGGCGGTCAACAGTTTGGAGAAGCAGCAGGAGAACCAGTGTAGGAAGCTAAGAAATGTCCTGCTGTGGACATGTTCAGCAGCAACACGTACTTTAGACACCTAAAAAATCAATCAGGTGAAGTGTATTTTACACCACTTTACCTCGATGTCACACAGACTTTTCTGACAGGAAACCACTGGCAAACATCACTCTCTCCAAACCAACCAAACTCCATTGACAAATTCATAATTTTACCTCACAGAACACAGGAGCTGTTGGCCTGCTGCTGCCTCCACCTGTTAGGTTTTTTGTGTGATTTTGTTGCTTTTAAGGGTTAGTTTGGATTCACCAAATTCACACAGTAACACAAACTAGCTAACAGATGGAGGCAGCAGCAAACAACTCCTGTGTTCTGTGAGCTAAAATGACTGATTGTATCAATGGAGTTTGGTTGGTTGAGAGTGATATTTGGCTTATATAATGGTTTCCTGTCATAATAGTCTGTCTGCAAATGTTAGCTACACAGCTAACATTAGCTGCACAGACCAACCTCCAATGTTAGCTACACCGACCAACTGCTAACATTAGTCACACTGAAGAACAGCTAACTTTAGCTACACATACCAACTGCTAGCTACTTAGCTGCTTAGCTACACAGATGAACGGCTTAAGTTTAATTAATATATTTTACAGTTAATTATCAATTGTATCTTTAGACTTTAATGACTCCATGACCTCTAGCGCCACCCTCAGGACAAACCTGACAGTTTTAGCTCTGCTGTTAAGGCTCTAGATAAACATCATGACATGGTTTGTTCTGTCCAACACTTTAATGAGCTCGACACTTGTCACACAACATTCCTGTGAACTTTGAGAGTTTTCCAGCTCAGTGGAGTCTGAACAGAAGCCTCATTGTGTCGGTAACAGACTGGCAACATCGAGTCTTTTATCTCAGAGAAAAACTAAACACAGATCAAACCAGTTTCATGCTTCCCTCTCTTCCAGCGTTCCCGTCTTTTCCACTCACTTCCAAATGTCACCGGGCTGTTAGCAGCAGGACTGAGGGGCTCTGTGTGAGTCTACAGACGACAAACATGTTGGCTGTCCTCAAACCCTCCAACACAGCTCCAGCTCATTCTCACTCCAAACACAAAAAGATGTTTTTACTGATATAATTCATGAGAAGTCTGTGACCCCGATGACCTCTGAGGGTATGTTAACATCATAATAAACATATCATTAAATAGTCCTATTAACACATATTATTACATATTAACTAACACTTATTACAAGCAGCTTCATATGAACCCAAAACTCATTGAGACCATATTATGTAGAGCCAGTATTTGGTTTGTTCCCCTCTGGGCTACTGTAGAAACATGATGGTGCAACATGGCCGCCTCTCGCAGGTACTCTGGTGCCATGCTGCTCCTAGTTTGTCTGGAGTGTTGGTTCCCAAAACGTTTCTGACCCTCAGAAGCTGAAAAAAAAATTCTTTCTTTTAAAGAGTCACAGATGATGTCGACTGTAAATTTCGCCCGATCTTGAAGTCTTAAATTGCTGCTTCTCCAAACTGAGGGCGTGTCGACCTCCATCTACTGAGGACAGATGAGAGGACAAGAAGAATTACTTCCACAAACTGTGCTGTTGGGAAATCAGTCACTGCGAGAAGAAAAGCCACCAGACTTCTTTGGTAAAAACCGGAGTTGTTGGACGACCACTGCCTCAGTCTGGTACTGTGTTTGTGTTATGGTGAGAAGGGTTAGTTCTGATTTACCAAAGTTTCACAACAACACAAACACACTGACAGATGGAGGCAGCAGCAGACCAACAGCTCCTGTGTTCTGTGAGATAAAATTACTGATTTTGTCAGTGGAGTTTGGTTGGTTTGGAGGTTTGGTGGTTTCCTGTCAGAAAAGTCTGTCTGACATCAAGATAAAGTGGCAGCATACACTTGAACTGATATTGATTTTTAGGTGTCTGTCCACAGCAGGACATTAGCTTAGCTTCCTACACCAGTTCTCCTGCTGCTTCTCCAAACTGGAGGCAAGTCGCCCTCCATCTTCTGTAGGTAAAACACTGACTGTGGAGAAGAACCTCATAGAACCACACTTGATGAGAGTGATTAAATGAAGTAGTTTCACTTTATTTTCGGTAGATTTTCTTCAGTGGCGTGATGAAGCTGCTGCCCTGAGGCTCCTCTGATGTTCAACCAACAGGAAGGAAAGTGAAGCTGAGCGTTTATTTCTTGGAATAAATGTCCAGACTGCAGAGAGAGGATAAATCAGGGAAATGGGTCATGATTAATTGTTCTAATTAACTGAATGTGACTTCACTTCTTATGTAAGTTTCCAATTTAGAATATAATCATATATACATGTAGATATATGAGCTATTTATAGTAACAAAGGCATTTGCCTCATTACAGCAACAGAAGCTGCAGCGTTTTCTTTAACTTCCTGTTTACGCTGAAGAGAACATCTCACTGACTACACTTACATGCACAATAATTTTCACTATTATTCTGAATATAACAATATAATATATATACATTTACATTATTTGATGTTTTGAGTTTTCCAAGTTTATTTTTTTCTGTCGTTAAACAGACTGTATTTGTAGGTTTTACTCGACCAGTTATCAGTGAAATCTTCTACATCTCATTTCCTGAGCGGCGTGCGCTCAGCGTGTCACTTAGAGGCCTCCTGTTCCACCAATCAGAGGTGACAGCCGGCTCGGTCCTCGGCCGCGACCTCCAGCTCTAACGGAGGCCACGAAGAGTCGACAATGAAAAGAGAGCAGTGTTCTGCTGACGTTCTGCACGCTAACAAACCATTTGGTTTTCATTTAGTTTACAGCTCCGACTAAATCCTGAGGAGAGGAAGGAAACACAGGAGGGAGTGACGGGGTGGAGCTGAGAGGACGTTCATGAACGAGTCACTGAACGGATGAAAGAACATTTTTCTGAGCCGATCCTCCACTGAAAACATGAAGAGAAGAAATCTGCATCCAGATTTACTAAAGTACTCACACAAAGGTTTTTAAAGTTTCTCTGGATGACATCATAGCGAGGTGAGGCCTTTAAAAAACATCTTCACTTTAGTGAAAAAGTTTTTACGTTTTCCAGAAAGAGCAGAGGTGAGAAGTAACTAAGTACAAATACTTTGTACTGTACCGAGATGGATTTTTCAGAAACCAAATATCATTATGACATTATGAAAACAGGCTTCTTACTTTATTATTAATGCAAGAAGAGCACAATCTGAAGAGACTCACAAGATTAAAATGAACAACAGATAACAGATGAAAATGAGTCAATAACATGAGACAAAAATGACATAAGAAGAGAAAAACAACATAACGACACATGACAAAGCAAATATGGTGTAAAAGATGTAAGAAGACAGAAATTACATAAAAGACATGATGAGACGAAAACAACAGAAAAGATGTAAGAAGACAGAAACGGTGACGTCACAACATATAACAGATGAAAAGTTGTAAATAACATGAAATAAAAATGATGTAAGAAGATGAAAACAACAAAATATATGACAAGATGAAAATGATGTAACAAGACAACTTTTTCACTTTTACTTCAGTAAACAGGTTGAATCAGTACTTTTACTTTTACTCGAGTATCTGTACTCGTCCTGCAGGAAAGACGAGAGGACATCTGTCTCCTCTATTTGTAACCTGATAGTTTTTGTGTCCGTCTCTGGGTTTTAGACTCTTGAAGATTTGCTCTTGTCTCTGTGAACTTTAGATCCTCGCCCTCGCCGTTACGAACACGCCGTCTCTTCTCGTTAACGCCGACAGCAGGCAGGAAGTCACGAACTGGCGGCGTGTTAATTACCCAACAGGAGACGAGGACGACGTGAATTAAAGTGGCATTAAAGTCACTTCTCAACAGGTAGCTGCTGGGGCCGATCTCCACGGACCCCCCCCCACTGTCTGACCCCCCCTCACGTCAAACTCTGACTGGTTGATGAAACGTTGACAGCATGTGGACGCGTGCAGCAGTGACTTCCTGTGATAATCAGACCAGGAGCTGTGAATTATCAGCTCGCCGTGCGTTTATTTATCTGCCACGTCCGGAGCCACTGGGCACTAATTTGGCCCCGAGGGGCCGTTTGTAACCCTGATGAAGATGTGGTGTGAAAAGCTGTTTGCATGAGTCAACAACAGAAGGGGGGGGGGGGGTTCCTGACGGGCTGTCAGGGCTTAAACACGCTGCTTTTATACTTTGATTAGTTATTAACTTCACTTTCACACTTTAACTTCTTTTAATGGAAGAAAATTAGAGCATGTAACATAAAAAATATGATGAGTTATTAATATGAAGGATGTAACAAGAACAAAACATCAGTTATGATAAAAGACACATTGACTTTAAAAGTTTAATGGAGTTATGACAAAAATGAAAAGTCCAAATTATACGATTGAAATGGCACAAAAAAAATAAGTTTGAGATAGAAAATATAATTCTGAGAAAACAAAAAAGTCAAAACTGATACTAAAAGTCATAATTATGAGATATGTGTCAGACATTCCAATTAATTCAATGTATAAATACTTTTTCCTGCAAAAGAAAGAACTCCTGTTCCTGATGTTTTATTCTTATTATTTATATCATAAACGCTCATTTTAACAGACTTTATTATATTTAACTGGAGATTTTTATAAGACGTGATGTTCTGCTGCCCCGACATGTTTAAACCTTTTATTTTATTGATTTTATTGATATTATTAATTCGAGTTTAACCATTAATAAATAATAATAATTAATTAATAAGGGACCTTTTTAAATGTCAGTGCTACTTTTTAACTGTGTTTTCTCATTTATTTTCACTCAGAGAAACTGAACTCTGATCTTATTTATTGATTTTTTTAAAATTTTTTTTTTGAACCTGCTTCGTACTTCAGTGACGGTTAAATCACTGAAGACTGTGTTCGGATGCTGCAGGTGATCTCCCGTCTTATCTGGCTGTTTGTTGTCGCAGGACTTGCTGCACCTGCGGCCGCTCCGCCCGCAGCCTGTTATTGGTCTTAAGACCCGTGGGAGGCGAGCGGCGGCCCGAGCCCGCTCCCACCCAGCCAGCTGATCCAGATGTCAGCGCATACCAGCTCTACAACAAAGAGGGTCTGGATTTAGCTCCAATCCTCCGACCTGTTGACAGTAGCTGCTGCTGTGGGAATGAGCTCTGACCCATGAGGCCCCGTCACACCCCGCAGGCTCATGTCCACTCAACACAGATTTACATCTTTCTACTTCTAAGACCGGTGTAACTGTCCCAGAGACAGATTGATCGATTTAACGTTTGAATCCATACAGTTATTAAACACTTATTAAGAGGCAACATTATCTAAAATATACCACCTTTAAATTATTGTTTGGTTAAAAAATGTATTTCTCTTCATGTGAGCTTTATTTTGATGTTGAGTGTAGCAGGTCACATGACCAGAGTTTAGTCAGTGGCACACCTGTTGTATTATGGGACAGAAGCAATACAGCTGCAGAGAGCCAACATGGCTGTCATGAGCCAACATGGCTGCCATGAGCACAGTCGAGTCCAGCTGACTTTAAATTACACAGATAATCAATCGTTTCACTCCAGTTTCCTGCAGTTTCCTCGAAACAAAAACAGAGAAGCTGTTGAGTGACGTCAGTGTTGACCACCGGAGGACTAGTCACCACTTTGTGGAAGCTGATGGGGTCCAAATAAAGAAGAATAAAGTGCACATCCTGTGAACTGATTGATTAGTTCCTGTACTTCATGGCAGGTACAACATAAGAGACAAACCGTCTCAAAAGACGGTCCACACATGATAACTTGTGTGAACCAAGCAGCAACTTCTGCATCTAAAAAAATGAAGCCAGCGGTGAACTGCAGTTCCTGAAATGTCCACTTGAGGCTCCAGAGGTGAGTTAATCCTCGTAGAACTTCACAGCAGAAAAAAGCAAGTTTACCTTCCAGAGGGTAAAACATGGTAGTGATCACTAAAGAGTGAAGCTAACAAGCTAAACTAAGATGGTGAACATGATAAACATTATCCTGCATCCTGTCGTCTGGTTTCTAACATGTGATTGGCTCTGACTGATGGTAGTCTCCTCTGGTCTGTTTAGTGTGTGAACCTTTTGAATGTGGAGGTTTCTGTGGAGTTTCCCTGTGTGTGTGTGTGTGTGGTGTGTCCTGCAGGTGTACGTGGCTGCTCAGAGTGTGTATATATGTATAGGGGTGGAGGAGCTATGGGAAGGTTTCTGGGTTGATCTGTGATACACTGACTTACTGTCCTGGGAACTCCAGGAACTCCAGGCCCTGATCAGCCGGCTTTAAGGCTTAACTCCTGTAATGTGCTCCAGACACCCCGAAACGCTCCATCAGCACATCCACCCGCTGCCTGGCTGCTCTCCAGCTCCTCCACCTCAGCTTATTTTCACAGGAGAGGTGTCCTCCAGCTGCTCACAGCTGGGTCAGACCAACATCTGTTTGTTGACTGTGGACTGTCATTAAAGAGGAAATCAGTGATAAGACGATAATGACTGATAATCTGAGCTGGCTGAGTTTTAAAGTTCATCCTTGACTTCAGAAACATCTCATCATGTCCATTAAAGGTCCATGTAGTCTCAGTTCTGTCCAACACGACTTGTTTACACTCAGCTTTGGTGCAAAATAAAGAAAACTTACACCATCTGCTCTTCTGAAGCTTTTTAATATTTCTTCATGGACACGGCTGCAAACATTTAATATATGTTGTTCCATTCTTTGTAAACGTCGTGTGTATTTATTTTGTTGTCAGTAGAAGTTGTGTCTCTCTGCCTGAACACAAGTTCTCTGCATCCATCAAGTGTGATTAAACACCACAAATTCAGTTCTTCATCGACGACGCCTGCACACCAGTAACTGAGCCGACAATGACCAAAAACAGTTGTTTAGCTAACGAGCAAACAACTTAACTTTGGGGAAAAAAAACTCTTCATGTCACGTTAAGGAAACAAAGGTTTATATTTACGAGGTTCCAACAGCACCTCGAATGTTACAAAACTAAACTGTGATGAGTTTTTAAATTGTGCTTCATTTTAAATCTGGATTTATTAAACTCTGATTAGAATTAATCTCAGATTAAATTAATCTTTGTTGCAAATACAATCTCAAGTTTTTAATTTCCTGTAAAATTGTTCCAAACTGCGATGACTCATCTTCATATCTTCTGGATCATATTTTATGGAGAAAACATTTGTTTAAACGTCTTCTGGTTTCTTTTGTAAAACTGTTTCTGTGCATGTTGGTGTCCAGACAGTCGGGTGAACTATTTCAGACCCTTTACAACTTATTTATTTATTATTCTTATTGTTGTGTATTTTAATATTTACTGTGGTAGATATAAGTTATCAGATCAGTGACGTCCAGGTTCCAAAGATGGACACTTTGATTTCTGGTGTCCTGGTTTTGTCCATGAAGCAGTCTCACTGTAGCTGTCCTGAGGTCAGTGAAGTGACGGGAGGCTCACTGTGAGGATCATATCCTGTCCCTCGTCCACGCCGTCTGCAGTCTGATGTGTCATGTTCTCTCCTCCGGAGTCGCTCTCTATTCTAAGAGGAGATGAAACATGTAGGAGTGGACACGAGCGATCATGACACAATGGGGACGTCACACAGTCCAAACACTCAGCCAATCACAGACAGGTTTATTGTCGGGTAGGTTTTCACATTTTCTACAGCTCTGACTTTCACCCCACTTCCAAATAAGTTGGGTCATTCTGTGAAACTTGAATAAAACCAGAATACAAAAATTCATAAATCATTTTTGACTCGTGTTAAACTGAACGCAGCACAAAGTCGAGTTCAAACTGATAAACTGCTAACAGCTGTTTGTAACGTTCCACAGGTAAACAGGTGAGTTGGTAACAGGTGACAGGATCATGATTGGGTATTAAAGGGGCGTCCTGGAAAGACTCAGTGGTTCACCAGCATGATGGGGTGAGGTTCACCACTTTGTGAAAAACTGTTTAAGAACGTTTGTCAACACAAAACTGCAGGAATTTATAGATTTCACCATCTAAATCCATAATATCATGAAAACATTCAGAGAATCCAGAGAAATCTCTGCACGTAAGGAACAAGACTGAAAACCAACACTGACTGCTGTGACCTTTGACCCCTCAGGCAGCACTGTATTAAAAACTGCATTAAAAGATTTCACAGGTTTTCTGTGATATTTGTGACGCCACATGAGGCCAAAACATAAAACTGTGTGTGTCAGATCATCCTGCTGTTTCCTCGTTTGTGGTCCAGTGTTGATGGATTCACAGATTAATTAATACAGACTCAGATTAGTGCGTCCGGTCTGAGGACGTGTGCCCTTTTCAAGCAGCCACAGCACGACGCTGACAGACTCTGTTTCAGTCTGTATGCAGGAGGAGGCCAGCAGGGTGACATTTACACCGACCTGATCGTCTTCGTACGAAGGCGGACGGCTGCTCGTCTCACAGAGCGACGAAAACAACCACATGAATCACACAGAACAGGAAACTTAATTTGAAACATTCTTCCCTTTAATTACCTGTTAAACCTGTGAGGTTATCATGAATTTAAGGGGATAATTAAAGGTGCAAACAAACAGCTGCTAACTGTAGCTGCTGTTAGCTGGTTATCTCAGTTGAAGCAGCCGTGTCTGGTGGAAACAAGCCGTTAAAGACTGATGGACGTTTCTCGAAGAAATCTTTGTTAGTGCAACTCAGTCAAAGACTTTACAAACTAAATAATAAACTAATTATAAATCATTAATAAGGGCAGTCTAATGGTAAAGTGGTATCATATATTAAATTATCTGTTAATTAATCTTTAATTTGTGAAGATTAATTTAGTAAAGTAGACAGTGACAGAAAATTTATGATAAAGACTCAGATTTATCTTCAGGACCCCATGAGGGGTCTCCACCCAAGACTGGGAACCAGTGACCTAAGTGTCCCAGTCAGGTGTGTCCCAGTCAGAGTGTTGGCGCTCTGCCTCCGTCATCATCCGTCACAGTGAGTCGCGCTGCCTCCAGTAAGTCAGCCGGCGGTTACGTTCCCGTCAGGAACACAGCTGTAAAACTCTCTGTTTGCCCTCACTAAATTATACATGTGCAGTGTTCATGCTGTGGTTAACCAGCAATGTAAAATCATTTTCTACCCAAAACCACCGAGTGTCTGAGCCTCGGCAGTCCATCTCACACACAGAGTGAGTACAGCAGCTCCATCGCTCTGTGAGCGGGCACGCTCCTCCTGCAGGGTGTCTGAGCTCAGGAACGAGGAGCGAGCAGCCAGCTGACTGCAGGAGGCTCCAACAGCAGGTTTGGCTGCACAGCGTGAAGCTCCAGTACAGATGATCGATCAGAAACTAGAGGTGATGCAGAGGATTTCAGAGGACTCGCTGCTTCTCTGGAGTTCAGGTAAAACCGCTGATTTAGACAAACTGATGACAATGTAAAAACTTTTTTTTTTAACATTAAAACAAGTTTCCTTTTGCTTAAAGTTGTCCCACATCACGTCCCAACTGAAACTCTGACATGAAAGTCCTATAAAAACGTGTGCATGAATTTTGCACAGTAACAGAACACATCAAGTCCAAGAGAGTTTTGTTTTCTTTTCATAAGACTGGTCAGTAATGAGTTCCTAGAGCTCTGCTTTGCTTTTCAGGATTGTTAACAAAAGAAAAAGTGACAAAAGTAGATTCTAACTTTCATTACCTGATCGTCTTAATCCTGAGAGACTCGACAGACACTCGTCTTTCATTTAAACTGACACAGAGAAAGAAGAGAGTAAAGAATCTGGACGACCGATCAATAAACCTTTAAATCAACTTTAAAACATTATAATAGGCTGAACAGTTTCCCCGGACTTTGCACTGAGGTCATCTAGAAGTAACAGAAAGTAATCAAGTTACAATATTGTGATACATAAGCCCTATTCGCACACGATTAGTATTACCTGGGGACGTCTGGTAATTTGTAACCCCCCCACCCCACCCCCCCACCCCCCACCTCTGTGTTTCTTGTGGTGCATTCACACAGGATAAGTGAAGGCTGCATATTACTGGAATTTACTGACATTAAGGCCCGCATATGATGTAAGTATTACATTTAAACCTAGCCTTGATAGGCACACTGTCATGGACCACAACTTTTAAAGTACTAGAAACCAGATAGCTGTCAATATTGCTCACATTTTCAGGAAGGTATATAGCTAATTAGCTTATAGCTCATTAATAGCTTGATAATATTATCTAAAATGTTCCTTACCGCATGCTGTTACACGTCATCCACGTCAGTGTCCTGCGAAATTTCGCCCTTTTGGTGGATCTCTTTCTGCGGATGGGTCTCCATATAATTCGCCGAGAAACACTATTTGCACCTAAAATACTTTCAAAACTGCCATTCATAATTTCAACCGCAGCCTCCATTACTCAACCTGGAAAAAGATAGAAAACGGCGCACAATAAAAAGAACAAACACCGCCCAATCACTGAGATGCAGATTCGCACGGGACTAGTATTATCACGGGACGTCTGTGTTTGGTGAAATATGGAAGGTAATTTGCGGTGGAATTTTTACTTTACAAATTACAGACATGGCGCATTAGCACAGGATTAAGATCACAGGCATCCTCCGCTATTATTACAAATTCCCAGAGGTTCCCAGGTAATACTAATCCCGTGCCAATAGGGCTTTAGATAAAGTTACTGGAGCGGAAGACCCTGCTCGTTAGCTCACAATGTGCTAACATTAGCTTACTAGTAAACAATGTAACATTTTGTTAACGTCTTTGCTTGCTAGCAAACAATTTAATGTAACTTTTTAGCTTTAAACAATGTAACATTTTGTTAATTTTTAAGCCTCAAAACCCTCCAAAAGGACAAAGTTGAGTGAGGTACCAACAAACTGCTGGCCAGCGAACAATTTAATGTTCAGGCAAACAGTGTAACATTTGGTTAACTTATTTGCTAGCCAGCAAACAATTTTTTTCAATTTTTTTTTGCTAATTCTTTAGCTAGTTAGCAAACAGGATAATATTTCATTAACTTCATTGCTAGCCAGCACAGGATTTATCATTTCTTCATCAATTCATCAATTTCTTAGCTAGCTAGCAAACGTCACATTTTGGTATTTTTTTAACCCTCCTAAGCCTGCTACTTAGCTAGCATTATGCTAACATTATCTAACATAAAATGTGACCCCGTATGTCACTTTTACAGGGAGACAGTTGACCGAGGTACCAAGTTTGCTCAACTGTTATTGGAGTACAGGGCGAAGGGGGCGGGACTTAAGAAGGGTCAGTTATTATACTAGATTTAACCAGACAGGTTGGAATTTATGTGGTAAAATGACACATGTTGTGTTTTTCAAGGTTGACTCATTTATTTTTATGGGCTAAAATATCTTTGAACTTGATCTGATTTTTAAATTAAATGAATGAACTCAAATTTAATTTAAAGAATTGCATCTGTGGCACTTTGAAGAAAGAGTTAGCGAACATTTAGGCCATAATGTAAGGAGATAGGACGTTTGATTGAACAGTTGAATGTTTTAGGTGGGTGGGGAAGTTCTGGGGAAGTTCAAACTCATGACTTCAGCATTTCTTAACTCCTGGCTGAGTGAAGAAGCAGCAGAAACACAAAGATTAAAGTGGCTGCTGGGTGTGAAAACACTGCATGTAAACGTGGAGCGTGGAAAACTTTAATCCTTTAATAGTTTGGTGTTAAACACACTTTGTCGAGCACTCGACCTAAACATCTTCTCTGCCTCGGAGTGCATTAAAACTGGCTCCAAGCTCCTCAGAGACTCTGACAATTTGTTTATTAAAGTTTATCTAATTTTCCAGCGTTGCGGTTGCCAACATGTTTGTGAAATGAGCGGTGATGTCAGTGGTTTGTGCCTCTCTGCTCTTTAAATGAGGCCAATTTGGCCGCTGCGTCGAGGCTGCGCAGGTCCAAAGGAAAGCCCAGAGGGCAGCTGAGCCGGCCGCTCGGAGATGATCTGGGTGTGGACCACAGGGTAAGATGTCCTTAACCTATCAGATTGATGAACACTTGGACCGCTCACCTAAGAACGGCTTTGTTTATTGGTTTTGGAGAACCACCCCGGAGTCCTTGAAGCGGTTCCAGGTGCTTCGATCGGGTCTGACAGTGAAAGCGAGCTGAGCTGAGAGCTTTAGGAGAAACTGATGACGCAGCTGAGACTCTGCTAACGCTTTAAGAAGGCAGGATTTTTAAAAAAGAGGAGAGATTTTCATGTTAAATCAGGTCCTATTCTTTGTTCCCACTCACACTGTGAACCCTCACGTCCACACCCATCAGTCTGGTCACTTTAGATTCAAACAAATCAAAAAGGACTTGACTGTGGTTTTAACATCAGTAACTCGTGACTCGGTAGAGTTTGACCTTTTGACTTGGAATGACTGTTCTTCTTTCCAAGTCCAAAAAAATGTTAAAAATGTGTAAATGTACAATCCAAGTTCTCAAATAGTTTAATACAGAACAAAGACAAGATATTTAAAGTTCAAACTGAAGTTTTAAAGTGAAATTCTTCCTCATTCTTACTTGATATATGACTTCAGCTGCTCAACAGTCCTGTTTGGTCTCTGTTTGTGCTTCCACACATTTTCAATGGGAGACAGGTCTGGACTGCAGGCAGGTCAGTCTAGTACCTGAACTCTTTTACTACGAAGACACGCTGTTGGAACACGTCCACAATGTGTCTCTGCATCATCTCTCTGAAATAATCAGGGACGTCTCTGAGACAGACGTCAGGTTGGCAGCATGTGTGGCTCCAAACACATGAACCTGTCAGCATTAATGAGGCCCCTTTAATACCCCGTCATGACCCCGTCACCTGTCACCAACTCACCTGTTCACCTGTGGAACGTTTCAAACAGCTGTTTCTGGAGCGTTACAAACTTTCAAAAATTCAAATTCAGAATGAGTGTGTATTCACAAAAAACAATAAAGTTTATCAGTTTGAACTCGTCTTTGTGCTGCGTTCAGGTGAACACAAGTCAAAAATGATTTGTAAATCACTGTATTCTGGTTTTATTTATGTTTTACACAAAACAACACAAAAAACAACATCACTGTTTTATGTTGTTCTTTTGTCTTGTTACAGTATTTTTAGTCTTATTGTGTCATTTTTTTGTCTTATGTCTTTTTTGTCTTGTTCCATAGAAAAGACGAGACAAAGAAATAAGTCAAAAAACATAACAAGACGGAAAAAGACGTAAGATGAAAAGGATGTAACAAGACAAAAAAAACAATGTAAACACATAAGTGAAAAAACTAACAAGCTGATGAAGACGAAACAAGAACAAAAAGACGTAAAAAGACAAAAAAATAATGAGACAAAAAATGTAAAAAGACGAAAAAGAGGCAACAAGACAAGAAACAACGTAAACGACATAAAAAACAAAAAGACTTAACAAGATAAAAAAACACAAGACAAAAAGGTGTAACAAGTTGAAAAACAACCTAAAAGACGTAACAAAAAGAAAACGCACTAACAGAAAAAAGACGTAAGAAACTGAGACAGTCAGAAATGTCCTCCAGAGGACGACTTTTTCCTTTTATACTCTGAGGACATTTCAGAGCCTGAACGTTTTCACTTTTACTGCAGTAAACAGGTTGAATCAGTTCTTCTACTTTTACTCGAGTATCTGTCTTGTGGACTTTTGACACTTCTGACTACTGAGAAATAAATCCCGTTAACGTCGGGCAGTAAAACGTTATCTAAATGTCCAGAGCTGCAGAATAAGATCCAGGCTGTAAAAAGAGTTCAGTATGTGGAAGGTTTGGACCTGAACTCAAACTGCATTCTTCCTCTTAGCTGTAAACTCTCTCCAGTATAAATTTCTGGGGTTTTTCCCATTTTGTGCGTTTAAATGATTAATTGTGAGCAGCACAAAAGGCCAAACTCCTCGGAGCAGCTCGTGCATCAATACGCCTTTGATTCAGACAGTGGCTCTTTATTGGGAGAGCCACTAACAGGACTCACATCAGCAGATACTGTTCCTCAATAAAGGAAATGTTTGCCTTGGCCTTCGTGGAAAAGGCTGACTCCCTCTTCCTCCTCTGACAACCTCCCAGGGAACGTCCAAGTTTACATGACACAAGTAGAGATCTGGCTCCGAAGCGGCCGGGGAGCTGCTCCATAAACCGGATACGGAGAAATGTTCCTCTGTGGAAGGAAAAGGAGGCTTCAAAGAGCGATTTATACGGCAACTGTGGAGAAAATGACCACACGCAGCACAGCCCTGACCCGCGGCTGCTGAACAAACACTGAAGAATTACTTAATTCTCCACTTAAAACATAAAGCGTGAAATGGATTATTACACACAAAGAGGAGCTAAATTACACAGGTATCAGGTCACAGCAGCCAGCTGACAATTTACACTCCTTACGCTCTATATATTTACTCTGTATACGGTTCTCTGTAATGGTTCCCATGCAGTTTGGACTCAAAGACACACTTGTGGAGGAACCAGAACGCCGCTGCCTCAGGTTCCCACAAAGTGTTGTTCAACATCGCTCTGCGGCCTTATCGGAGATCTGCAGCGGCTGAGGGTAATTTAGCAGAAAGGGAAAATATTGGCTGAAGGTATTCTGCTATAATCCAATTTCATGTTCATGTGCACTGCGGCCAAGACTCCGTTTTCCCTCTGCTGCTCCACTTTTCTATACGTTTCTCCACACGGAGGTTTGAAAACTGAAAAAACATCCACCACACCGTGTTAACGACACAAAAGAGTTCGTCAAAACTCATTTAAAAGTTTATCTTTGCTTTGTTTTCACTGATTTACATAAAACTTAGTTAGTGTCATTAAAGAGTGATTCTGATGTTTTAAACCCCTGTCAGCTGAGTCTAAAATAGGATTTTGTCCTCCATTAGGAATCACAGAAGTAAATGTTAACGAACTTTGGAAATGTCATCATATCTCAGATTAGGAAATATACTCAACAACATAGCTTAGCAACTTTTATGTCTGTTACCATAGCAACCAATACTACTTTTCTCATCTTTCTCGTCAAAGCTAAACAACTTTGAAACAGTTTTTAAACAAAAGCTGCTGAAACACACTCTAACGTTAGCTACTGTTAGCTAACACTACTGTTAGCTACTGTTAGCTACTGTTAGCTAACACTACTGTTAGCTAACACTATTGTTAGCTAACACTACTGTTAGCTACTGTTAGCTACTGTTAGCTAACACTACTGTTAGCTAAAACTACTGTTAGCTACTGTTAGCTAACACTACTGTTAGATACTGTTAGCTACTGTTAGCTAACACTACTGTTAGCTACTAGAAGACATTTTCTGAACAAACTGCAGGAATGAATGTGGGCTGAAAAGTTGAATAATACCCAAAATGTTTGAACGCTGTGGAATATTTTAAGATTTGTTTTTAAAAATCTGACGCTGA
Organism: Lutjanus argentimaculatus; assembly: GCA_034769285.1. Classification (NCBI taxonomy): domain Eukaryota; kingdom Metazoa; phylum Chordata; class Actinopteri; order Lutjaniformes; family Lutjanidae; genus Lutjanus; species Lutjanus argentimaculatus. The sequence continues at coordinate 13,493,004 of JAWZSL010000005.1, read as the reverse complement.
AGTGCACTGCTGGCTCGAGTAACGTTCTTCTTGGTTCTCTGCCATCTGATTGGCTCAAACAAAGAGGATCTGTTGATTTAAATGTCAGCTTGCTGAGAATGAAAAGTGTTCATGTTAGCTGATTCAGGAAATGAAGAGAAATCAACTGATTCATGACTCACACTTTATAAAAACAGACTTTTTCATCTTTGGACTGGGGGGGGGGGGTCTCAATTCTAAAGTCATCAAATTTGTGACTTGAGTCCAAGTCTCCTTTGGATGACATCATTATGATGTCGTCTGCCATGTGATGCAACATAAGAGGTTTTTAAATGATAAAACATGTCAAACGTGACACTAAGAAAATAAAAACTCTTCCTGTGAGGGGAGGAAACCCACAGGGGGCAACTTAAATCCTGCAGAGACCCTAAAACCTGCCCACATTGACCTTTGCCCCCTCTGTCATGTGACCAGAGTCGCTGCCTCTGATCTCAGTCAGCTGACTGTTTGAAGGCTTCAGAGGAAACAAGAAACACAAACAGTGAAAGTGAATGTGAGAATCGCCTCCTCGTATATGACCTACTTTTACTTTTTCCCCTGGCAGCAGCTTATCTGTGGCTCGACGGTGAAACATATAAGAGGCATCGACGGCCAACAAAACAAAAGATTCTGCTGAGAGGAGCGCCGTGCACCTGTGAGGTGGCTGCTGTCCAGTGATTGGACGGCTGGGCTGTGACCTCCACCACAGAAACACAAACTTTAAACTGAACTGACCTCTGAGAGAAAATAAGAGCTGGAGGAGAAAGAACAAACCTTTTTCAGCTCACTTCCTTTAAAATAGAAATCGTCCCTGAGATGTGGTGGAGTAGAATAATAAGACAGCATAAAAAGGAAATACTACCAAGTACAAGTACTCAGTACTCAGTCCGGTACTTGAGTAAACTGACAGTAACTAGTTACATTCCAGCACTGAAAATGAGAGTTTCAGTCTCCTTCACTCTTCTGTATTATGTGTTTTTGTGAGGGAGGCTGAGCCACAGCTAACCGAGCTAATGGCAGCTAAGTTACTTTAGCAACAAGTAAAGCTATCTGTCCATCAGGAAGCTCCATAAATTACCTCAGTACCGTATTCCCCATTGTACTGGAGGTTGTGTGCCCTGAGAGGCTGCTGATCCCGGTTCTGTTGCTCGCTAACCGCAGCTAACAGGTACAGTTAGCTACTTTAGCATCAAAGCTAAAGAAGCTAACTGTCCATCAGGAAACTGAATGAACTGTGGATCTCTGAGGGTGGGTAAATGTAAAGACAAAAAGATAAGATAAAAATTAATTATTAAAAGAAACAGAAAAAACATAATTTTGTCTGGTCATGTGTCTGTAATGTGTTGCCTTCAAGTTCAAGTCCAGTAACAGTGTGTGTTTAATTTCAGGTACAATATAGAGTCCTGCAGCGGGTCGGGTACCCGCCCCAAAGGTTAAAATATATATATTTCATTTACAAAACCATATTTTGAGGGGGTTTTGATTTTTACTCTTCAAGTATGCTGGAAAATATATTTTAAAATATCAAATGTTTGGCTATTAAACTGTGTCTCCTACACTGTAAAAAAAAAAAAATTGTTGAGACGACTGGAAATTTCAAGGCAACAAACTGCAAAAGATTTTTGGGTTTTGAGCCAAACTCAAACTCTTAAGTTTTGAAATAAACTTTAAAAAGTTTTGCTGATCTATAATCTTTGAGATAATTTACTTTTCCTCTTTAGATAAACTTGAATCCTTGAGTTTTAGAAGCAAAGTGAGCTGCCTGAAAATGTAATAGTTTAACTGAAAATATGAAAGTTTTAACATTTTGTTTAAATACAATGTTTTGAGTTTCTAAAATTCAAAGCTTTAAGTTTATCTAGAGAGGAAAAGTAAATTATCTCAACTAGAGATAAAAACTTTTTCAGAACTTAAGAATTTGAGAATCTTTTGCAGTCTGTTGAGTTTTCTCAACTTCTTTGTTTTTACAGTGAATTACTGGATAATTTGACCTCCTCGAGCGTCTAAAACAAACTAAAGATGAGTGTGAGACTTTCTTTAGTGTGTGTGTGTGTGTGTGTGTGTGTGTGTGTGTGTGTGTGTGTGTGGTCTGTGCTGTTGTGTGTGTGTGTGTTGTGTGTGTGTGTGTGTGTTGTGTGTGTGTGTGTGTGTGTGTGTGTGTGTGTCTTGTGTTGTTGTGTGTGTGTGTCTGTGTGTGTCTGTGGTTGTGTGTGTGTGTTGTGTGTGTGTGATGTTTGGGGATGTGATTCAGAGATTGTGAGTGCAGCTCTTGGCTCTGGGCGCCGCTCTGTGAGGCTGCATGCATCAATGTATTTACTGTTCTCCTATGTCAGTTTGGAACGGCGAGGCCACCAGCGACTCGCCAATTTACTGACATCACCGGCTAAATAATACCACTTATGAGAATACAAGCCCCGCCCTGAAGCTGAGCTTAATTTAGCTCTGAATCACTGCGGCCATTATGACGAGCTCTCAAAAGTGTATTCATGCTCCCTCCAGCAGCTTACCTCCTTTTTCCACACGACTCCTCACTTCACTGCAGCCTGCTGAGTCCACACATCATCACCACTGAGGAGAGGAGGGGAGGGGAGGAGGAGGAGGAGGAGGAGGAGGAGGAGGAGGAGGGGAGGAGAGAGGGGGGAGGAGAGAGGAGGAGGAGGAGGAGGAGGAGAGGGTGAGGAGGAGGAGAAGAGGGGGGAGGAGGAGGAGGAGGAGGAGGAGGAGGAGAGGGGGGGAGGAGAGGAGGAGGAGGAGGAGGAGGAGAGGGGAGGAGGAGGAGAAGAGGGGGGAAAGGGGAGGAGAGGAGGGAGGGAGGAGGAGGAGGAGGAGGAGGAGGAGAGAGGGAGGAGAGGAGGAGGAGGAGAGAGGAGGAGGAGAGGGGGAGGAGAGAGGAGGAGAGGAGAGGAGGAGGAGGAGGGGAGGAGGAGGAGGAGGGAGGAGGAGGAGGAGGAGGAGGAGGAGGAGGAGGGGAGGAGGAGGAGAAGAGGAGGAGGAGGAGGAGGAGGAGGAGGAGGAGGAGGGAGGAGAGAGGAGGAGGAAGGAGGAGAGGAGTGAGGAGGAGGAGGAGGAGGAGGAGGAGGAGGAGGAGGAGAGGGGAGGAGGAAGAGGGAGGAGGAGGAGGAGGAGGAGGGGGGAGAGGGGAGGAGGAGGAGGAGGAGGAGGAGGAGAGGGAGAGAGGAGGAGGGGAGGAGGAGGAGGAGGAGGGAGGGAGGAGGAGGAGGAAGGAGGGGAGGAGGAGAGGAGAGGGAGGAGGAGGGAGGAGAGGAGGAGGAGGAGGGAGAGGGAGGAGGAGGAGGGAGGAGGAGGAGGAGGGAAGGGGGAGGGAGGGAGGAGGGGGAGAGAGGGGAGGAGGAGGAGGGAGGGAGGAGGAGGAGGGAGGAGGGGGGAGAGAGAGGAGGGGGGAGAGGAGGAGGGGAGGAGGGGAGGAGGAGGGGAGAGGAGGAGAAGAGGGGAGGAGGAGGAGGAGGAGAGGAGGGAGAGGAGAGGAGAAGAGAAAGGAGAGGGAGAGTAAGGAGGGAGAGAGGAGGAGGAGGAGAGGATGGACTGCAGGGGGGCATGAACCTTCGTGCATGTAAAAAAAAAAAAGTAAGTGAGATAACAAAATCTTTTTTTTCATTTTCTCTTTCCTCCTGTAATTTCACTGTAAAATCACAACATGCATCATAGTTTTTTATAGAAAAGCTGCTGTGAAATCAGGCGTTTAGGCCGAAACAATCCAGAATGAAAGCCTGTAAAATCCTGGAAGCACTGAATTATGATGTCATAAATAAAGTTTTTCATTTTGAATTCAGTCTGTTAAACAACTTCTTTCTTCCCTCACACATTTTGTTTATCATCATTTATTAATTCATACTTTGAGAAACTGAAAGAGAAACTAAAATCTTTCTGAGAAACATCACGTATTTGCTCTAAAAACATGAAGGCAGCACGTGATCCTCAGGACGCGTCTCAGGTTTGTTGTCTGTGTTTCCTGCTCGTCTGTCTGTAAACCTGCGTGTCGTCGGTGAGCGATGAGCTGCAGCGTGATGAAGATGATGTGAGGAGCAGAGAGTTCAGGTGACTCAGTCTGACTTCAACATGACGTCGTCCTCGCAGACAGACCACACAGGCTGACAGACGTTTAAAGAAGAATGTCAGACATCCTTCATCCTCCTTCATGATGGAAAATCAGGCCTGTCAGAGGAAGACGAGAGGAGGAGGAGGAGGAGGGAGGAGGAGGAGGAGGAGGAGGAGGGGGAAGAGGAGGAAGACAAGGAGGAGGAGGAGGAGGAGGAGGAGGAGGAGGAGGGCTGTGAGAACAGATATAAAGTATAAAGAGGATAAACGTATACGTGTGAGTGAGTCAGGATGTCACTCAGACTGATCAGGAGAAGAACCAGACTGTTATTTTTCCATCTTCCTTCCTTTTCTTATTTAACTGAACTGAAAATCCACAATTTATTTATTTTCATTGGTTTGTGGGTTATTATTGTTGGAATAAACAACTGATGAAGATAAAAAGTTACATTTCCTGAAATAAAATCTGAAACTTGGATGGAAATAATATTACAGCAGGATAAACATAATTATGATACATATTATCAATAATATTTAAAGATGTAACAAACATCAAGTTTAACTAGATAAAATGTTCTGTGATACATACGTTCAAATACCTTTTTAAAATGGATATCATAAATATATATTCATATATATCATATATATTCATAGATAAAGGGGTCGAGGTGGAGGGATGAGAGGATCTTCAGTTAGATTTGACTGTTGTAACTGTTTCATTTTCATCTTCATATTGCAACATAAACGTGATCCTGACAATTATCAAGAAATAAATACACTGTTTTGTTTTCCTTCAGATATAAAGTGAACAATATCGATGATGACATCATGTTGGTACGACGAGTTAAAATCGTCCAGGACGCAGCAGGACGTAGCAGGACGCAGCAGGACGCAGCAGGACGCAGCAGGACGCAGTAGGGAACGCAGCAGGACGCAGCAGGACGCAGCAGGACGCAGCAGGACGCAGTAGAACGCAGCAGGACGCAGCAGGACGCAGCAGGACGCAGCAGGACGCAGCAGAACGCAGCAGGACGCAGCAGAACGCAGCAGGACGCAGTAGGACGCAGTAGAACGCAGCAGGACGCAGCAGAACGCAGCAGGAGCAGCAGAGAGTAGGACGCAGCAGGACGCAGTAGGACGCAGCAGGACGCAGCAGGACGCAGCAGAACGCAGCAGGACGCAGCAGGACGCAGTAGGACACAGCAGGACGCAGCAGGACGCAGCAGGCAGTCATGTCAGGATAAACTATAAAACCATGTTTATTCTTCTATTCTACTTGAACCATAACAGAACGATTTGTCCAAAAGCACTTGAACAGAAACAATTCCAGTTACTTTTATCTGAGATTAATGATAAAGGTCAAATTATTTTTCCACCACAGTTCATTTTGGCCAGTAGGTGGTGCTGCTGCACCCTCAGCGCCTCTCTTCTCGTTCTCATGCTGCGTTTTTTCTAAATCCAAAAACGTAAGACCAAAAACTGTGAGGGATTAATTAAACAGTGTGGGTCATGTGCTCTTTTTCAGATGCTAATGTTAGCATGTCAGGCTAACAAGTTGACTACCTAAAGTTGCAACATGGGGTGCATTCCAATCCCCATAATACCTTAGTATTCAGGATGCTTTTCTGGATATTCCAGCGGACGATCCTCTGCACTCTGAAGATACATCACATCAATCTCTTTATGATGGCAGATCAATTAAATTTGACAGGATGAATCAAATCTTTTGATTAATCGTTGGGTCCAGTAGCATCCTGCCAGGGTTTATTTCACAATAATGACCTGCTCACTGCACATTATTGTGTACTTACTAAAAGTAAATCAATTATTTGACTCAAAATATTAATTTAAAAATGATTTCATGGATTTAAAATGATCCAGAGTCTAAAATCAGACCTGGGTCCATAACAACGGTTCATCAGAAAAGAGAATTTAACAAAGCTATATGATAATATCAAATATATATTTAAATATATTTTACTATATATCTACTAGCTTCAACACTAAAGTGATCAACATAATAACATAATAATAATAATAATAATATCAATTATTCTAAAATCTGAGTACTTTAACTTTTGGTATTTTAAGTTATTTTTTTTAATAATTTTTTGTTTTATGAGACCTTTTCCTCTCTGAAGACGTTAATTCGAGCTGCTTTAGCTGCAGCTGCAGCAGATCTCGTCCTACCTGTGACCTGCAGCTCTGCAGCCTGATGAAACCCTCCAGGCCGGGAGCCCCTGTCGGTATGTGATGGCCTACAAACCCAGTCTAAATAAACCCCCATTACCCACAATGCCACTGCAGCAGCAGCAGCAGACTTCTGCTCTCGCACCTTTTCAGTTTGTGATTTCCAAGAATGTTCTTTTCCATCACCTGAGCGGGCTCCGCTCGGGGAATCTTTAGGCGGAAAAGTGTTTTAAGGCTCACATCTGCTCCAAAGATGAGACTTTACAGGAGAGTTTCAGACGACACAGAGCTGCTTTGCCCCCATGGATTTGCCCCCATGTCTGAAAAAAAAAAAAACAATGCAAAAGTAGCTATTTGGATTTATGTGCAGCTAACGTTAGCAGCTGGCCTCCGTAGCTGACATTTGTGGTTTGTCTGTGTAGCTAATTTTACCAGTTGGCTTGGGTAGCAAACATTAGCTGTTGGTCTGTGTAGTCAGTGTGCCTGCCTAATGTCAGTGGTTGGCCTGAGCAGCTAATGTTAGCAACTGTTCTGTGAAACCAGCATTAGCAGTTTGTCTTTGTAGCTAACATAAAGGATGGTCTGTGTACCTAATGTTAGCAGTTAGCCTGTGTAGCTAATGTTAGCAGTTGACCTGTGTAAATAAGGTCAGTACTTGCCTGGGTAGCTAACATTAGCATCTTTATTGACTTACATAACATTTTAGCTAAGACGTACAGATTTGAAGGTTATGAATTTGAAGATATTTCAGGAAATCACAGCAACAAAACATTCAATTTCCGCGATCGATTGTGAATCTGACTCGTCACTGTGTCTTTAAACCTGCTGAGGCAGGATTTTAATGGATTTTAAGGGTTAAATGTTTGGAAGTATGTGATTTATATCAGCACATTTTGTGTTTGTCTGTTTGACAAACTGTTTTGTGTTTTTATTTCAGAGGAGAGGAGTAACATCCTCCTGGTTATTTACTGTGAGACCAGAGTTTTATGATTCCTCCAACAATATCTTTTAAATGAGTGGACAAAGAAACCGACGTCAGCGTTGTTGGCTGGATTTATGAACTCCAGAAGAATGAAAGTAATCACTGCTGTGAAAGGTGGCAGCTGCAGCCGGCGTGCAGCCTTTGAAGTGGTGGAAGTAAAAGTCAGCGGTGCATTTACATCGTCCTCGGCCCGTTGATTGTTTGTCTTTTTGTCGCATTAATCCCGAGCCTTTCTTCATCTCTCATCCTTGCAACAACACCGGCTCTGAGAACTAATAAATGGAAGGGTTCGATTTCCGTCGGCGGTGCCAAACACCACAGGCTCACCTTCACGGTGCGGGGGTCAGGACGGAGCGCCCGGGCCCCTGAAGGCCGAGGGGCCGGGCCGGGGGCCGAGGGGCTGGGGGGGAATGTTTACCCACTGGGCGTTCCCGTATTGATCTTATATATCGGCGCAGGGCGGAGAACCATAACAGATAAGCACCGGGCGAGTGTTATAACACGGATCATGTCGGAGCAGCTCAGCCTCTCGTCTCTTTTATTTCTACATCTCCAGTCGGATCGACAGACGGTGGGAAATTCAGTTTTTAACCTCTGAAGTCACAGCTTTCAACAGCAGCTTGTTCTCATAATATTTATCAATGACTCAGAGCTCACAAAGAAGAAATAAAACCTGCAAAAAGTGCAAATTCTGACCTGAAATCTGCATCTGACACGTTCAAACATCACACTGAGGACCAGAGCAGATTTATCTTTAAAATGATGTTTATCAGGATATCAAAAAGGAAAAATGACGACCTGAAATAATATCTTTTATTAAAAGATAAATCTGATCTTTACAGCGTTTCTTGTTCATTTAAAATTAGTTTTTCCTTTTAAGTTAAAGTGCTTCTGGTTTACTTCTTTAATAAAGCAGCCATGACGACACTGCAGAAACAGACCTACGAGGAAGAAGCTAAATATTCTTAAATATCTGACTTGTTTTAAACAAACAAACAAAACAAAATAAAACAATAGAGAGAGTTGTTTTTGTCTTTTTTACATTGTTTTCATCTTGTTATGTCTTTTGTATTTTTTGTAATGTTACATCTTTTACGTTGTTTTTTTACGTTGTTTTTTACGTTGTTTATTACGTTGTTTTTTACATTGTTTTTTACGTCGTCTCCGTCTCGTCCCGTCTGTCCTGTGTGATAAAACTCTGATGGATTCACCAGTGAATCGTCTTTTCTTTGTCTTATTGTCTTGTCTATTAGAAAAATAAAAACTCAGGTAAAGTACAGAAACCTGAGAACTCTACTGAAGTAAAGTAACTGAGTATTTGTACTTAGTTACTCTGTGTTTACAGAGTTTACTGGCTGTTGGCCTCCTCGACCTCCTGCTCTTCCTCTTCCAGAGTTTTTAATCTGATTGGAGGATCTTTAAGGTCAGAGGGCGTCGAAACGCTCTGAAGCCTCAGGAGGAAAATGTGATTCATGATTTTGGGATGAATAAAAAAACACTGACTGTTGGTGAAGATGTGAGAATACTAAAGCTGTCACTCCACTTTTCATCCACCCAGTCACTCCACTCACTCCAAAGTGTTTCTGAGTGTTGACATCAGCAGCAACCATGAGAACGGCGAGCCGAGCGTACGATCGATGGGCAGGTCCGGCGAACTCGACCCCGCGACTGAGCCCAGGATTTCAGATTTCAGAGATCTTCATCTTGTGTTTCAGGCTGAAGCCAAACGTGTGCTTTGTGTTAAAGGGGAGACACGAAGCCTCCGTCCTCCTCCGTCCTCCTCCTCCGTCTCCTCCTCCGTCCTCCTCCCTGTCCTCCGTCCTCCTCCTCCTCCTCCTCCTCCTCTCTCCTCCTCCTCTCCTCCTCCTCCTCCTCCTCCTCTCGTCCTCCTCCTCCTCCTCCCTCCTCCTCCTCCTCCTCCTCCTCCTCCTCCTCTCCTTCCTCCCTCCTTCTCCTCCTCTCTCCTCCTCCTCCTCTCCTCCTCCCTCCTCTCTTCTTCTGAGAAACGTTCCCACGCGTCACAAGCATTCAAACGTGGACGAGAAGTCAGAAAAACAAACGGTCATTACTGAAGAGCTCAGCTATCTTTCTGGAGGAGATTTGTCCTCAGACAGGTGGAGCGTTATCTAACTCCCATCTCTCTGAATTCCTTCCTGCCGGCCTGTTTGTCTTTCCTTGAAGCCGCTTTGTTTTTTTCCAGAGGAACATCAACACTGGCTCGCACTCCTCATCAGGACGGTTGCGTAACGTCTTTGTGTGCAGAGAGCCGTGAGAACAGACGCTGCAAACAAAAACATATAAATCAGAGTCGTTTATTTCACTGTTTATCGCTGCGTCCTGACAGCTCGTCAACAGTCTCGTCTCATTTGGTTCTCATGTTCTACAAGTGACAAAAACATGTCAGGGTGACATCCACGCCCACAGCCATCAATAAACCGTTTAATCGTCTCTGATTGGTCCAACAGGAGGACGGAGTCATGATGCGTTCAGAGGTGGAAACACATCTGACACAGATCCAGAGGACGGTGAGGTCAACTTTACCTTTTTGTCTTCTTATGTCCTTTACATTAGTTTTTACTTTGTTACGTGATTTTTGTCTCTTTAAGTTGTGTACGTTGTTTTTTTGTTGTGAAATGTCTTTCTGACTTTTTATGTCACTGTTTTTCGTCTTATATTGTTTTTTTTATCTTGTTATGTCTTTTACCCTGTTTTTGTTACATTTATGTCTCTTATGTTGTTTTTGTCTTTGTGACGTCTTTACGTTGTTTGTCTTGTTGCATCTTTTTCATCTTTTACTGATGATGCATCCTGAGGTGGAAATACATGTGATATTGAGGCAGAAAAAGGTTAAATAAACTTTAAATGAATGAATGGTGGAAAAATTCAGAATCTTTAAAGAATCATTGAGGCCTGATCAGCACGGCGTTGATTAACCCTCATCCTGACCCTCTGTTTGAAAATCTGAACATGTGATGTGTGCAGAGGTCTGTATGTTATTTATCTGGCAGATGTTCCTCAGAAGCCTGATTTTAATATATATATTTAATAAATTATTTATCTTATTGAAAAGAATCTGCGGTTTTTAACAGGGCAGAAGATCTAAACTCACAGTCTCGCTCCAGTTTTCTACGTCTGGCTGAGATGACTTTAATTTTAGGACATGTTACACGTCATCTGCACCTCTTTAATCTGAATGTTAAGAGCTGCAGCTCGTCCGGCGTTAACATCAACACGTCGGTTTAGACACGAGAAGAATGAAAAACACTCTCCACCTTTCCACCACCTCACATCTCTGGACTCTGTGTGTTTGTTTCAGCGGTCGTCTGAAAGGCTTTTTGGTTTATATTCTTCTCTGTTTTATACACGAGGGAGCGGAAAAGTTCTGCAGCTGAAAAATGAGGCCAGAGTTAATGTTTAATTTGTCTTTTTTTTAACTTGTTGATGACCTCAAAACTGGACCAGAGGAGGTTGAGAACATTCAGTCAGACTGAGGCTGTGTGACCATCTGATTCAACACTGATGTCAGGATTTAATGCAGGAAATAAAAGTGAAATAAGATCTTTATATACGCAGACGACCTGACGTGTTCTGTCAAATTAATGCACTCTGGGGCGTCAACATTAAATCAAAATATATATCAATATAAATTTCTATGGTGTCATAATGATCCACTGATAGATCAGATATGATCAAAATAAATTTAAAAATACTTTAAAAACATTAGTGAACAATTTAACATTTTTAATAACTAGACTGGACATATGTTGCAGAAATCTGTAATTAATTTCCTCCTGAAAAAAAAAAAAAAAAATTTCAGATATCTATAATCAAATTAGTTACTCGTCATTATTTTAATTTTTTTCAAAATCAAAAACCATCGCAGACGTCCAGAATGTAAGTTTGAATGATCTATAAGATATCCACCAATCACAGTATGACCTAATAAAAATATAATTTCAACAATAATTACAATTCTACTATTTCCTACAATAATTATTAATTATTCCTGTGTGGCACCTTTGATTTTCTGCTGTGAGAAGTAAAATAAAGTAAAATTTCTGATTTTAAATTTGATTTTATCTGAGTAAAAACCTGAACTGTTATTTCATTTCAAGTCAGCAGAAACTCAACGGTTCAGTTTAATCAAAAGAAGAAAAGATTACAGGTCAGCAAAATGTTTTAAAGTTTATTTCAAATCTCAAAAATCTGTTGCTGTGCGTTGCCTTGAATTTTTAAATTGTTTAACTTTGTTTTTTTACAGTGCGACTCTGCTTCCTAACTAGAACTGATGCGAGTGAGCAAACAGCTGATTGGTTCAGTTTTTTTAAACGAGGACGTCCTAACCTGCTTCGTGTGAAAAATCTCTCAGACCAGTTTCACCTCCAACCTGTTTGATCTGGTTAAAATGGACGTGACGTCCTGGACGTTTGTGTCTCCCGTCATTGAAGCAGTCAAAGGGGGGACGAGAGACTAATGAATTAACGCCCGCAGCATATATTTTATATGCCCCACAGCAGCTTCTTTACAGGAATAAAGGACGTGGTTTGGGAGGACAGGGTTCAGTTCTGGTGAATCTGCTGACATGCTGCTTCTCAAAGGTGATGAGAGCCGACTTTCTGATTTATTTCTGGTTTATTACATGTTCAGCTTGAACTCACCCATGAATTAATCAGGGCACTTGGTCACAGCTGATAGGTTCATCCTGCTGTGTGCTGCTGGTGTAGGGGGCGGGCAGGACAGGACAGGACAGGACAGGACGCTCCTGCACCCCTGGTGCAAGATGGTAAAGATGGACTTGGACACAGCGTGGAAACTTTAAACTTGTCCTTTAGACCAGATAAGATAAGGTCCTTAAACTTTAAATGAGAAAAACATGAAAATAGGGATCAGTGTTCGTCCCACCACCGTCCGCTCATCCGTTTTACATAAAGAACACTGTGTTTTTATCTCAAAGGATTTCAGTCGTCTTCCTCCACATCTGCTGAAAACTGATAAACAAAACCTCCAACCTGAAGAATTTTCCGGTCGCTCTGTCCGTCCATCCGTCCGTCCATCGTCCTGCAGCCTCTTTCCAGAGGATCCATTTATTTGGAAAAGACACAGGAGGAAGTGAGAGTCCAAACACTGAGCAGTGATTGTAAATCTAAATGTGGACGCGTCCTGCAGGTGTGTGGCCTACCTGCCCTGTCAGGCCAGACAGACAGCAGGCGTGGGTGGAGGTCCGTGTCACACCGAGGTCCATTTCAGGTCAAAAAACACTCTTCAAAGACACACAGGAAGGTGTGTGTCACAGTTTATTATACCACCCAGAAGACACACACACACACACCACACACACACACACACACAACACACACACACACACACACACACACACACACACACACCACCAGTGGTGGAAGAAGTCCTCTGATCATTCACTTCAGTTAAAGTCCCACCATGTAGAGATAAAATAATATATTATTGATTATAAGTGATAGATTAATGTACATATACATACTTTAAGTGTGTCAGTGTGTTTTTATCACATATGTTTATTTTTTATCATTTTCTGTACAGGATCTATCAAACTGCTGCCCCACAACCAAAGAACACATTTAAAAAACAGTGTGCAGATCCTCTTTATCTCTGATCATCCAAAATAATATGTGAGATAACAGTCATTTTAAAACATAATATAACATATAAAATGATGATTTGTACGTAGAATGAGAACGTCACCGTCCTGAAGAACCAAATGTCAACTCATGAAAATGAAGCTGAAATGATTTTTGTTTTTTTGAAAGAGAAGTTTCTTCATTTCTATTTCTCTCATTTCCTTTATGTCATTTTCACCTTGTTACATTTTTCATCATTCTCATCGTGTTTTGTGTTTCATTGTTTTCTCTTTGTAACTTTGTCGTCATCTTGTTACGTCTTGTTAAGCTGACCTTGTCACACTCTTTACGTTTTGTTTTGTTACCTGCTTTATTCTTTTTTGTCTCATGTTGTTTTCATCTTATGTCTTTTTATTTTTTTTTTTATTATTTATTATTTATTTATCTATTTATTTATTTATTTTGCATTAAAACTAAAGTAAGTAGTCTGGTTTGAAAATGTTCGCAGTAGAAGGTTCAGATATTTGTGTGGGAGTAAATACTAAAATGTTTACTTTGTACTTAGTTACTTCCATCTTCTTTAATTAGGGAGGCAACTGATAAAAAAGGATCCAAGTTTTCCCTCAAATAAATCATATTAATTTAACTTTGTTTCACTCTGTAGACAAACTCTGGATCAGCTGGAGAATCATCGTCACAGAGCAGAAAATAAAGTAACACATGATGATCTTATAGACCATGATGCACTGCTGTAGATTAAAGACACATGAAAAACATCAGATATAAAAATAAAACACTGACAGGGAACATGAATACATTTATGTGATAATACTTACAGGACTGGTATTATTTTCACAGTGTGGTCTGAGTTCTTCTTCTGGTTCTCGTGCAGACGTCCGTCCTCGTGTCCGTCACCTCGGGCTGCTGTGAGAAGCTGCACAAAGTTTTTTTTCCAGGTGCGATGACGTAATGACCTTTTCATTGTGTCTCACGTTCGCGTCACCGCAGACGGAAACACGGCTCAGCAACGTCTCGAACTTTGCTTTTGGCAACCGTTGGCCTTCTGCTGCAGCCTGAGTGACATCCTGAGACTCCTGAACGCAACACGGAGCCACGGTGACGAATTCAGACGTGACACGATGACACGGCTGCAGTCTGATACCTGAACATTTCTGTTTGTCACCGAAGGCAAAAAGAACAAGAAAACATTTCAGTACATCTGTCTGAGTTTCAGACTGAGGACGGAAAAGTCCCAGAATCAGTCTGTGCTTCTGAAACTCATTTTTGATCCTTTACTGCAGTAAAAGTACAAATACCACAGTGTGAAAATACTCAAGTAAAAGTCCTGTGTTTAAAATGTTATTTCAGTTAGTATGTAAAGTAAATGTATTTAAAGTATTCAGAGTAAAAGTACTCTGCAATAAGAGCTGCCTGCATGGGGCGAGTTTATCTGGGAAGTAACTTGGGCAAGACTGGAGACAAAAAGGGTTAAAACATTCACACTGACTCTGAAAGGAGAATTTTTACTAAACAATCAATCGATCGATCAATAAATAGACTAAATAATCAGCTTTCAGGAAAGTTACCTCTGCACAAATGATTTTATTCATTAGTGGTTATCAAATAACAACAAAGACAAAAGTTAACTGTCATGTTTAATCTGCAGTGTATCACTAACCAGCATCATCTGTGTTCCTCCTCTCTCGGTGCATTGTGGGAATTCCTTGCATGTTTTGACCCTTTTTGTCCCCGGTCAGACTCCGTCCTGGATCCTGCGCCGCCTCGTTAAACACTTCAAACGTGGAGGAGGAGCAGCACACACACACGTTCCTGCTCACTAACTTTCTATTTTTAGGATTTTAACCTGCTGAGACGTCCAGTTAAAGGGTCACACACACACACACACACACACACACACACCACACACACACACCACCCACTGCTGCCCAGATGTGTTTCCCCTCCAGAGTCCAAACAGACGCGTCCACCACATCAGGTCTTCTATTTAAAGTGTCTTCACCTCACACAGCTGTTTGTTTAACAGGAGCCTCTGAGGATCAGAGCAGCTCATGAAAAAATCCTCTGAGAGGCCTGCAGCGCTTTAATACACCTGGAAATATACCTGAAAATACCCCAAAATATACCTGAAAATACACCTGGAAATATACCTGAAAATACATCTGGAAATATACCTGAAAATACACCTGGAAATATACCTGAAAATACCACAAAATATACCTGAAAATACACTGGAAATATACCTGAAAATACATCTGGAAATATACCTGAAAATACACCTGGAAATATACCTGAAATATACCTGGAAATTACCTGAAAATACCCCAAAATATACTGAAATACACCTGGAAATATACCTGAAAATACATCTGGAAATATACCTGAAAATACCCCAAAATATACCTGAAAATACACCTGGAATATACCTGAAAATACCCCAAAATATACCTGAAAATACACCTGGAAATATACCTGAAAATACACCTGGAAATATACCTGAAAATACACCTGGAAATATACCTGAAATATACCTGGAAATATACCTGAAAATACCCCCAAATATACCTGAAAATACACCTGGAAATATACCTGAAAAACCAAAATATACTGAAAATACACCTGGAAATATACCTGAAAATATACCTGGAATATACTGAAATACCCCAAAAATATACCTGAAATACACCTGGAAATATACTGAAAATACCCAATACCTGAAAATACCAAAATAACCTGAAAATAATGGAAATATACCTGAAAATACACCTGGAAATATACCTGAAATATACCTGGAATATACCTGGAATAACTGATTGCATCTTGTTAACGTTGTTTTCGTCTTGTTACATCTTTTACATCGTTTTTGTCCTATTAGGTCTTTTTGTCGTCTTGTTACATCTTTTTTGTCACATGTATTTTCGTAGAGGACGGCCTATTTTTAACAAGTCAGAAAACTGTTGGTTCTCCATCTTCTGACTGTTTGTCTCTCAGCAAAGTTTCATTTCTTTTTACCTTCATTGAAAGAAATTACGATAATCGAGGAGTAAAAGTTGTGTTTCCCTTTGAAATGTTTAGTCCTCAAATAAAGTACCAGAGTCTGTGAAGTGAAGTACACAGAGTGTGTAGTTAAAGTGTGTGTAGACGGAGGAAGTGTGTGTGTGATTTGTGTGTATTGTTCGTCTCATTGAAGCTGCAGTCGTCTTTTTAAAACCACCAGTGTAAACACACTTAGCCCCGCGGCCGGCCACAAAAGCCCACTGTTCACCTCTCCTGACCAACATGCAGCCGTCATGTTTAGAAAATAAGCGTGTGGTCCAAAACTCACAGCGAGCTCACCGCTGAAATAAATCTCCACTTCCCTCCACCGCTCGCCTCGTTAGACATTATGTAATGAGTTAAATCAAAGAGTCAGGGAGCTTCTTCTTCTTCTTCTCCTCCATCACTGACCATCACTGATCACAGATCTGTCCGAGATGTGTTCACAGCGAGCTCTCACTCTGATCATTATTCCTGTGCTCAGCACACCCACGTCAAATTTAATGGGGCTGTCAGAGGAGGCTGAGGTGTGGTCACCAGCCATTTTCCAAATAATTACCCTTCACAACAGAGACGGTATTGTGTCGAACTCTGGGCCTCTGAGAAGTAGGTGAAGTACACGGTGGAGCTGCAGTCGCTCTGATCAGAATCGACTTCATGCTGCAGAGGAGGAGGAGGAGGAGAAACCTGCCTCAACATGTCCTCAAACTTTAAGTCTCTCCTCAACAAAAGCTGGAAACACTGATGCTGCATGTTTGTTTCCAGGCTTGGGGAGTAATGGATTACATGTAACAGGATTATGTAATCAGGATACAAAAATTATAGTTAATGTATTCCATTACAATTACAAAAAATGATAAATAATCAGATTACAGTTACATTTAGTAAAAATATGAATTATTTGCAGGATTAAAATGATCAAATACATTTGAAATGAAAAATGATACACAAACATGTGCAGTGTTGACACGTTACAAAACCTCACGAGTCTCACAGCAGCTCTTAAAGCAGCTGATCTGACACCTGCTGAGTCATTATCTCCTGAGAAAAACAAAACTGATTCAGTCAGGTGGAAATTATTCCATTATCTCGTCTCAACATCTAATTTAAAGAAATATTAACAGGTAAAACCAACTGCTAACATTAGCTACACAGACCAGCTGCTAACGTTAGCTACACAGACCAGCTGCTAACGTTAGCTACACAGACCAACTGCTAACGTTAGCTACGCAGACCAGCTGCTAACATTAGCTACACAGACCAGCTGCTAACGTTAGCTATGCAGACCAACTGCTAACGATTAGCTACGCAGACCAGCTGCTAGCGTTAGCTACCAGACCAACTGCTAACGTTAGCTACACAGACCAACTGCTAACGTTAGCTACACGGACCAGCTGCTAACGTTAGCTACGCAGACCAACTGCTAACGTTAGCTACGCAGACGAACTGCTAACGTTAGCTACACAGACCAGCTGCTAACGTTAGCTACCAGACCAGCTGCTAACGTTAGCTACGCAGACCAACTGCTAACGTTAGCTACCGGACCAGCTGCTAACGTTAGCTACGCAGACCAGCTGCTAACGTTAGCTACGCGACCAACTGCTAACGTTAGCTACACGACCAACTGCTAACGTTAGCTACGCGGACCAGCTGCTAACGTTAGCTACGCAGACCAACCTGCTAACGTTAGCTACACGGACCAACTGCTAACGTTAGCTACGCAGACCAGCTCGCTAAATTAGCTACACGGACCAGCTGCTAACGTTAGTTACGCAGACCAACTGCTAATGTTAGCTACCAGACCAGCTGCTAACATTCGCTATGCAGACCAACTGCTAACGTTAGCTACGCGGACCAACTGCTAACTTAGCTACGCAGACCAGCTGCTAACTTAGCTACAGACCAGCTGCTAACGTTAGCTACGCAGACCAACTGCTAACGTTAGCTACACGGACCAACTGCTAACGTTAGCTACCAGACCAACTGCTAACGTTAGCTACACGGACCAGCTGCTAACGTTAGCTACACGGACCAACTGCTAACGTTAGCTACACGGACCAGCTGCTAACATTAGCTACACGGACCAGCTGCTAACATTAGCTACACAGACCAACTGCTAACGTTAGCTACACAGACCAACTGCTAACGTTAGTTACCCCTCCTGGAGTCTCCTGCAGGTGAGCAGGTGTGACTATAAAATTCTGTCCAACTGTTTTTCTGTCTCGTCTTCCGTCCTCAGTTCTCACCTCGACTGTTTTTTTCTCACAGTTTGTGTGAAGTGAATAAAACTCAGAGTGACTCAGAAAGTTCAGGTGGCTCTTTTGTCTCGGTGCGAGTTCGACCTGCAGAGTTATTTCCTGTTGGTCTGAGTGGAAGATGGACTGAAGGTCAGACCGTCTGACCGCCTGTCCAACACGTCGCGTCTGTCCGTCTGTTTTTTACCGTATGAAGCAGTCAGTGTGTATCATGTGTCTGTTCGTGCAAACACCACAAAACTTTTTGTTTGCACAGTAAAAACAAAAGCACACTGAGTACTTTTATTTTTAGTACTTTAAGAACATTTTTGTGATTACACTGACACAGTTTTGTTAATTGAGGGTTTTTGAGATGAAGTTTTGTTTTTAAGCAGTTTAGTTTTCTGTGTCTGTATTGATATTTAAAAGGATTTTTGTTGCTATTTTTTGTCTAAATTAGACAAAATGTTGTTTTTATTTAATATTGGCTGCATGCAGAACACATGGAAAATTGCTGCAGTTATATTGTTATTTTTTGCACAGTTACACATGTATGTATTATGTACATTACATACATAATACATTATGTTTTATGCTTTTATGTTTGTATTTGCTCATTTCCAGCCTGAACCAGATGTTATTCTCTGTGATGGTTTTATTATAGAAACGTATAATCTAATAAAATACATTTAATTGTTTAATGATCGAATAATATATTGTTAATAGATTAATCTAAAATTAAAATATGAATACTACTGTGAATATATATAATCATTACAGCTTACAATGTGATAGCATGCACGGTGAAAGATTAATTAACCTGCACAAAATGTACTTTTTGGTGTTACTTCCTAACAGAATAAATGTATTAATGTCCTAATTGTGGTTTAATCATCAAATTCAAACAGTTTTATTTAGATGAAAGTGTATTTGTGTGTTTTAAACATTAATTAAAGATATTTTCATCACTTTTTAATGATTAAAACAAACCCAGACTCACAGTTTCATTCAGACCTCTGCCTGTTGTTTGGTCCTTCGTCCATCAGGGGGCGCTGTGTGGAGGTGAGTCCAAGCTTTCTTACATAATTCCTGGAAAGTTTTGTTCAGTGGTGGTGTGGAAAAATTAATTGCAGTTATTTTAAGACGTGCTCAATCAGAGCGGAGGTATTTTCTCTGACGATACAAACACTCAGCAGCCTCCTCCTCCTCTTCCTCCTCCTCCTCTTCCTCCCCTCCTCCTCCTCCTCCTCCTCCCCTCCTCCTCCTCTCTCCTCCTCCTCCTCTCCCTCCTCCTTTCCTCCTCCTCCTCCTCCTCCTCTTCCTCCTCCTCCTCCTCCTCCTCCTCTTCCTCCCCTCCTCTTCCTCCCCTCCTCCTCCTCCTCCTCCTCCTCCTCTTCCTCCTCCTCCTCTTCCTCCTCTCCCCTCCCTCCTCCTCCTCCTCCTCCATCACTCTGACTCCACTTTTTCCTCTGAAGAGATTCTGTAAACTGAAGCGTTTGGGAGGAAACGTCTCAAAAAAATGTTTTTGAGGCTCCAGAATCTGTGAAATGAAATAAGTAAGGAGTCGTCTGCCAGACTGTCAGAGTTTACTGTCGACTGGAGAAAATAGAGCCAGTGAGAGCTGAGGTACGAGTCTGAGCTGAACTGAGCTCAGGGAGTAAATAAAACACACACAGACACACACAGACACACACAGACTGTAGGTGGAGGATCTACTTTTCTGTGTTTGACTTCTCAGATCAGCAGTCTGACAGTTTCTTCTTTTGATGTCGTTTTGTCACATTTCTGAATTATTTCACGTTCAGACTGAAGATGATCAAACTGCTCAGTTAAAAAACCTCATCGGTCTGATTTTCTTCTCGTCTGTGGAGAAAAAAAACATTTGTCAGACTTCAGAGTTTAAATCTGAGAAGACGCAGAAACAGAAACAGATTTTCTTTAAAAAAAAAAATTTCAGTAAAATCTTTTGAATTAATATAATTTTGTCAGATTTGATTTAAAGTTTAAAACGTCAGCCTGGAGATGATCAGAAGCTGTCAGGGTGAATATTGATCATTGATTAACTGCAGGTTTACGACACTGACAGATGACATCAGCGCCCTCTGGTGGCTGGCTGCAGTCCAGCTCACAGAGGGAGGACCAGGAGACACATCGGCTGTGTTCGAAACCGCATACTTACCTGCTGTATACTTCCATACCCATACTATCCATACTCCATACTGCATACCCAATCGATCAGACAGTATGCAAAGCGTTTACACTACAGCATACTACATGATAACCCATAATGCATTGCGCTCCTACCCGAGCCGAAATCGACAGGCTGAAGCTGATTTCACTTTAGCTCTAAACTCTTTAAATATATCACTTTAGTGAGATTTTTATAAAAATCAGGCGAGAAAGTGGCCGTTTAGATCCCGAGTGTGTCGTTTATTTGTCCAAATACCAACCTTTACAATTTCGTTCGGAGATCGAGAAATTTAAGCTAGCCGCAGTGAGCAACGCACTTCTGGTTATTTTCACAAAATAAAACACCACTTTCCCTTTCTCATACAAAAAAACCATAGTAATAAATCAGTGCTTTTACTTTGAAAACAAGAAGCGAACCTACCCGCAATATATCTTGTTTGACACCGCCGTTTGGACTGATCTCGTCCCGTTAACGGAGCAGTCATGATGCCTTACCGGCGGAGAGTCTTGTCGGCTATGAGACAAAGATCGGCCCGCCGTCTTCGGTACATCATGGTCGCTATCGACTTGGGCTTGTTGTCAGATCTAAGTTACTTGTATTTATTTTATTTTTTAAACTTTTTTAATCAATGTAAATCCAATGAGAAATCGCTAACATACATACCTCCAAGCATAAAAATTGGAGGGAAAATTACTCAGTTTGGTAAATTTACATCATTAAGAAACAAAGTCATTGTGAATTGAATAAAGTTTATTAAAGTTCATTAAAATAAATAAATACTAAATAATATATAACAAAATATAGGGTTAGGGTGAGGGTTAGACGTCACGTCGCGTTGCATCTTGGGTAATTTGAGTGTGAGGTGTAAGCTCATGATGAATACTCAACATTTCTGGAGAATGCAGTATGCATCCGGAACTTCTCGCATACTCAAAAATCGCATACTGCCAGTGTAGACACACTGCATACTCAAAGAGTTAGTATGAGTAGTAGGTAAGTATGCGGTTTCGAACACAGCCATCGTCCATCTTCATATACAACCTACAGATTAAACCGATGTACAATAAAACTTTATTGTCCACTGTACTGGAGACAATCACAGTGACATAAACAAAACAAAGCACCAGAAAATAAGCATGCGACACAATACTGGTGTCACACAACAACAACAGAAACACAAAACACAAAATAATTTAACTTGGACAACGCTGATGTTAAGCAACAAAATTACAACAAAACAAACAAGCGAACATAAACAAAGTAACAAACAACGTTCATTTTTAAACGTAAGATAAATTTAACATTACAAGAAAGTACAAAAACAATGTAACTTATGTAGCGTAAACGTCAGACAACAACATTACAAAAACAAACAACAAGAAACAAAGTAACAAACAACGTGTCACTGAAACACACACAGCTGACCTCTCTGTATCTCCACCAACCGCTGACCTGCAGCAAACAAAGTTTACATTTCAGACGGGAACAGAAAACACGTCAGGATGTTTGTTTGTGTCTGAGTTTGAATCCTCGCAGAAATGAAATATTGTCACAAACGTTGAGCTGAAAGCAGCGTCTGTCTCAAAGAACCAACATCAGCCTGAAGAAACCTGAAGATGTTGGTCAAAGTGTTGTTGACTCAGGCTTCAGTATCACAAACCTGTGAGCAGAGCATCAATCACCTGGACACCTGAGCTCCTCCTCCTCCTCCTCCTCCTCCTCCTCATCTTCTTCCTCCTGCAGACCAGCAGGAGGTCAGCGAGGAGCCGCAGACTCATGTTGGAGGTGTGGGCCGACGGTGCTGACAGAACTGACCTCCTCCATCAGTGAAACAGGAGCTGGAGGAAGTTTGGCTCCTCCGTCCCTCCTCCTCCTCTTCCTCCTCTTCCTCTCAGAGCTGGCAGAAGCGATTTTGTTACAGAGAGAGGCCCTCTGTCCTGGAACTTTAAACACAACCTAAAACACAACAACGCTGCCAAAAACCCTCCGTGGGTCTGCAGTGTTTTCTGGAGGATTTTCTGTTTCCACTGATGAACTTTGAGCTGTTTAAACTTTAAAACATCAAAAACATCAACGTTAAAAACCTGCAATTCATTCATAAACTCATGTTAAAGTTCATTTCTGCCCCCTTTATGTACAAAACAGATTCATCCATTTAGAACAATGTAACGTCACTGTGTCCTTTACATTGTTGTCATGGATGCTAAACAATACATCCACCAGAGGGCGCCACTCAGAGTCAAAAATTACCCCGAAGAAGAAGATGAAGGAGAGTCAAAAGTCTGTGACAACAACAAACATGGCGACACAGGAGGAAGGTGTAATAATGAACCTGTTGAGAAGACGACAGCAGTCTGTGAGGTCATTAAACACATCGCAACATGTGGACGGAAATATATTTACACTAACTGATGAAAAAAATATGTAACATGCATGTTAAGGCTACACAACATTACACAGCATTACACAACAGCATTATATCAAAATAAAAAAAACAAGCTGTAATGTTACATAACAACACCACAACAAAATACAACAAAAACATAAAAAACAATTAAATGAATGTTGTTCATAAATACATTTTTTGCTTGATTTTCTATATTTTCTTAAAGGACCTGTGTGTAGGATTTAGTGGCATCTAGTGGTGATCCTTCAGATTGTAAACACCCTGTCTCACTGTCCTCGTCCAGCTGTGCAGGACAGACCTCTTTATGCTGTGAATCAGACTCCAGCTCAGAAACACAAACGCTGCCTCCCTGCGAGCAAACGTGTTCCAGCTGAGCGGCGTTCACTCCTGAACTTCTGTTGGGAGACAAACATCCATTTGATCACAGCGAGCCGCTGCGAGTGTCACCCACAGACACCCAAAACACGCATTACAGCATGCAGGGGGAATTCAGGGCCTGGATTGGTCGGCGGGGGCGGACAGGTATGAGCCGTGTGACACGTTCAGACCACACAGAGCCGACGCACTCACGCTTCACGTCGCTCAAGTTTCCTCTTGTAAATATTTAGTGCTGTCGGTGTCTGCTGTCGGCTGCAGCTGGAGGAGAGAGAGAGAGAGAGGGGTGTGTGTGTTGTGGTGTGTGTGTGTGATGCCTGGAGGCCAACTTTAATTACACTGTTACCAGTAAAGAGGATTTCTTTGATGTGGTGCATACCTGTCTGCAGGTATTTCTGTGGGGGGGGGGGGGTTCGTCTTTATGAGCCTGCTTCAGTCAGAGGTGGAGGAAGTACTCACATCCTGTCATACTGCAGTAAAAGTACTGATACCACACTGTACTAATACTCTGTTACAAATTGCATTTTATACTTACCATTTACACTACTTTTTTCTCCACTAGATCAGCACTTTAGCCGTTTTTCCATGGAAGGGCACTCTAAGGGCACACTTTATAGAAGCATGTTCCTTCTCCATAGAAGGGCACTCTAGAGGGCACTTGTTTCTCTCCACTAGGAAGGGCACTTTATCTTGTTTTCTCCACGATAAAGGCACTCTAGAGAGTGAGTTTTGTCCACTAGCAGGGCCCTTTAGAGGGCACTTTGTCAACTATCAACAGATCATTGGTGAATGAGTGGATCAGTTTCTGGATGATCAGCTGCTCTGCAGGGCAAAGAACAGCCAGCTGTGGTGATGCTGATGCTAATGCTAATATGCTGATGCTGATGCTGATGCTAATGCTATGCTGATGCTATTATGCTAATGCTAATGCTGATGCTGACGCTAATGCTAATGCTAGGTGAGCAGAACTAGCAGAGGTTCAGGGTTTATCATGAGAACTGCAGAGCGGTGGAGAGTCGGTCTGTTGTGTCACTGCAGAGTCACACAAACGCTGTGTGTCAACAAGTAAACAGTGACTCCAGCGACACCTGTAACCATGGCAACTGTACACAACAACAACGACAACAACTGTGAACTCAAAGACATTTGAAAACATGCATGAGAAAGAGTTTTTGTCGACTAAAATGAACATAAATCTGAATTTGACTCAAAGTAAACAACATCAGGAGCCAAAACGTACCGTTTCAGAGTCCGTCACACTTTTTTGTCATAACTGTACAACAACATGTAACTGTATATTCAAACATTTGACCATAAAAAGCAGTGTGCAGTATTAATGTACTTCTGTTTCTCCTCTCCGTCTGTCAATCCCGTCAGTGATGAATTATGGGGGATAAGTGGAGGAAGACAGTGACCGACCACAGGCTCACCACCGCAGACCAAAATGACAGAGGTCATAAAAAGCCTCAGTGTCAGGAGCTGCCAGAGCTGCAGCTTTAACACACACACACACACACACACACACACGGCCTGTCACTGAGCTGTGTGTGTTTTTACAGCTTCACTTTTACTGCTGTCAGATTTAGAGCAACAATAGACGCTGGTGTTCAGAGACAAACCAGTCAGAACAGCTGCTGATGGTCGACTCAGAGGAAGTGACGCCGTTCAGTGGAGTTTCTCCGTCTCCTAGCAACAGGTGAGTCAGAAGGTAATGTCTCCGTCAGTCGGCAGTGACCCCAGAGACACATCACATGACACACACAGATATAAATCTGTCAATAACCTGACCTCAGGGGATTGTGGGAAAATGTACAGAGTGTGTGCATAAAGCGTCAGGATTTCTTCTTCTGACGTCAACTCGTCACGTTACAGTCAGAACAGGAAGTGACGCTTCAGGTTCTTTTAAATTTACAGCCAGTAAAAGTACAAGAAGAAAAAAACTGCAATACAAATTAAAGTACCTCAAATTTGTATTTAACTACATAATAAATAATAAATAATGTAACAAGATGTAACGATATGAAAATTATGTAAAAGATGTAATTCAAAGTTTTATTCAAATTATATATATGAACTGTTTTCTTGTTTTCGACGCCTTTAAATGTACAGTTTATTTTCAACAATATGTCTTGAAATATCCTCATAAAAACGTGTAAATATTAATTTCCTGTAGTGCTGTTATCGCATTTAAACTTGTAACTAGAGAGATCATCAGCAGGAAATCAAAATCTTATTGATCAGTGTGTTAAAGATTCAGTACCAGTAATATTAACAGTGATTCTGACTGTCGGAGAAAAAAAAAAAAAGATCTAATCCATGCGTGTTCTGCAAATACTTGAAGAACAGCTTTCAGTTTAGTTTGGATTTGCCTGTCTGGGAGAAGCCTTTCACACTAATTTTACAGGAATTTACAGGATACTGATGATATTTTCACCAGATATTTAGGCTTTTATCCCAAGAAAAAAACTAACCAGATAATGGGGGAAAATAGTTTTTAGCTCCACAAACCTCCTTTTTGACATTTTTTCAGAGAACATAAACCCAGTCTGAGTGTGAATGTGTGTCCAGAGCTTTAATCTGCTGTCGTGTCGTGTGATTGGCTCTCAGGTGTACCTGGCAGCGAGTGTGTGCTCACAGAGTAAAGAGTAGAAGTGTGTTTGTTGGCGTGGCCTGTGTGGCCTGTTGGCCTGACTGAGAGTCTGTATGAAGAGAAACCACCCAGACTCCAGTGATGCTCAGCAGAGCCAACAGAAACTCCTCGTAGCGCTGACTTCATGTGTCTGGACAGTCAGAAGGCCCCGACTGGAGACTGCAGCAGGAGAACATCATCGTTATATCATGTCAAGTTCATATCGAGATCATGTCAAGATCATATAAAGATCATATAAATATCATATAAATATCATGTAAAGATCTTTATGGACAGAAACATGGAGACTACAGAGGAAACTGAACACTGTGACAGAAATCATCAAAAACATCATTTAAAGGGTTATTTATTCGTCCATCCATCCATCAAACTATTCATCATCCATCCATCAAACCATCCATCATCCATCCATCAAACATCCATCCATCCATCCATCCATAAACTATTCTCATCCATCCATCAAACTATCCATCCATCCATCATCATCAACATCCATCCATCCATCATCCATCAAACTATTCACCCATCCATCCATCAAACATCCATCCATCCATCATCAAACCATCCATCATCCATCCATCAAACCATCCATCCATCCATCCATCCACCATCCATCCATCATCCATCAAACTCATCCATACCATCATCATCCATCCATCCAAATCCATCCATCCATCCATCCATCCATCAACCATCCATCCATCCATCCATCACATCCATCCATCATCCATCAAACATCCATCCATCATCCATCATCCATCCATCCATCCATCCATCAAACATCCATCCATCATCCATCCATCCATCCATCCATCAAACATCATCCATCCATCCATCCATCCATCATCCATCCATCCATCCATCATCCATCCATCCATCCATCCATCCATCCATCATCCATCATCCATCATCATCCATCCATCCATCATCCATCCATCATCCATCCATCCATCCATCATCCATCCATCCATCCATCATCCATCCATCCATCCATCATCCATCCATCATCCATCATCATCATCCATCATCCATCCATCCATCCATCATCCATCCTCATCATCCATCCATCATCCATCCATCCATCCATTTGTAGTTTTAGTATCTTTATTTTGACTGCAGACTGTGTGGCAGAGGTCAGAGGTCAGACCTGAGGCGTGTTTGTCTTCTGGAATAAGAAAAAAAAAGTTCTCTGTGTTTTTTGTGGCTCCAGAAAAAATAAAATCTTAAAAAACTCCATAAGTTGGTATTTTAAACTCCACTGAAAGTCCAAATGTTCTCTAAAGTGTTTAACTTTCTCCTGTCGTGGTGTAAATATTCAGGCATTTGTTAACCTACCTGTGATCTCACCTGTACTCTGATGTCATTAGGACCCCTCCCTGTTTAACACTACAAAGAAACCATAAACAGATGTCATTACATGTGAGACAATGCTCCCTCTCTGCAGTCTAATTGGCCTCTTCAGCTTTAATTGTCCTAAATATCATAAACAGTCAGTGTTAGCCTGCAGGATGTGTTAGCCTCCCTGTCATTATGTTCTACTCGCTGAACAATGACGATGATCAGCGAAACAAACGCTCCCCTGAACATCAAACACTTTCACCTGACAGCTCAGCAATTACCTGCACAGTCTGCGAGGCGCTTCGACTCGGGGTGTGTCCCGCTCCGCTTTGACGGCACAAGAAGAGATGTTTCCATGGAGTCTGACGGGCAGGTATGAATCAAACGTGATTATTACCTGCTCAGGTGAAGCTGCGGGGACTTTATGTTTGAGCCACATGATGGTATTTATGAAGCTTATTCTCACTCATCTGCTGGACGGACTGATGCTGAACTGAAGGAGGTTTTTATCCAAATTTGACATTTTCAGTCTGAGCTTTAGTAGATCAAGTTCACATCATAATTCCTGCATTTCAGATTTTATTTAGGTAAAAGTACAGAAGTATTAACTTCTTCACTCCACTGCATTAAAGTGACGACTGGAGTTACTTTGCAAATCAGGATTTTATTAACAAAGAAATAAACAACATATAAGATGTAACGAGATAACAAAAATCTAAGAAGATGAAAATGCTGAAAAATACATAAAACATGTATGAAGATGAAAATGATGTAACAAAAGAAAAAACAACACAACAAGACAAAAATCACATAAAAGATGCAACAACTGGAGCGTTGAGTAAAGCTGAGGCTCACTTGTCTTTACACAGAGACAGTCAGTAGAAATGTCCTTCAGAGGACTTCTTACTTTTATTCTCTGAGGACATTTCAGAGCCTGAACTTTTTCACTTTTCCTGCAGTAAACAGGTTGAATCAGTACTTTTACTTTTACTCGAGTATCGTACTTCAGTAAAGACTGAGAGGAACTTTGACCACCTCTGATTAACCACATTAACCTAAAAATGTCCATTAACACTGGCAGGTTTGGAGCTTTAAGTGAAATCTTGAGTATTTTTTCAGAGCAGTATTCTTATTTCAACTTAAGTAAAAGTTGTGAGAACTTCTTCCAACACTGGTGTTTCCTTCATGGGTGGCAGAACCGTTGAGGAGGGTTGAAGTTAGCGTCCATCACAGCTGGTTTTCTGGAGTGATACGAGAACAGAGCCAACACGAGGCCCGCACTCCTTTCCACTAAATTAAACTAAGAGATGGAAACGTCTCCATGATTACTCTTTCTTGATGTAGTAAGTAATCGTCTTTGTCAGCTCGAAATTTTGAAAAGACTTCAAACGGTTTCTGGTGGACGCTGCTGCGGCCACGTTTCACACAGTCGGCATCTGAACCGTCGGCACCACTGGAAGTTTTTACAGTTCTACATTTCAAAAGGCCCAAAATATTCATCTAAAAAAAACCCTGCAGATTCCAGTGTATCCAACAGTGCAGGATAAGCAAATATACCTGGCCTCCCCGCGGCTCCGCTCCTCGGGGTTCGAGGTGATTCAGAGAGTGTGAGGCCCGCCGTGGGGGCAGGAAGTGCAGCTCGAGCCAATGGAGCGCTGATTTACAGGCTGATGAGTCGAGGAGCCTCCTCTGGGGCTGAACGCTCTCCAAGACCGGGGAGGATTAGTTTCTTTCAGGAGGACTCTCTATAATTAGGCCTACATCTGTACCCTGGCTGCTCGGCATGCTGGGAGAGGTAATTTACTGATGTGTGTGTGTGCTGGTATAAATTCTTATAAGGCGTCCGCAGGAACAGCTCCGATGGAGCCAGCGTGGAGATACCAGGAAAAGACTTGAGCTGAACTGGTATTTATACATCAGCTTTTAGGAGAAATAAGAAGAATTATTTCAGGTCTTGTGTCGACTGGCTGCTTTAGCAACCGCTGGGATTTCACAACCATAATACAACGATTTAAAGCTGCAGGAATAGATTTTCTGGGAGGACAAGTGACTCCACAACAAGTTAAAAACATTTTAGACATATTATCATCTTATACAATACTTGGCTGACATGTATTAAACTTTTCATCCAAACCATATTCAGCAATGAAGAACATATTTTAGCCAACACATACTGCCATGGATCAGTGAGAATATTTTAGTGTTTTATGTCCATTATGGCTGCATGTAGCCTTTTTAAATATCATTTTTGTGGCCTTTTATTCCAAAGAATAAAAACTGATTCTAGCCACAGAAAAGGCAGATGAAGCAGCACATTTATAAGATTAAAAACCCACAGAATTAAAAAAAGGTTTATTTGTCTGCTCAGCACTAAGAGGCTGCAGGCTACGTTAGCAAAATAATCAACCTTAATGCAACATTAATCATTTTAGCTTTTCAAAACACAACAACATGATCACAGTGGATCTCACCTCATCTTTGTCATGTGAACACATAAGCTGGTAACAGCAACTAGTCAGCTAACACTGGTTATGCTAGCTCTTCTGGCTACACCAGCTAACTGTTTCTCTGTGCTTCCAGTGCCAGTTGCTAAGCTAATCGCTCTCTGATTTAATAGCTGTTAGTTAAAACAGGTCAAATAAAAGTAGCTTCATACAGCTGATAATAATAATGTTTGATGAAATAACTGTGTGTAACATCAACTAGCTTGGCTAACATTGACCTAGCTGTTTAACTGACAGTTTCCCTCCACTTCCAGTCTTTAGACACCCTAGTTGAACAAGTCTCTGTTGTAGGCCAGTTAGCTTCAAACAGTTAAGGTAGCCTAGCTACATGTAGCTAATAATTATAATAATGCTAACTGTTTGTTTCACAAACTGGCTATAGACACCTAACAATCATTCAATGTTTTGTGGCCACACTGGCTAACAGTTTCTCTCTGCTTCCAGTGGTCTGTGCTAAGCTAGGCTAAACATGTCCTGTAGGCCACCTATCTCAGAGATGTAATCTGAAACTCTGAGTCACGCTACAAAAAATTTTGTCAAAATATTTCTCTGATGACACGCTGGTTAACTCTTTATATCCTGATGGGGGTTAAAACAGGACACTCAGCAGGACCGTGTTCCCCACACGTGACTCGAGGAGCATGGGAAAGTGTGTCTTTTTGTGTGTGTAATAACGAGCTCCAGCCAAACAACAGCCATTTTTAATAAATCCACCAATGAGGACGTCTCATCAGAGCGCCAGCAGCTCTCATTCATAAGACGAGCGATTGTGAAACTTCTTTGAAATCATAATACAACAATTTGCTTATTACCACTGATCCCAAACCAAATGTTGCACATGCAGAACAGATTGATTGTGTTGAGTTACAGCCTTGTGTGTGTGTGTGTGTGTGTGTGTGTGTATGTGTGTGTGTGTGGTACACTGTGTGTGTGGTCTGTCTCTGTGCGACTCCTCTTGTTTGCTGGTGTTTTTTCTCACACTGTTGTTACCATTGAAGCTGAATCACAGGATCTGTGTG
Organism: Lutjanus argentimaculatus; assembly: GCA_034769285.1. NCBI lineage: Eukaryota > Metazoa > Chordata > Actinopteri > Lutjaniformes > Lutjanidae > Lutjanus > Lutjanus argentimaculatus. The sequence continues at coordinate 13,462,389 of JAWZSL010000005.1, read as the reverse complement.
TGTGTGTGTGTGTGTGTGTGTGTGTGTGTGTGTTAGATGAATATTTGAGTCTCTTTCCCTGCTTCACTGCCTCGTTTGGTTTCATTCACTGTTTGAACTCGAGCTGAGGGTTCAAAGAAAAAGACACCAGGCGAGTGAATGAAATCATTTATAGATTTATTTGATGCAGAAAAACTTGAATCCAGTGTTTCCCAAACTTTTTTTTTTCCGAGGACTCACTTTTTAAAAAATGACGACCATTGTGACCCAGCTTAGGGGCTGACAGTAGATCCTGGGATAAATAATGCATAAATAAACATTCCTGACCTGCATCGTATTATCTTGATGCACTTTATTGAAAGCATAGATTTTAAATAGTTCACTAACGAGAAACAAATTTATTTGGACCTAATTAACAATTTTTTTAAATTTCCAGTTAATTTATCAGTAAAGGAAAAAAAAGGATGTTTTAACCTCCTTAAAGTGCATTTTGGCAGAATTAACAGGCTCTCATTTGTTCCTCTCATCAGTAAAACAAACTTTAAATCTTAAATTTGCTGAATTTCTAACAGTAACAAAGGTGTAAAAATTATGGTTTAAAATGTGTATTTTATTGAACATTAAGAGACTCTGTAGAAAATAAAATGGCTGCTCACTACAACGGCGCTGTGACGTGAAAAAAAGGGACAGTTTGTCGACTCTGTAAGACGTCACGTACGTTATATTTATAATATTTTCACCACTTTGCTGTCAGACAGACTTTTCTGACAGAAAACCAGCGTTATCACTCTCTAAAACCAACCAAACCCCACTGACAAAATCACTAATTTTATCTCACAGAACTCAGGAGGTGTTGGTCTGCTGCTGCCTCCATCTGTCAGTTTATTTGTGTTATTGTGAGACTTCAGTGAATCTGAACTAACACTTTAAAACACCAAAATCACACAATAACACAAACACACTAACAGATGGAGGCAGCAGCAGACCAACACCTCCTGTGATCTGTGAGGTAAAATAACTCATTTCTCCTATGGAGTTTGGTTGGTTTGCAGACAGTTATATTTGTCTTATATAACAGTGGTTTCCTGTCAGAAAAGTCTGTCTGACAGAAAGATGAAGAGGCGAAAATATTCTAAATATAGCGTAAACTTAAACTGATCAGTGATTGTGCAGCTTCCTACACTTGAAATCATCCCTTTAATGAGATTGTATTTTGTGAAGTGCACAGAGAGAAAACAGTGGTTTTGCACACTCAGTGTATTTCACTGCATCATGTCGTTGGCCTGCAGAGCGTCTGATGACACTGAGGGATGGCAGGGAAACTCCCCATGAATTTAATACGTCCAAAAACAGCTCCGTGTTTTGACACAAATAGAATCACCAGATACAAACCCAAAGAAAACACTGATAAAGTCCCTCATGAGGAGTTTACACTTCATCAGACACGTCAGGGTGAATTCCCCCGACCGCAGCGTGATCATAAAAATCAAAATAAAGATCCTCCCTGTCCCGTCCCGCCGCTACCTAAACGCTCCAACCACACGGCCGAACTCTGAGGGAGAAGAAGAGAAGAAGAGTCCAAAAACCAGCGTCCACCCTTGGAGGAGGACGCAGCACTTCAACAGGATCTGAATCTAAACTTTATTGTTTGGTTCAGAGCTGAGGAGACAGAAAAAACTCACAAAGAAGAAAGAAAGAAAGAACACTGAAATAAAAACAAAGTAAAGTGTGGAGGAGAAAAAGAGAAAGGAAAAGTCATGTTCCTCCATCACAGAGCAGAGAGCACAGTCAGGTTCCAGACGAGATGTTCTGCTGTCGTTCATTAAGAGAAACAAAAGAGAACAATGTCGTTTTAATCTGATTTGATGTGAATCATCAGCAGGAAGCAGCTCAGACTCACATCACATCATGAACTGATGACATCAGACAGATGTTACAGAGACGAGCTGATGTTTGATCAGAGATCAAAACAGATCAATCAGCTGATCGTCACACTGAGTCAGAACAACATCAGACTGACTGCTAACGTTAACCACACAAGTAATTTGACCACGCCCCCCCGAACAGTAACCCCGGCGGTTCGTTTCACCAACATGCACAAAAATCGGTATGGACGTGTATCAAGGCCAAAAGAACAAAAAAGTCTCTTGGAGTCATCACCTAAACCCAACAGGAAGTCGGCCATTTTGAATTTTGTGGTCAGTTTTGAAGTTATTTGTTTTTGGGCATTTTTGTCTTTATTTGACAGGACAGCCAGAGAGTAGACAGGAAACAGGGCAAGAGAGAGGGGACGACACGCAGCAAAGGGCCGCAGGCGGGAGTCGAACCAGCGGATGCTACAGAGGACTAACAGGCTCCATACATGGGTCGGACGCTCCACCAACTGAGCTAAACGTCCGCCCAAATTTGTGGTCAGTTTTGACCACTGGCAACAGGAAATGACATATTTTACACTTTGATAAGCTCCTCCCAGCAGGTTGACTGACTGATGTGACATTTTCATGAAACTGAGTTGCCCTGATGGCCGAACATCAATTTTTCACCATCACACAGGAAGTTGCTAAAACTTCTGTGTTCATTGTCCAGTTTACTCCAGATTTCACACGTTTGATCGGAGCCGTGGCCCGAAGACGTCTCTCTGCCAATCAGGCGCTTTAGTCACAGCTGCTGCACGTGCAGAGGTGTGAGGGCTCTGCTTTCAGCTTTAATTTTAAAATCATAATCCTGCTAATAATCCACATTTTTACTAAATGCATCTGTAATCTGATTACATCTTTTTTTCTGTAACTGTGAAGGAATTCAGTTACCTTTTTTGTATCCAGATTACATAATCCTGTTACTCCTCAAGCCTGAGTAGCAGTTACATAACACAGCTTCATGTTTAACGGGAGGAGGAGCAGGAAAAACAGCGTTCAGCTTCACAGCAGCATCACTCCAGCTGACGGTGCATCAGCAGGTTGAACCTCCTTCAAACACACGAGAGGCCTTTAATGAAACGTTCTTTCACAAAGTTCCCTCCAAAAAGAATCCAGCAGAAGGAAAATCTCACGTTTTACTTTGAATGGAAAGAATCTCCATCGCTTCCCATCGTTTTCTGCAGATTTTTCATAAATCCCAGAACGAGACGGGACTTGTTTGATGTTTCTCTCGATCGCCTCCCATCCAGCAGCTCCACATTGTTCCTGTGAATCCTGCAGAGTCATCATGTGAAGGTTATCTAAGCAGGGAAATAATGGAATGTGTAATTTAAGGATACGTCCTAATCCTCCAGCCTGGTGTCAGTGCCAGGGGAGCCCGTAAATCCCTTTTCTGGTATCAGAGCCACTGATTGATCCGTGGATCATCATTCATCATTCAGCCGCTCTCTTGTGTTCCCGCTCCAGATTCCAGCCGAAACGGTGGCTCCGAGCCAAACGCTGTTCAAATATTTCCAGACTCTGAAGGACTCAGAGCTTCCAGGCGTAAATATCATGGGAACGTTTCAGCGTTTCCAGGAGACCTCCACATCTGCTCGATGTCCTGCTGCACACGCTGACCGAAGACAGGAGCAGGAATATCTCACTTTTATTCCACTGCACAGAAACACTTTCAAATGTCTCTTTGTCCCTTTTGTCCTCTGTTTATATCATATGTTGAAAGGTTTTCATGCTGTCAAGTAAAAGTTTTTTTTCGTCCTCTATTTTCAGCTAAATTTGCAGAATTGTCTGTGGAGTTTTGAATGGAACGCTCAGTCACGTGACACTCCGACTTTTGTTGGTTTTTATTTTTTATTTTAAAATCAGTTTTATGGTCTTTTAAACTTATGAATTACGATTGTGATTAGCAATTAGCATTAGCAATAAATCATGATGTCTCTGCAAAATAACAGTGATCAATTGATTTTGATGGTCTTGGTTCAGGTTAGAGAATTCACTTAAAAAAAATCAAATTCAGCAAATATCTCTTCGTTCTGTGTGCGCTGAAAAAACCCAGATGTTTCTACACAGCCAACAACCACGCCACACAACGTTATTCCAGCCAATCAGCAACAGGTGACATTCATGCTTGCATGCAGGACAGCCGGGAGGAGGAGGAGGAGGAGGAGGAGGAGGAGGAGAAGGAGGAGAAGGAGGCGGAGGAGGAGGAGGAGGAGAAGGAGGAGGAGGCGGAGGAGGAGGAGGAGGGGAGATGAAGGAAGTAAGACTGACTGCATGTGGTTCAAACCAAAAGCAAAGTGAATATTCACCTCCTGTTAATCACAAGATTGATCGCAGGATCATTGTGGGAACATTTGTAGTCATATTTGTGTTACTCACATTGTTTATTCACCCCAAACACGGGTGATCCGTAAGCTAATGAGTAACATGCTAATGAGCAACAAGCTAACGGCTAGCGACTCCCAGCCGGCAGACATCAGCTGTGTGTGTGGGTTAGCGAGTCGTCCTTCAGTCTCTGCTGCACACAGGTTGAGAAGCAGGAGTGAAAATAAATCTGCTTTCTAATTAAATCAGGTCTGTCCCCGTCTCTCAGCAGCTGTCTGTTGCTCTGTGTCTCAGCTCTGTCACTTATATTTTCATAGCAATAAAATATTACTTTCCATCACTGAGGCCACCAGTAACTTTGGACTCAGTCGTTACTGTCGGTTCCTCGCACGTTCACAAATTTGAGGGGCGGAGCATCTGAAGGAGCACTGGAGGGAGGGGTGTGTTTGTTTGGCTTTCCTTCCCTAAAATGACTCACCCCACCTTTAACCAAATGTTTTTACTGACCCTGTCACTTTTTTTCTTTCTCAGAAACCATATTTGTGGTCCATTAAAGTGCAGACGTATCAAGAAGAACATCCCCTCACATCCTCTGTCCTGAGAGCAGCGAGGTGAATTCACACCGACCGGAGGAAAAGGTGAGCAGTGACAGTCAGTTTTAGCCAGAAGCTAACCTTCATCGCTGTCAGATCAAACAGTGACATCCCAGAGTTTGGCAGGATGTGTCACAGACTTTCACAATAAAACCCTGGTAGATTTGTGCAGGAATGTGCAAAAGTTCACAGTACAAAGTGTGACAATCTTTGAAATATGCAGGGTAATAATCCAAAAAGAGGATGAGCTCAGTGTTCATTTGATTGTTTATTTTTAGGTGTAATGAACATTTCAGCCTGTAGGAGCCACGAGACTTCAGACTGAAGAGAAAACACTTTAATTGCACATAAACTGAGAGTGAATGAAGCTAAAGTTAGTCCTTCAGCTTTGTTCTGCATGTTGTTTCTGTGTTTTCCTGTTTTTTTACGAGACTTTTCTGCCCTGAAGTCATTTGTGCCTGGTTTTTGTGTTGTTCAGAGGCGTGGCAGCGTCTCGGCTTCTCTTTTATGACCACGAGCAGAGTAATTTGACTTAAAATGTTTTGTCTACTTAGCACTTGAGAATACAGCCATGATGACATGACAACCCACAGGATGGAGTTACACAGAAAACCACAGAGCTGCTCAGTGTCATAAAATGTACACTCTTCTTATTGCATGGAAATTCATCCCACAAACATCAATTATTCAGCGTTTAAAGGCCGTTCCTGAGTCGTTAGATCATGTTGATGCTGCAGACAATCTGAATTATGTCCCCCGAGGTTACAGCTCGTCCATGGAGGGACCATCCTGCCAGGAAAAGAAAGAAGAGATGAAGTTATTTGTGATAAAAATAGACTCATCGTGCATCAAAATGATGGGATATTAAGTCATATTACTACCTGTCAGTATTTACACTGCAAACTGTCTGAAGGAGGCAAAACAAAACTATAAAACTCATCTGACTTTAAGAACATTTTGCACATTTTATTTATATTGTGCATTTTAATTTCATTTAACAGCATTTAGTCTGATGAAGTAACAACAGTCAGGTGACCTCTGTTGGCATGGTAACAATAATAAACAGATGGTTGACAGTCACAGCTGTAACAGTGTGATTATGACTGTTTTTCCTTTGTTTTGTTTAATAGGCAACATTTTTTCTTAATTATATATTTTATTCATAATAATTAAAACTCTTTTGGTGACCTAATGTCATTTTGGATTTTATACATATATATGTAAATAATATAGCAATATCATTAAAAAATCAGTGGGCGAGAAGCTACTTGGTTTGGTGGAAAAAGATCAGTTTGGATCAAAATATGTATCTTACTTTATGTCATGAACATAACAATATTTAATTAATTTGAAACTTGAAATAACAGTGATTTTACATTACTTTATAATTTCATTATAATTAAGTTAAAATAAGTTAACATCCTGCGATTTTTGATTCACGCTGCAGACAAACTTATTCATAACAAAACCATCATTTTATCTGCCTTTTATTGTTTTTTGACAGTTTTTGTCTTGTCACGTCTTTTATTTTGTTTTTGTGTTGTTACATCTTTTATGTTCTTTTGTCTTGTTACGTCGTCTCTGTCTCGTCTCCGTCTCGTCCGTCTGTCCTGTGTGATAAACTCTGATGGATCCACCAGTGAATCGTCTTTTCTTTGTCTTATTGTTTCATTCAGGTTGAAATCAGTCTTGATGTCTGAAGGCGGCGCACAATGATACAAAATAACAATAATCAATAATTCACCTCAGAGTCATTAAAACTACAGTAACGAGTCTGTTTATAAAATGTGAGGAGGAGAAAGTTCAGATATTTGTGATCAGATGTCAGAAAAATAAAAACTCAAGTAAAGTACAGATACCTGAAAACTCTACTGAAGTACAGTAACTAAGTATTTGTACTTTTCTCTGAAGTGGCAGCAGTATGCTTCCATAGATGTCAACTCTTGACCCAAGTCCTCATTTTTATATTTATATAGTGTTACTTTTTATTAATGCTTGTTGCTTGTTTTTTTTGGCTCCTGGGACGATTTGACCTATTTTTCTCGTCCAACACGTTTCATTGTACGTTGATCCTGTTTTAACCCACATATGAACTTTTTTCACGTCTCTTGGCAGGACTGAGTCTTATTTATGTCCTCTGATGTGTTTATTTGGTTTTAAAAAAGAAAAAGTCTGTCTCAGTCTCTTATTGTTGGATGCTTGTGAGCGCACACATGAAACTGTGTGATTCAAACATACACTTGTGGTTTGTAATCCTGTTGACCACAGAAGAAGAAGAAGGAATCGGGACCCACGCGGTCGTGGCAGTCGTCCAGGTCCGGCCCTGCTCGCTGGGAGCTCTGGGAATTTGGAAGGAGTTTCCCAGTGAAATGCGTCAGCTGGTGGGCCGGAGGGAACACACCCTTCTGCAGCGACGGTTGCATCACGGCTGCTGTCAACATCAAACGAGACGCCGCCCGCCCGCCTGCATCCCTGCTGCAGGCGTGGGCGGCGGCTGCGGGCGGACGCTGCATGACACATCCAGAAAATCCACTCGGCTCCGGAAATAACAGGACGCACGCCGCGCAGAGCTCCAGAGGCCACAAAACAAACAAAGCTTTTACGTTTTTACATTTCTTACGCATTGTTTGAGCTGAGTGAGGAAGGAGAGACAGAAACGTATATTTAGAGCAGAAACATTAAAAATAGACGACTGTGACATTCCTCTGAAATGCAGCGTCCCGCGTCAGAGGAACCCTGCAGCTGCAGAGAGCCACACGAAGCTGCCTTCATCTCATCCCCTCACAAACCCGCGGCGCGCACGTGGGGGCTGATGGGATACCTGGCTGCAGCGGCTCTGCAGGAGGCTCAGAGGTAATGGGCATTCCTGCGAGCTGAGCGCAGAGCGACGCTTTGAAGAGGCTCAGACCACAACAGAGAGAGCAGACCTCAGGGTTTGAACCAGTCAGGCCTTCGTGGGGGTAAAATAACCCAGAATTCCCTGCAGAGGACTCAGAAACACCTCCTGAACGGCTCCGTCTGATGAGCCCGTCTGCTGGCACGGAAACTCATGAAGCTCACAGTCAGTTTGTTCAGTGAGCTGCAGCGAGCCTTCACCCTGATTTAAATAAAGATACAGGAAGCAAACGTTCGATTAAAGGAGCAACACGTACATTTACATGTTTATATAATCACTTTGTGTAGCTGATGAGGGAACAGATTCACAAACACAGTCTTTACTGCAGTACAAGTACTGATACTCGAGTAAAAGTAGAAGTACTGATTCAACTTTACTGCAGTAAAAGTGAAAAAGTTCAGGCTCTAGTTACGTTATTTTCATATCACTTCATCTTTTACATCACTTTTGTTTCGTCACATGGTTTTTGTCTTACGTCTTTTTTGTCTTTGTTATTTTTTTCTTGTTACGTCTTTTTACATTGTTTTTGTCTTCTTACACCTTTGATGTAATTTTTGTCTTGTTACGTTATTGTTGTCTTATGTCTTTTATGTCATTTTGTCTTGTTGTCTTTTGCATAATTTTTGTGTTGTCACATCATTTTTTTCTTCCTGTCTTACGTTGTTTACATCTTGTTACGTCTTTGCTTTTGTCATTTGTCATTTTTGTCTTGTCATTTTGTTATTTTCATTATTCTACTTTTTTTTGTCGTTACATCTTTTGCGTTTTCTTTTGTTTTCTTCTTGTTGTTTTTTCACGTCTTGTTATGTCTGACGTCATTTACGTCTTTTTGCATTTTCCATCTTTTACTTAAAGTAACTACAGTGACCTTTGACCTCGTGTTGATTTTTCAGCCCCCTGCAGACAAAAGCAGGAGTGTTTCCTTCACTGTAACCAGAAAATATAACGTCAAAAATAAAATGATGTAAATAAAAATCTCCTCCTGCTTCTTTTTAACTGTCAGACGTAGGACTGACTGTAACGTACTGAATACGACTGACTGAGCCGCTGGCAGACATTAAAAATAATTCTATAGAAACATCGTCCCTCTGATGGTCTTATTAACTTATGCAGGTCATATAGAGGCATCATAAGGAACTGAGGCTGGTTATAACCTGTTATAAACTCACTGTAGTAGCTTTAATTACAGGATGTGAAGACTGTCTCCGTCCTGGACGACTTTCTGGGCTGCAGCAGTTGAAAGAGAAGAAGCAGATGCAGAGATTGATTTCATCAGACAGCTTGGTATGAGTTCACCGTCTGACCTAAACTGCAGCATTAAACTCAACCAGCGTTTAACTGTGAGAGCCGCTGGAGGGGTGGGGGTGTGGGGGGGACCTCCACCTGCCAAACATGTCAGCATGTCTGTTAAAGAGCCAGATGGAGGAGCTTTGATCCACATTTATGTGCTTCATCCTCCTGACTGTCTCTTCATCCACCGACGGCGTCCGTCCTCCGTCCTGCAGGGACTCACGTCAGCGTCACAGCTTTGTGTCATTCACGGTGAAACTGTGGAGCTGAGGCAGATTTACACATGTCAAAATGTTTTCACACGTAAAATATGAATATTTTAAACTGTTTCTACGTTTCTGTTCACTCAAAATTACACTTCATTCATAAATCATGACGACAGCATCCAGCTAATATTTACAGTACACTGACGCTGCAGACAGACAGTCTGGTGACAGAATAAACTGCGCTAACTTTTCTTTTTTTGGTTAGCTGCCAGGCTAACTAGCTTGCTAACACGATGTCAGCCCAATGGGAAGAACAGGCTGTTATTCTGACCTCATACCAAACAAATTTAGCTTAAATTTAAAATGTTTGAAAAAAACGTAACAAGACAAAAATGTCAGGAAAAAAAAACGTAATGAGAAAAATTGATGGAAAAAGATATAACAAGACGAAAACAACAGAAAAGTACGTAACAAGACTAAAATAATGGCAAACGACGTAATTAGATGAAAAATACGGAAAAGATATAACAGACTCAAATCAATGGAAGAAGATAAAACAAGATAAAAACAACAGAAAAAGATGTAACAAACCGAACATGACAAAAAAAAAATAACGAAAGAAAGTGTCGGGAAAGTATGTAACAAGACCAAAATGTTTGAAAAAGACGTAACGAGACAAAAACGACAGAAAAAATGAAACAAGATGAAAATGACAGAAAAAGACAACAACAGCAAAACAGACGTACCAAGACAGAAAGTATCAACGATAAAAATCACGTAACAAGATGGAAACAACTGAAAAACACCTCACTGGACAAATTCTGCCAAAAAAGTCTCAAGCTGTCAGACCGCTGACACTGCTGGACAAGAGGAACTTTTGACCTGTTGGTGGCGCTGATGAGGATTCATCTTTATTATGAACATCTGAACTTATCGTTGAGACGTTTGACCTGATTTTTGACTCCGTCCTCGTCAGTCTGATGCTGCTGTTGTGACTCGACGCTGCAGCAGAAATGACGGGTTGATCCAGTGACGACATCTTTTCTCTTTTATATATGTGTGTGTGTGTGTGTGTGTGTGTGTGTGTGTGTGTGTTTACAGTAGAGCTCTGTGAAAATCTTTTATGTTTCAAAGAGTCTTTTCAGTGTTTGGGGTTGGTTGTACTTTGTGTGTGTCGGTCTCAGGGCGTCACCGTCCTGATCAAACACAGAAAGAAAGAAAGAAAGAAAGAAAGAAAGGAGAGCCACCCCCTCCATCCAAAGCCTCCTGCTTCGTCATTTGCCATCCCAATTTGTTTTGAGGCTGCTAAGGCATGTCTTTTGGTTTGCCTCAGTGAAGCTGTTAACACATAGCAGATTTTTACACGCTGCCATTAAAAGCCACACTCTTTAAAAAGGCCCTTTTTTATTTTTAGCATGTCTCTGCTGAAAAAGAAAAAGGAAAAGTGGCTTTGGATCGCCTGAAAGCTTCAGAGGGACTTGCCAGAAGTCCAGGACTTTAGAGCTCGGGAGCCAAATCCTGCACTCGAGCAGGACGATCCCCGTCTTCGGTGCCAGTTCGGTATCAGACCCTGCACACACGCCCACCCACCTTCCCCCAATTATGCCTCCAGCTCAGCTCAGCGAGACAATGTAATTATGAGAAAATGCTCGCTAAAACTTAAAGCAGACAGGGTTTTTTTTCATCGGCTGGCAGAGCTCCGAGGCCCCATCCATCCATCCACCCACCAACCGGCAGCAGAAAGCCCCCGACCCTCCACCCTGCAGCACCATCTGACACCCAGACTGTGATGCAGCGCGGTGGGAGCAGCGACAGTCTCATATGTGGTCGGTGGGAATGTGTGTTCGACCGCAGAGTGTGTGAACCGACATATTCGACTGTTTAACATCTGACACCAGAAGATAAACAGTCGAGAGCCACCGACCGAACTTTCCAAATAAATAAATGAGTCCCTAGTGGGCTGTTTTCTCCGTCTTTGTCGTGGATTTAAAAACGTCAGATCTCTTATTTCTGTGGTGTTTTATTCTTCACATGAGCAGGAAAATGTGTTTTATCATCTGAAAAGATGACATAAACTAAAACTTAATCCAACCAACGGCAATACAGCATCTTTACACTTTCAAGATCCAGTCAGGTGACCTCTGTCGTCATGGTAACAAACATTAAAACATGGTTTACATGTGAAATGGTTGCAGTTTGGTTATAATGAGAAAAAGATCATGGTTCGGGTTAAAATAAGTGAGTTACGTTACGTACGTGACACAAGTTAAATATGTTGCATTATTTTAAAATGATGGTCACATATTTCAGCCCGTATCACAAATATTCTGCGATGAGGACGAACATAGAATAAAGAGCATTAAAGTTTGTGGTTTGTGTTATGTTACGTTACATTACTTTACATTTCATTTTGTTACGTTACATTTTGTTTCTTTTCGTTACATTTAGTTTTTTATGTTACAACTAGTTTCATTATGATTTGTTACATTTCACCTCATTATGTTACATTATGTTTCATTACGTTACATTTTGTTCTAATGTTAGCTAAACAGACAACCGCTAACGTTAGCTACACGTATAACCAATAACATTAGTTAGACAGACAAACTGCTAACTTTAGCTACACAAACCAACCGCTAACATTAGCCACATCATCAGAGTAATCTGTAACTCCTGAGAGTAAAGTGATAAAGTAGAAACAGTAGAACCTCTAAACTCTACTACATAAAGTATTTCCAGTCTCCGTCGGCCACCCTGCTGCTTGACTTGACTTTTGAATTTGACCGTGAAAATACAAAATCCTCCACAGAATCATATTTATAGCAGATTTCCTGTTTAAAACTAAAATTAAAACACACTGAATCCCCTGGTGTCCGGAGACAATAGGCCATTTATTGATGAGAAAACCATAAACAAGGAGTCTGTCTGTAAAAATACTTTGGGCCTGGATCGCAGCAGCGAGCACTTTGAGTGACTCATGGAAATAGCCTGAGTATGGATGGGAAAAAATAACACACAACAAAGAGAGTAATTCACAATAGAAAGAGGAGGAGAAAAAAAAACGCTGAGAAAACGCACAACAGATGGAGGCTGTAATCAATACTGCAGCCCAGCTTCACATCTGCAGCGGCCCGCGGCGACGGGAAGCATCTTTCCACCAGAGCGAGCGTGAGGAGAAGCAGAGATCCTCCGCTGGATGTTGAGTCTGTTCACGGGAGACGTCGATAAGATGATGATCAATACAGTAAACATGATAAATAAATACGTCTGCAGCAGGTTTCCCTGCAAAGGAGGAAAAAAGTCGGCCACCAGGACGTTATGTGAACGTTTCAGTGAGATCTAAAGTACATGAACAGATTTCAATTACAGCCAATTAGATCCAATCTGAAACAGACCCGTGGAAAATCTGCCCCAACCTGGCATTCATACGTTAGCTTAAAAAAATTCAGAACTGAGTTTAAACGGACCAAAGGAGTGTCGTACCCAGTCTGAGGATAATTAGACCAGATCACCACAAAACTATGAAACTTTTTAACACATTAATTGGTGGATTTTTTTAGGTTGAATGTCGTCCTGCCCCGAAAATTTGATCACAGCTAACAGCTAACGTTAGCTAAGGTTAGCTGAGTGCAGCTGCAGACACGTCCTGTCAATCAGGTTGTGGTTGCCAGGCTGCGCTGACATTGTATGCAGTGTGTGGATTATGTGTGCACAGGCTTGTGGAGTAATGGATTACATGTGACGGGATTAAGTATTTAGGATACAAAAAAGGTAACTGTGTTCCTGTGTTCAAAAACTTGGGGATTATGAGCAGGATTTACAATTTTAGAATATATTTTAAAGTCGTCACATCGTCAAGTCAATATCATCACTCACAACCACTAACGTTAGCTACAAGGACCAACTGCTAATGTTAGCAACACAGACCAACTGCTAACTTTAACTACACAAACAGTTACTGTTAGCTACACAGGCCAGCCGCTAACGTTACCTACAAGGGCCAACCACTGATGTTAGCTACACAGACCAATAGCTAACTTTCACTACACAGACAACAAGTTAGCTTGACAGAAATCCAGTTAGCTTGCTAACCTGTAAATACTACTACTACTAAAAAATATTGTGATGTTAGATACACATCCAGATAGAAACAGAGCCTTCTGTCTGCACTCTGTGTTCATTTTGTTCGTATTTCTGCACGTTTTTTTTTTAGAGTTTACAAACAGAGCGGTACCAAATGAGGCTTTAACGTTAGCGGGCAAAAGAACTGGGCTTAGCGACCTCCAAATGATCACGCTCAAACTGGGACTGAACGCAGCCTCTGAGACCAACAGGGACTATAGTACCAAGGTGGTTTATGAAGTCTTCAGATGGAAAGATAGCTTAGCTTAGCTTAGCTTTACTTTACTCATTATACTATCTAACCACTAACTGATGTTAGCTCTGTTAGCGGTGCAGCTAGCTCAGCCCTGAGGTGCCAAGAGCCAAACCTGGTGAGAAAGCCACCTCAGTACTGTACTCCCTGTTGTCAAACTGGCCTCAGCTGGTCTCAGAGTCTGTGTCCGGACGTTCCCCTTCAGTTTCTGAGTGTAGAGTTGTTATTACAGACAGGAATGTTAATGACATCTGAGCTGTAAAACTCTGTAATGATCCTTTAAGGCTGATTTGAGTCCAGGGGAGTTGAATGTGCGCAGTGGGCAGCAGGTTTCCTGTTTGAACCATCTCTTTACCTCGCGGTGTTTGAGTTCTCCAGTGTCCGAGCGACAGATGGAGAAACGCTGAACAAGCTTCCTTCCTCTTCTCTCGCTGCTCGACCGTCCTCGAGACGTTTTAAAACAATTTACAACCACAGAGTCACAACAAGGAAGTGTGTAAGTGCACTCCCGGATCCATTACACCGCTGCACACAGCATGGTTTTACCATTAGAGGAAAAATGGCCCTGACATGACCTGCACAGCGTTTTCTGCAAACATCACTGACCCATGTGAAGGAAACAAGTGTTCATTAAGTCAAAGCTGAATCAGATCGATTGATTGGTTCTTCACGTGTCTGCAGGATTCAGTCTGAGTGATAACCGACACCGCGTCCGTCAGCTCGCTCTGAGTGAGAATCCACATTGTTTCTCTGGACAGACGAAACATAACGACAGTTAAATTGATACACGGGGGGAAAGTTCTGGAATATTCTGCTGAAAATCAAATTAAGAGAGTTTAGTTCAGTAAATCACTCCTCACTGTTATAATAAATACCTTCAGTCTGTGACTCCTGGAGCTTAAAGGAAAATAACATCTGCAGGAAGATACACAGATTCACAACTGTGACGGAACGTTAGCATCAGCGGTTTGTTAGCATCATGGTTCTGGACCTGACCATGCCGACAAATTCATGATTTGAATTGTGTTGACTGAGGATGCTTCTTGTTGTTCCTGTTCTACGTGTTCTCTGAGAACAATAAAGTTCTCTGAATTAAACTAAAGGTTCCATGTTGTAGAAGGTGAGATTTCCACGTCTTTCTTTCTTTTGATGAGGTCTAAGTGCTGGTATTCATTGTAGGGTTGTTACGTTGTTTTTTGTCTTGTTACGTTGTTTTTGTCTTGTTCTGTCTTTTACGTTATTTTGTCGTACCAGAACTGAAGAGTATGTCTTCACTGAAAGAAAAGCAAAGAACTGCACTGAAGGCTTTTCTTCATGAAGAGATGTCTTCGCTCCAGCCCCTGGATTAACACGATTGGTTCTTGAGGTTTATGACATCATACACTCAGCCTGCTCTCGCTCTCGCTGCAGTTTCACTCTTATTATTGATTACTGATTACTGATTATTTCTGTCCTGATACGGCTGTAACGTGTTAACAAGGTTTAAAACAGGAGGAAACTTTATTAACACATTTTCACTTTAAAAAAATGAATTAGAATATTAGTATTCAGAATTTTTAATGTTTTTTTGTTATTATTATTTGTCCAAATTCTCATGAATATGTGTAGTATGGAGTATTACAATGTCCAGCTGTCCACATGCTTTTGTCCACGTAGCACACCTGCTGTGAGATTAACACTGATTGTCCCACAGGTGATGGTGACGATCAGGAAACAGTTCAAGTTTTCTCAGATTAGTTTTCCTCTTGGTCCTCTCGTCTCCTCAGTGGCTCCACGTTCTAAAATAGAACCCGATGGTGGTGTTCTTTCTTATCCGAGGATCTGCTGGCTGACGGAGCGAGGAGGGAAAAAGGAGGACAGTTCATCAGTAAATCCTCTCTGAGCTCCTTTTCTTCAGAGAGAAACTGACACAGAACTTCCATTACTCTGCTGGCAGATAACGCCGCCAATAAAGAAGGAAATGAGACTAATTATTTCCTGAGTGGAAGTCAAACTTTCTCTCTGAGCGTCCAGGATCCAGGACCTGGACCTGGACCTGCAGCACAATACCTGCAGCCAGACTCTGGCCTCCTGCAGACCTTCCACGGTGCCCTGGTCCGTCACGTCCGCTCTGAACATCCTGAACCAGAATCACCCCTGGACCAGAACCTGCAGGTCTGCAACGAATTACAGAGAGACCGGGTTCTCCAAAACCAGGAAGAGAACAAAGTTTTTTATCCATCGACGAGTTCAGACACTTCAGAGAGAGGAGGGAGGGGAAATAAAAGAACTGAAGAAGGAAGGAAAGAAACAAGGACAGACGATCAAAAGGAAAGAGGGAAGGAAACAAAAACAAGAGGAGGAAACAAAAAGGGAAGTAAGGGAAGACAGGAAGGGAACAAGGAGAGATGGAAGGAAAAGATCATGAAAAAGATTTTAGAGACGAGTGAAAAAAGAGAGAAAGAAAGAAAAGAAGGAAACAAAGAATGAAAAAGGACAAATAAAGAAATAAATGAAAAGGAAGAAATCCAAAAAGGAAGAAATATGGAAGAGATGAAGGAAACAAGGAGATGATGAAGGAAAGGAAAGGAGGAAAGGAAGATCTAAAGGAAAAATAGAAGGAAACAAGGAGGAAACTAATAAATATGAGAAGGAAGCAAGAAAAGAGAGAGGAAGGAAACGAGGAGAGGTGGAAGGAAGATGTGAAGACAGAATGAAACAGGAAGCAGAAGTCAGGGAACAAAAAAAGAAAAAAAAAAGGGGGGGGGGAATAAAGAAAAAAGACAAATAAAAAAAAACACGTTTGGACCCATTTTACTTTTCACTTGACAAGATTTTGACAGTTTTAATTAATTTATTTTCATTGTTTTCTGACATTTTATGGACCAAACAACCAATCGATTAGTGGAAAAATTATTGCCAGATCAATATTTTTCACCAACAGTTGATCAATCAATTGTGAATATAATGGACAGATTGATCAACAATAAATTATTTGCAGCCCTAATCTTTGCAAACATATACACATTCTTTATAAATGAGAAATAAATGCGTCATGTGACTTTGTGAAACACGTCCACGTGTGATTTCTTTAATGATTAGAAAAGCTGCTTTCAGTTTCGCAGTGATGTCGCTGCAGTGGATACGGTTCATATTTCAGTTCCTCCAGGAAGTAGAAATGTTGCAGGAATTAACACAAATTCAATCAATCTCCATCACGTCTGCACACCTTTGCAATTTCGTCCAATCATAGCAACTTTCACGCAAATTCGACTGATCGTCACAGCTTTGCACCAACATTCACTCAACGTCACACTGACACACACAACACTACACACACCGTACACACACCGTACACACACCGTACACACACTGTACACACACGACTCAGTGGTTTTTGGGTTTTTTTTTAAATTTGTTATTGTTGCTTTTTTTTTTTATTTTGTCACAAGTATTTGGAATGCTGGGCCTTTCTGACAGTGGTGGAAGTAACTAATTACAAATACTCAAATTACTTTTTGGGGGGGTTATGAGTAGATTTTCAAGTCTGTAACTTAAATATGCATTACTCTGTAATCTACCTAGTTACTTTTAAAATCATAATTGAGTACTGAGTACTATTAGAATTAATATTCAAATCTTTCATCTGTGTTTTTTTTTTTAGCCAATAAGATGCTCTGATGACAAACATGCCAATAAAAACCAGGACACATGGAGGAAAACACTGCAGCAGGTGAAGTAATGACTGAACTAATACTCTGAGTAGTTTTTGACAAGAATACTTTGTACTTTTACTTCTTTCTAACACCAGTACTTTTACTTGAGTAATATCTTAGTAATGTAACAGTACTTGTACTTGAGTACAGACGTTCAGTAATTTTTGATGAGGTTACAAAAACATCTCAACATGCATCACAATTTTTTAGAAACTCTGCTGTGAGATCTGACAGTTTTAGGCAGCGACAGTCCCTGAAAATGTGAAATCCTGGAGGGACTGATATTTAAATCAAAAAACAGGGAAATTTAGCTAACTGGCAGCTAGCTTGTGCTAAGTCGTAAAAAGGGGCTCGTTTTTGGAAAGTAAAAGACTTTACGAACTGCACAGCTGACAGAAGTTAAGCTGCAGAACTCCTGGCCCGTATGATGCAGCACACATAAAGTTGGATTGTCTCCAAAGTCTTAAAAAGTGTGTCCCAGCCACAAGCTAATGCTAGTTTGGGGGTCTTGGCATGGAAAAGGTTGGAAACCCCTGAGCTAGGTTGAGTAAATTCATTCAAACTGTCCAGAGAATGAAAAAGAAAGGAAACAAGGAGAAGAGGAAGGACGGGACAATAGAAATATTTGTAATTTTCCTTTTTAAAGAACCAAACAGTGAATCTTTATTGGTCTGAAAGTCACCTGAGATCATAAAGTGCATGAAGACGCTTTATTTTGAAGTAAACTGACAGCAGCAGCAGCAACAGAGCACTCTTATTCTTTTCTTTGCAGGATTTTTCCCTGCATGCATTGCCCTCATGAGGAGTTGTGGGGATTTCTGTGTATTTGGCCGCGGAGGCCGCCTGTCAACACGCCCCGTCAACAAAGCTCTGTTTCCATAGAGACGCCCAAATAAGGGGAAAAAAGAGACGCGAGCAACGGAGGCCAAATTGCATTTTCTTCTCCTCTCGAGTCAATTGGTATGAACAAGGGAGTTAGGTTAAAGGAGTTGATACTTTAAACATGTCATATACACTTAAACACAAAGAGCACAGAGGGTTTTTTCTCTGCTGGCGTCGAGCTGTGACACACTGAGGCTGATTCACCGCTGAGCTTTTGTCCATCTGAACTTCAGACTCTGAAGAAAAGAAAAAACATAAAAATCAACAAGTGGAATTGTAAAATTGCTCCGTCACAGATGGAAACACCATCAGCTTAATCACATCAGTTGTCCACCGAGAGGGGAGGTGGGGGTCCGATATCCCAGAAATCTCAGCGAGGAGGTTTCCAGCAGGACGTTTCATTTTTCTGATGATGAAATAAATGTGTGTAATAACAACACAAACTGGATCAGGAGGATTTTAACATATTTATTTACAATAAAAAGACACATTTTCCTTAAAGTGTCCCAGTGGGACACAAACTGTCCAACAGATTCAGATCTCTGATGGTAGATTCATCGTATAAAGATTCACATTTGATTCAGCGACTGTAAGAAATGTTTACCAGCAGAATCTGCAGATACTCGAGTAAAAGTAAAAGTACTGATTCAACTTGTTTACTGCAGTAAAAGTGAAAAAGTTCAGGCTCTGAAATGTCCTCAGAGTATAAAAGTAAAAAAACATTTCTACTGACTGTTTCTGTACAAAGACAACTGAACCTTTTCTCCACTAGAGTCTCCGTCTCTGTCTGTCTCACATTCTGACGGCTTTTACGTTGTTTTTCGTCTTGTTACATCAGTTTTTTGTCTTGTTACGTTTTTTTCTTCTTGTTACGTCATTTTTATGTTACTTCATTTCTCGCCTTTTTCGTCCTTTTCTTATTACATTTCTTAAGTTGTATTTTGTTTTGTTACATCTTTTTCATAATTTTTCCTCTTCTAATGCTGCTTTTCTTCTTGTTGTCTTTTTTTTTTTGTATCGTTACGTCATTTTTTCTGTCTTGTCACATCACTTTTCACCTGGTTGTCATTTTTTGTTTTGTTGTTTTCATCTTGTTACATCTTTTTTTTTGTCCATATGTCTTGTTACATCTCTTACATCTTTTTCATCTTGTTCATTTTTTGCTCTCTTACATCTTTTTCATTTGCATCTCTTACATCATCTTGTGCAAATTTTTAGTTTTGCTGTCTTTTTTGTTCATCATTTTTCATCTTTTTTGTCCTGACATCTTGTTACACCTCTTACATTGTTTCTTGTCCTATTACACATTTTTAGTGTTGTTACATCTTTTTGTCTTGATGTCTTTTTTGTTGTTTTTTGTCTTGTTACATCTCTTAGGTTGCTTTTTGTCTTGTTGTGAAAAGAAAAGCGGATATATCACAGTGGTAAACAAGCTCTTGAATATTTAAAAAACAATAAAGTTTATCAGTTTGAACATTAAATATCTTGTCTTTGTAATATAAAAACTACATATTGTCATTTCTGAGATTTCATTGACTGTACAAAGTGCCAGTCATCAGCACACTCTGTTCTGATTGGCTCTGTCTTCACACAGGAGAAGAGAGGCAGGCTCTTCCTTTCAACTTGAACTCTCATTGGCTATTGTGGGCTGTGGATGGTATGTGGAGGCTCCTATTGGCTCAAGTGACATGTCAATCAAAAGGTCAGAGTGTAGCTGCCATGTTGAGACCAAGATATCACTTCTATCTGTGTGGAAATTCTGAATTATGGATTATTATTATGTGTTTTGGACTAAATATGTTGCTATGAAGCTTCAAGGGTGAGTTGCATCAGTCTTGTAATTGTTTGCTGGTTTGTGGTGTCAACTGAACCCGCTGCTGTGATTGTATCACTAAAAGGTTGGCATTGATCAAAACACAAGAATCTCAGCTTTCTAATAGTTTATCATGGGTATACATGCCCAGGGGGGCTCAGTGACTACAACATTTTTTTGAGGTTGGTCCAGAGTAACCTGATCCTGAGCTACCAGGACCCTGAACTAAAGGGAACCTGACTGGTGAGGAACAGGGAACTGGGCTGACAGAGCCAGAGAAACTGAAAGTAGACACTCTCACACATACCAAACTCATGATCAGGAAACAGGCCGATGACGAGTCTGCTGGGAAACAGACGACTTGTCAACAGAAATCCAGGCGGAGATCTTTAAAGGCCTCAGTATACTTCAGACGAACCACGACCACGTCTGCAGTCGTAGCCTCCTCCTGGCTGCATTTCATCTTCTCAGAAATCTCTCTCCAGCTCTTTGAACAAAACCACAAGTCCAAACAACTTTGTGTGAAATGTAGATTTAAACAGAATGCAATGATTTGCAAAAAAACACTGATAAGCTTTATTGTTTTTTGTAAATATCCAGTCATTCTGTTGGGACAGAAGCTTGTTTACCACTGTGATACATCAGCTGTTCTTTTAACAACAAGACAACAAGACAAAAAGACCAAACATGGTGTGATAAGATGAAAAGCAACGTAATAAGATTGTAATGACAAAAGAACAAAAACGACAAAAAACAATGTAACAAGATGAAAAACAATGAAAAAGACATCACAAGACAAAACTAAAAAAGACGTAATAAGATGAAAAATAACGTAACAGATGTAACAGGACAAAAAAGTAACATGACAAAAAATGAAGTAAAAACATAAGAACGATGTAACATGACAAAATACGTAACAAGATTAAAAACAAGGTAAGATGATGAAAAGTGAACCTAACAAGACAAAAAATAATAAAAAAGACATTAGATGAAAAAGACGCAACAAGACCGAAACTTACAAAAGACATGTGACAAGAAGTACGGATGAAAAAGGACAAAGACGGCGTAGTGAGACGAAAAACAACGTAACAAAATGAAACAACCTAAGGACAAAAAAGACAAAAAACGATGTAATAAGCTGAAAAAACAACAAATAATTCATAATAAGACAACAGATATGTAATAAGAACTGAGTTTATGAACTGACGACACTAATTGTTGAAGTTTTGAAAGTGAAATTCTTCCTCTTGTTTGATTTACGACTTCAGGGTTCCTGCCACTGTTACTGCAGACAGTTAAAACTGTAAATGACGTTTCATAGAGGTACATTTGGTTTGTGTGGATCTTTAAAGTTGTGTTGGCTGTGAAGGTTTCAGACCTGCGTTCATGAGTCCAAACAGTTAATAACGAACAAAGACGCGTCCTGCTTTGTGTTTTGTTCTGGGAATGTGTTGTCGATTACAAACCACCTCCTGTAATTTGGCACCGGTTTAAATTAAGTCCCATCTGGAACGATGAGTCTTGTTCCCGACGAGCACGGAGCTAATGTTTTTATCACCCACATCCTGAACCCTGAGCGTTAACCCCTGCGACCCTCCTCTTCTTCTTTAACTCGCTTTTCTTTCCGTCTATTTTCCACCTTCCATCGAGAGCCGGAGGCCAAAATTTCTCCGTCAAAATGTTCAAAGACAAGACAATAAAGTCGGAGCGACAGATTGAGGCCACACAGAACTCTCATTTCCCAGTTTTCATTGACATGTTCGAGACTTTATAGATGTTTTTTTTATTGAAATAAAAGCCAGCAGCAGTGGAGTCGGCCACTTCACAGACTCTGAGCAGATGAGTTCAGATTTACAACATTACTGAAATGACTTTGACAATAACACAGCAGCTCCAATCTGAAGTGGATTCAGATTCTGCTGTTTTTTCATTGACCTCCACTGTGGAGCCTGTGACTTTTATTGTTATTATACAGTAGAGACAGAGACAGAGACAGAGACAAACGTCCAGAAGATTCCCTGATTATATGACACACAGGTAGTTAACGAGACGTCAAAAAACTTGACTGATTACAGTTCATTTTGGGGGAAGTGGCGCAATCTGGGGTCCCAGAGATTTAAGGACCTGGGGACATTTTGCAGAAACTTCAGAACTTGCAGATCCTATCTTAACTGTTTGGTAACCATGGTAATCAGAATTATATTACAGATCAACAGTCCATGTTTGTATCCTCACTGAAGAAAAGAAAACATCTTCACAAGTAATGTAATAAACATCTCTGAACTTTAAGATAAACTTTTAATCTGTCATAACTTTACCTTTAACTCCTGTAGTCACTAACTTACAAACTAGCTAACAGTAACTAACAGTAGTGTTAGCTAACAGTTCACTAACAGTGGCTAATGGTTAGCTAACAATAGCTAAGAGTATGTATGTATGTAATGTTTACTAACAGTAACTAACGGTCCACTAACAGTGTTCGCCAACAGTAGCTAATGGTTAGCTAACAGTAGCTAAAGGCTTGTTTACCAACAGTAGCTAATGTTAGCATTTGCTAACTGTAGCTAATGGTAGTGTCCATTAACAGTTGCCAACAGTTGACTAATTAGCTGTCTTTACCTTTAACACCTGTAGTAGTAGCTAACTTACTAACTGGCTAATTGAAGCTAACAACAGTGATCTCCAACAGTGGCTAACAATTTGCTAATAGAAGCTAACTGTATGTTTACTAATACTAATGGTAATGTTCACCAACAGCAGTTCATGGTGTGTAAATATACACATCACTAAGTTTGCTGACAGCAGCTAACTGTGTGTTCACCAACTGTGGCTAATGCTAATATTCGCTAACAAGAGTGCAGCCACCTACAGCTCAGTGACGATGTTTAGTGTCTGAAACACACCTGTCACCTCATGTGTCCTGTAAACACAGAAAGGACTCTTATCAATCTGTAATTGATCTCCAGAATATTAATAACAAATGATCAGATCAGTCTGATGGGACTATAAATTATTATTGAATAATTCATTCAGTTTTTGTCTAATGGATATTTTCCAAAAGTTAAAGCCGCCACAGGCCAGTTATCATGATGATTTTTATTCTTTTATGAAACTAATGTGAGGTGTTTGGTAGCTGAAGGTGGATCTGCAGCCTGTGGAGCCTCTGACGTGACTAATATCTTCCAAATTATCACCAGAATCCTCTTGTCTCGTGGGCTGAGGGCGTGTGTGCGGGGGGGTGTTTGTGTTGTTTTTAAACGCTGTCCCGCGCCGAAGTCGACGCCACCAGACCGCCGTCTGCCATCAGGGGATTTTCAGACCAGAAGGAGACGCTGGGCTCGACTCGGCTGCTCCTGCTCTCTTTTTACTGTGCGGTCGAGAAACTCGATCCAAGTCTCAGGAACAAGACAAGAGCTAATAAGTGGAGGCTGTACAGTAGCACCTACTGTAAGTTTACTGCTGCACCACATCCAGATGTTTGGTGAAGTCTGGATAAATATAGACTCTGTCAGGACCAACATTCTCTAAACATTTTCCCTTACCATAATTTGAATTTTATTATAAACTCACAGTCTAACAGGCCAGTGAAAAAGCAGCAATAAACAAGAGAGCGGCTCCTGAACGTGAAGACACAAAGTGCTTTCAGCTCAGCGGGACGTTTATGTCTCAGACTGAACTCTGTAAATGTGCCCCACAGAGAGCACAAGTACCCGAGACAAACAGGGTTTATTCAGAAACATGGACTCAAGACTCCAAAAGTACTGAGAGTAGAGATCAGTCTGCAGCGTTTTGGGATTTTCATGCATTCAGACCAGTTTCAAAGCTAAAATGGGAAAAATGGAGATCAAATAATTTGAATTTTAGGCCTTAAAATGTCTTAAAATTTAATGATCTTATAAATTTTGCTAGGCCTTAAAAACTGATGTCAACTTTTTAAAGTTGCATTAACTTCAGTCTCACTTTTAGGTCTTATATTGAGATCATAATGGTCTTAAAAAGGGTTAAATTTGACTTGTTGAAACGTGCAGAAACTGTGGACATTAAAAATGGTTGAGAACCCAGATATCAACATTAAAAATGGTTGAGAACCCAGATATCAACATTAAAAATGGTTGAGAACCCAGATCACATTAAAATGGATGAGACCGACATTGACCGGTGAAGGTAAAACTCAGGTATTGTATCGGCACGATTTAAAAAGTTTAAAAACCAGGCTGAGCTGTCAGATAAAAGTCGTGCTGTAAAAACCCCACAACTTCCCTCTGAAACGCAGCCTGTAACAGTAAAAAGTACTTTATTATATCTAAGTGCTCCACATTTATACATTTTCCTATGGAGATATGAGGTCAGGCAGGATGATGAGGACTTCTTCTTTAATCGCTTCTGGACCCATCAAACATTCCTCCTCCACATTTTTAAGAGCTGTCTGACTTTTACAACCTGCAGCCGTGAGCCCGGAGGACTCCGGCTGCAGCAGCAGCAGGTCTCTGCGGCTGCGAGTGGAAAAAAAAAAAAAAAAAACGAAGGCGGTTGAGGCGGTTGGGCGAGGGAGGTCACGTTATTAAAACCGACTCCACTACTGCTTATTATCTTCTGTCAGACGGGGCCTGTGTTTTTCAGGAGGTGTGGACATGGGAGTATTTACGAGCTCTGTTTTTAATAGACTGTTCCTCTTAGACTCAAACAAATGCCTCTCATTATATCCCGACTGAATCCGCCATAACTACAGTAATGGCTGGTGGCAACTCTATGATCCTCGACTGCAGACCATTAACATGTTGGTGTGGGAGTGTTAATCTCTCGCACTTTCAGCCACGTTCCCCAGCGTCTGACACGGTTCTGCCTCCGTCAGACACCAGAGCTTCAGACTTTCACCTCCTCACCTGGCCTTCGGATCCAGACGTCCCGTCGGAGGAGCAGGAGGGGGGAGTAAGTAAATAAAAAGTGAGCTCACAACTGGGCAAACCGCAGGATACCTCCGAGCTCCAACCGGCCCGCGGGCCCACTGCCATGTTTGGAATAAGTGGAAGAAAAATTGAAGTCTTTTTGAAGGGACAAGGTTAGAAGAATGGTTTGGGTTTATTTTCCATAATCATGTGTTGGAATGTGTAAAGGTCTCTTTTTTTGAGAGGTCGGCCCCACCGAAGTGATCAGTGAGGCCGGAGATGTTTCACCTCAATGTTTCTCTGCACACGAACGCATCCTGGATTATTTAACACTTCTATAAACTTCTGTTACTGTTCAGCCAGGTCTGTCAGAGAACTACAGTACCCATGAGCCTCTGCAGCCACTGCTATACAGAGAGGAAGTCCCTCCCCTTCTGCTGGAGCACCATGGGGCCTCAACACTAAAAATGGTTAAGAACCCAGATATCAATGTTAAAAATGCTGAAGAACCCACACTTTAACAGTAAAAAATGATTAAGAACCCAGTTTTAACATTAAACTGGTTAAGAACCCAGAAATCAATGCTAAAAAGGGCTAAGAACCCAAATTTCAACTCTAAAAATGGACATGATAGACGGAAAAGAAGTAACAGTCATAAAAGTTATAATACAAAAAGGACATAATAAACAAAAAAGATGCAACAAAACAAAAACCAACATGAAAAAATATAACCATGTTTTAAAAAGTGATGAAAAACCAGACGAACCAGATGAAAAAATGACATAATAAGATCAAATGTCTGAACTTTTTCACTTTTACTGCAGTAAAGAAGTTGAAACAGAACTTCTACTTTTACCAGAGCAGCTGATGTTTCTGATAAAATCATTTTAAAAAATTCTTCTGAATCTGTCCTCAAACGTTCCATCATGTCCCCTGATGGAGTTTCTGCTCTGCGTCTCCGCTTCATCAATGAGCGACTGACGGCTTCAGTATTGAACGTTAGTCACTCTGCAAACACTATTTACGAGCGCTGGAGCCTGCAGCTAAGAAAATAGAGCGCTAAGCTCCACAGATCCAGGTGAATCACTCCCACTTTATTCAGCCATTACATCACACCTTCTCAACACAAACTCACAAATGGGCCTGAACAGAAGTGCAGACAAATTAGCTAAAATATGAAGTGTGTTGGAGGGACGGAGCCGTGATACTCTGCTTAATTAGTACCTGAAATCCTCCAAATCTGGAGCCTCTATTCTGCAGCACGAAGAGGAAAAACTCTCAAAGGTCAGAGCAATTATTGCACAAATGAATGAGAGCAGTGTAGGTATGGCACCGAGTTCAAACATGGCCCCGGAGTCAGGCGGCTGCAGGGGTGGCCAGGCTGCTTGGCGAGGATGGCGATGACGTGACACGTCAAATAAATGTCCACACACAAACCCCGTCCACACACAAGAGAAATGGACTCGACTTTCACCTAAATAAGACGACTCTTTAGCTGGGTTTTTGTTGTTGTTGTGGTTGGGCTCCTCAGAGGGTAACAGTATCGTCTTTTGTGGTCATTTTGTGTCTCTTTGTTGTCATTTTGTGTCTTTGTGGTCATCTTGTGTCTCTTTGTAGTTGTCCTGTTTCTTTTTGTGGTCATTATGTGTCTTTGTGGTCTTTTTGTGTCTCTTTGAAGTCATTTTGTGTTTCTTTGTGGTCGTCCTGTCTTTGTGGTCATTTTGTGTTCTTTGTGGTCTGTTGTGTCTTTTTGTCTCTTTGTGTCATCTTGTGTCTCTTTCTGGTCTTTTTTGTCTCTTTGTGGTCTTTTTGTATCTCCTTGTGGTCTTTTGTGTCTCTTTGTGGTCATCTTATGTCTCTTTGTGGTCTTCTTTGTCTCTTTGTGATCTTTTTTGTCTCTTTGTGATCTTTTTTGTCTCTTTGTGGTCTTTTTGTATCCTTCTGGTCTTTTTTGTCTCTTTGTGGCATCTTGTTCTTTTGTCTCTTTGTCTTTTGTGATATTTTTTGCCTCTTCATGGTCTTTTTTGTCTCTTTGTCATCTTTTTTGTCTCTTTGTGGTCTTTTTTTTTGTCTCTTTGTGGTCTTTTTGTATCTCTTTGTGGTCTTTTTTGTCTCTTTGTGGTCATCTTGTGTCTCTCTGTGGTCTTCTTTGTCTCTTTGTGATCTTTTTTGTCTCTGTCATTTTTTTTGTCTCTTTGTGGTTTTTTTTTGTCTCTTTGTGATCTTTTTTGTCTCTTTGTGGTCTTTTTTGTCTCTTTGTGGTCTCTTGTGTCTCTCTGTGGTCTTCTTGTGTCTCTTCTGTGGTCTTCTTTTTTTGTCTCTTTGTGGTCTTTTTTTTTGTCTTCTTTGTGGTCAGCTTGTGTCCTTCTTTTGTCTCTTTCTTTGTCTCTTTGTGATCTTTTTTGTTTTCTTTGTGATCTTTTTTGTCTCTTTGTGGTCTTTTTGTCTCTTTGTGGTCTTTTTTGTTCTCTTGTGGTCTTTGTCTCTTTGTGGTCATCTTGTGTCTCTTTGTGGTCTTTTTTGTCTCTTTGTGGTCATCTTGTGTCTCTTTGTGTCTTTTTGTATCTCCTTGTGGTCTTTTTGTTTCTTTGTGGTCATCTTGTGTCTCTTTGTGGTCTTTTTTGTCTCTTTGTGGTCAGCTTGTGTCTCTTTGTGGTCTTTTGTGTCTCTTTGTGATCTTTTTCGTCTCTGTGATCTTTTTTGTCTCTTTGTGATCTTTTTTGTCTCTTTGTGGTCTTTTCTGTCTCTTTGTGGTCTTTTTGTATCTCCTTGTGGTCTTTTTGTCTCTTTGTGGTCATCTTGTGTCCTCTTTGTGGTCTTTTTTGTCTCTTTGTGGTCATCTTGTGTCTCTTTGTGGTCTTTTTGTATCTCCTCATGGTCTTTTTGTCTCTTGTGGGCCATCTTGTGTGTCTCTTGTGGTCTTTTTTGTCTCTTTATGGTCATCTTGTGTCTCTTTGTGGTCTTTTTTGTCTCTTTGTGGTCATCTTGTGTGTGTCTTTGTGGTCTTTTTGTCTCTTTGTGGTCATTCTTGTGTCTCTTTGTGGTTTTTTTTTGTCTCTTTGTGGTCATCTTGTGTCTCTTTGTAGTCTTTTTTGTCTCTTTGTGGTCTTCTTTGTCTCTCTGTGATCTTTTTTTGTCTCTTTGTGGTCTTTTTTGTCTCTTTGTGGTCCTGCAGTCTTGTATTTTGTATGTAATGACCCTTCCGGCCTGCAGGGGTTCCTGTCAAAGCTTTAAACTCCGCTCAGCCCAATAAAACTCACCAAACATAAGAACTGATTTATTTGTGGAGAGTTCATTAACTGATCCTCTAACAATGAGCGACTCTTCAGTTGTGTCCTCGTTGTGTTTGGATTGATGCGAGAGCTCAGAGTGACTTTCTGCTGACAGCTGCGGTCAGCTGATCAGGACCGTCGCTCCTAACAGGCCGCCCACACCCTGCGCTCACTGCTCTCCCTGTAATTGTATGAAAAGTCAGTTAATCAGCAGAGACGGAGCTGAATCATCTCATCTGGGCGGCCGGCGGCCAATCGGGGACGAGAGCCTCGGTGGGTTCCACCCTTCAGGGAGATGTTTCGCTCCACATCCAGGAACAAGCGGTCACTTTTTCCCCCCGAACTTAAAGCTAACATAATTATTGAAAGGTTGAGAGGCCGACACATGCCAGGCTCGACCTACTGTACGCTGGAAAAGTGAAAATCAACACACTTAATGACACCTTGATTCAGGGTCGGACACCGAGGATGTGACCCCCTCCTCCTCACCCCTCCTCACCCATCCTCCCCCGGCGGGCCCAGACTATAAACAACAACCTGCCAGGGTGTACCTGGGCCTGTGAAAATCAACAGGCTTAATGACACCTTTATTAGTCATCTGCTCAGACGCCCCTGGTGGCGAGGCTCTCCCCGTCGAGCTCTGGAAACTCTGGATCACTGCGGCTGCTGACTAACGCTCTGTTTACATACCAGAGAGGGCCAGCGCCGGGGGTGAGGGGGGTGAGACTGCTGCTGCTGCTCCAAGGAGGGAGGAGGACGGGGTTTCTTCTGCATCAGGTTCACACATGACACCTCAACAGAATCATATATGAACTGTGTTACATCAGATCTCTGACAACAAGACCTGATATACCTCAACAGCCCCATTACAGGGTGTAACAGGGTCTCACAGGGTGTTACAGGGTCTTTACAGGGTCTTACAGGGTGTTTCCTGGTCTTACAGGGTCTTTCAGGGTGCCACAGGGTGTTACAGGGTGCCACAGAGTATTACAGGGTCTTACAGGGTCTACAGGGTATTACAGAGTCTTACAGGGTGTTACAGGGTACTACCTGGTCTTACAGGGTGCTACAGAGTATTACAGGGTGCTACAGGGTATTACAGAGTTTACAGGGTGTTACAGGGTACTACCTGGTCTTACAGGGTGCTACAGAGTATTACAGGGTGCTACAGGGTATTACATAGTCTTACAGGGTGTTACAGGGTACTACCTGGTCTTACAGGGTGCTACAGAGTATTACAGGGTGCTACAGGGTATTTTCAGAGTCTTACAGGGTGTTACTGGGTGCTACCTGGTCTTTCAGGGTGCCATAGGGTATTACAGGGTGTTACAGGGTGCTACAGGGTATTATAGAGTCTTACAGGGTGCTACCTGGTCTTACAGGGTCTTACAGGGTCTTTCAGGGTGCCACAGGGTATTACAGGGTGTTAGGGGTCTTACAGGGTCTCAGGGCACCCCACTTTGTCCATATTTGCCAGATAACCATTTCAAACATTTGTCAGTGACTGCTATCTAACTCTTTCAACCATGGGTCCATCACTTTTGGCTCTAAAGGTTCTGACCAGGAGTTACTTTAGGCTAAATATTTCAACTGCTTGTCTCCTAATTTTACTCGCATCAACCAACTATCCAACACTTTTCACTCAGTGTTTTCATTCTCTTCTTGTTTGCTAAATTATTTGATGGCCTCTCTCTTACAACACACTCTGTTCACTTACAACTGGTTTGGAGGAAAATGTGTCAAATCATAATTTCAACTTTTGCACATCAGCTGAGCTACACCACGCTCTTTAATACATCTCCATCTGCAGAGAAGAATATCTCTGGTTAGGAGGTGACTGGCTGACATGGGAGGGTCATCAGCTGATCACCAGGGTTCCTACAGGGTATAAAATCTGACCCAGGTGCTCACTCTGTCACTCCTACACCTCACATCTCCCCTGCAGCACCTTCCTCCACAGCACACGTCACACTGCTGATTTCCACACCCCATTATTCATTTGTGTAAACTCCAGTTTTAATAAATTATGTTTGTTTTCAGTAAATCTCCTCCTTGTCACGTTCCCTGAGCCAGTTTGTGACTTCATGCATCAACAAATCCAGGCAAATGTTGCAAACATATAAAACCTCTTAGAAATAATTTAGGATAAAATAAATGTTGGGAGGTCACAGCGAGCCAGCAGAGACGTCGCTCACTCGCAGGACAAACGTCCAACTGTGCTGAATCTTATTGCATCTGGCATTTCTGGGGGCATTTCTGTGTCCTGGGTGGAGTTCAAGTCTCAGAAAACATGATTTTCATGTGCAGTCATGTCGTGTTATGAAATAATGTAAAATGTTTGGCAGAGATTAATGTCATTAGGAGCAGGGGAGCTGTGGAAATGCAACATGTTGCAGTAAGTTGCCATAATAATCCGACGACAAACAGAGTCAGCGTGGTATCCATGCAGGCCTTGGCTGCGCTGACGCGACGTGCAGCCTCAGCGGCGAGCTCTGCTGCAGCCTCTCCGCTCCACACAGCAATCAGCAGCGAGGGCAGCCGGCCAAGCCCCGTTACACGTTTACAAGCAATTAAAAAGCGATTTATCATCCTCTTCTTAAAGGTGCCTAACCACAGTCACACAGTCGCCTGGTCTGCGGTGGAGCTCTGCAGAGTGGCCCAGATTTTAATGAAGAGGGAGAGAAGTGAGCAGAGGTCTGACACACACCAGCATTAATACTGCCTGTACGGAGGCCAGGGTCATGTGTTTACATCAGAATCTGATTATTACCAATGTTCACAGGAAGGTTCACTGTTATTCTGACTTGGGTTACTGAAAAGACTGTTTCCAGAGTCCAGATAATGATGCAGGTTTCACTTCAGGATTTACAGCCCAGGCCTGCTGCTCACAGGGGGGCGCTGACAGGGTTCATGGGATTTCAGTGAACCGGGGGATTAAACTGCAGATTTCTGTCACATCCATCGTGTCTCTCTTCTTTTCCTTCCTCTCTGTCTGTCCATGAAGTAACTTTAAAATACATTTTCTCCTCTGATCAGCGGTCAACATGGACAGAGACTAATAAGCAGTAAACAGTGCAGTGAGGTCGGCTCCTCCGTGGGTCGCTGCTGCAGACAGGTTGAGAAGCAGGAGGGAAGATAAATCCACTTTTTAATCTAAAAAACCTTTAAAAAAAACAAACTCTGATCTCTCCTGTCACTGATAAACAGCTCTGCAATTCTATCATGAGTCGCTGCTGCAGACAGGTTAAGAAGCAAAACCCCAATTTTAACAAATTTGTGCTTAAAATTTGAGAAAAATAAATCTTTGACTTCAACTCATGAAAAATGTGTCCAAAAACAAAAAAGTTACTGTATGTTTGTGTTTTTGTTGAGTTTATACGACAGTAAAGAGGAATGTAGGTGAGAGGCTAAGCTAGAAGCTAAATTCGTGACCCTTCGTACTGATGGTGGCTCTGATTTGCAGTCCCGCCAGGAAGCTGTGATCTTTCGATCGGTTCGTGCAAATTCAACCAATTCCCGTGAATTCTCTGCATAATTTTGTGCTGTTTTTGAGTTTGAGCTCCAAAAAGATTTAACTTCTTTGTGGAAAACCCTCAGGCGACCTTCTTCATTTACACATAAAGCAGATTTTTTAAAATCCTTTTTGTAATTCTGAAGCCTGTTGGTGAGGTTTGATTGAACATTCAGGACAGTGTTCTCCTTGGAACAAGTTGCAACAAGTTGAGTTTTAATGAATTACACAAATAAAATTGTAACTTTCTTTTGCAATTTTCTGCTCCTGCAATTTCACTGCAAAATACGCCTAAAAACATCACAACATGCATTACAGTTTTTTAGGCATTTTAAACAGAAACTTCCCAAAAAAGGTCCACGAAATCCTGGATTTGGGTCTGACATTGACTTTATTCACCAATAACTGAAATGAATTCACAAAAACATGTATATCATTTATAATATAGTGATATGCTGGTGTATTAGAGATGTAAAACTCAAGTCTGCAGCAGGATTTTAGAAATATTAAGGCAGCGTGTCTGCAGTTAGCTGAGCTCCAACCAAACTCTGCGCAGGATTTAAAAAAGCACAAAATTATTATTATATATATATATTATATATATATATATATAAAATATATTATATATATTATATTACATGAATATATTTTATTTATTTGTTCGCTTGCACTTTAAATGTTAGCATGTTATGTAAGAATGTCTTGAACCCCATCAGGTGGAGTTCAGTGTTAAAAAGTGTGAGACATTGTTTAGTTCTGCAGGTGATGAAGGGGTGAGAGGGTTCAGGAGTGTTTAACATCCTCCTCCTCCTCGTCTTCCTCTCAGTAGCAGCCTCTCAGCAGCCTCTCAGTGGCGGTTTGTTAAAGCAGAGCTCATTTAGTGTTTTACACACTTCTTTAAACGACTTTGAGCCTGGACGGTTTCCTGAGAGCGACCAAACACGCCCATGGAGGCGACAGCTTCGCCCTGCGCCTGTAACCACAACACCACAACAGCAACATGACTCACACGCAGCCCGCTAATATGGATTCCTCTGCATATTAGAGCCATAAATGAGATTAAAAACAACACTTGACTTGTTGTATTTTGTGATTATGGTGCAGACAGGATCTGAGACTGCCTGTAAAATCTGTCTCAGGGCTCAAATTGTTGCCATGTTGGGATGATAACAGGAAAATGGAAAAGTCACTTCACATGTTAGCAGGTGGTGGTAACTCCTGTTCAAAGATGCTGTCGGATGTGAAGCAAAGTTGATTTATGCACAAATTAACTCTTTGTTTTGTCGTTGTTTGATCGTGATGGTTTGTCATTTTAAAAAAATCTCAAAAGCATCTTAACAAATTGAACATTTCTATCCAAATGTGTCGCAATTTTTGTTTTTTTACCAAACTTCGAGTTAATTGTCAAAAAATATATAAATGAATGCTAGTTTTTATCCACTACTGTCATGTGATTATTAAGAGTCGGTTCCTCGAGATGAGCAGTAGGTGGCGCCAATTGTCCAATCAGAAAACTGTCATACCACTGCAGAGGAAGAGGACGCTACAAGATGAGGTAAATAAAAGAGCAGCAGTGGAACCTCACATGGTGAAAAAACAGGATGTAAATCAGACATTTGTGTTACTTTTATGTATAGAGCCATGAGAACCACGAGGAAACAGCTGATCAGTCATGTGACTTAAATGTTCTCTACATCCAAACAAAAAGTTTTTCCATCTCACATTAAAAGCAAAACTTTTTAACTTTTTTTTAGTTCAGCACTTCTATCATCCCGTAAAAATACTTGATGAAAACTCAACAGTTTTTCTGAATGTTAAAAAGTCATCTGACACATTGAACCACGATAACTGAATTTACAAACTTTCCAAATTTAATTTCTACCTCTGATGATAACAAATCAGGAGTCCCACAGGGTTCAGTTCTCAGCCCACTTTAGTTTATATTTAAATGTTTACGTTACTCGCCTACAGCTAACCTCTGATGTCGTTACATTTTAGCCAAACTTGAAACGTGAAAATAACACAATGCAAGAATTCTCTTCACATTCTGTTTGAACACACTTATTGATTGTAATAAAAACTTATTTGCGAAACTGAGGAAAGTTATTCAAACTTTGCTGTTTCCATCAACCTTTTCTAAAGCGATACTTTATGTGCATAAATATATGTTGATGGAAACATGAGTAAAGTAGAACTGACTTAGAAAATAAATATTTTCACGTTTAAAGTAAATGACAGAGGACCGAATATTGATCCTTGTGGAACACCTTCAGTGTGACGTGATATGCATTTCTGGTGTTTTAATGTGAGTTTTCACAAACGTGCAGCAAAACCTGAGATTTTTTGGAGTGTTGAACTTGCTCTTCGTCTCGAGGGCTCTGATTTTGATGATTTTGATTTTAGTGCAGGTGTGTTGTGTGTTCATGTGTGTTAGTGTGTTTCTGAGGTGTGTTGGTGTGCTGGTGTGTTTCAGAGGGGCCGTTTGGGGGGAAATGCCCCATTTGTAAAGTGACCATCAGTCATAGTGACAAGCTGAGAGAGGCCAGTCAGCAACACACAACCATCTCTGTCTGAGGCTCTGATGGATAAACAAGTTGCTGCCTGCTCACCACCTCAGACCTCACACACTAACCAGGAAAACACACACACACACACACACACACACACCGCCAGGCCAACATGCAGCTGTGAGACTCAAATCTTTATTTAAATAAAGATACTAACACCACAACATTTATATACAAGAGTTCATACATGATACAATTCACTGCGTATACAGACAAGTGAAACACTTATTGATCCATGTGGACAATTTTTAACACATCTGTTGTCAAAATTATGTTCTAATTACAGTCATTCTGACCTGATGATGACGAGGGACCCGTCAAAGTGACACACAGTCACATCTTAAGTCAGCTAATGTTAGCAAAATGCTAACTAGCTAGCATTTAACATTACTTATCACATGTAACTAGTTAAATATTTATTAGATTAGCTAACTAATTAGCAAACAGTTTGCTAACATCAGCTATCACACGTAACTAGCTAGTTAAATATTAGATTAGCTGCCTAGTAAGCCAGTGTTTTGCTAACATTAGCTATCAGATGTAACAAGATAAATATAGATGTAGATTAGCTAGCTAGTTGGCTAGTATTTTACTAACATTAACTATTAGATGTTGCTAGCTAAAAATAGATTTAATTGGCAAACTAACATTTTTATAACATTAACTAACAAATGTAACTATCTGGCTTACATAGATTTAATTAACCAGCTAGCTAACATAAGCTAACTTTACATATGACTATATGTCACTTTAACAGGTCCCCCAGCATCATCTTTTAACCATCTTCAAAATGTTATTTTCTTTTCAACATAGACAAAATCAGATCAGATCAAAGTACAGGAAACAGGAAAAGAGAAAGTCAACAAGGTTCCAAAAGGGGTGGGACTTAGGAAGGGTCAAGTGGGTACTAGTGTGCAGTCCTACATCCTCCGACGTTGTGCAGACGACCAGCAGATCCTGTGTCCTTGCAGATGTGGACAATTTAAAATCAGCTTTATTAATCTTGCACATTACAGGAAAGTTGAATAAAAGTAGGAAGTGTTCCAAAATAAAAACATCAGTTAAAGTCACAGAACCTCTAAAGTGGAGAACCTTGTGGCTGCAGGAACATCCTGTCAGCAGAGAAACACTCATAAATCTCTTAGAACACACAGCTGAGAGCTTAGAATCATGGAGGAATAGAGATGGAGTGTGTGAGGTGTGTGTCGCCTGTGAAGTGTGTTGTGTTGTGTTGTGTTGTGTTGTGTTGTGTTGTGGCGTTGTGGTGTGTTGTGGCGTTGTGGTGTGTTCCCTCATTAAGCGTCTGGCCTCTGCTCCTCTCTCACTCTGCTCACCCCGTCATTAACCTGTCAGGTCTGATGAGTGTGTGGCCGCAGACTGAGAGCGCCTTCACAGCGCGCTCACGGCGACCGCCCGCCACCGAGGCCGCAGAGCAAACTGACGGTGGTCTGAGCTGTGAGACCCCAGACCACAGCGGTTCAACTCCCCCCTTCACCTCCACCTCTGACGGGAATCCACAGCACCTGCTGCAGTCAGCTGCTCCACACACACACACACACACACACGAGTCAACACCAACAGACACGCAGCCAAACAAACACCACACAAACTCACACAGGAGGGAAGTAACTGAGTACATTTACTCAGCTTCAGTACTCACAGGAGCTGATACTTCTGAGTATTTTCCTTCACTACACAAATGTTCTTACTTCATTATTACTGATTTATAATTGTGAAGGTTACAATTAACCCATCAACAAAAAAGAGAAATAATCAGGAACTATTTTGAGATATTTTTGAGTTAGCTAAAAGCTAGCATTAACTAACTAGTAAACTGAGGAAAGCCTCAATGTTCTCGTCAGTTAAAACCTAAGCTAATAGCTAATGTTAGCTAGCATTAAGTAGTGAATTCAATCATGAATGTTCTTATCAGATACAGTTTAATCTAACGTTAGCTGAGAGCTAGCATGAAGTAGTAAATTGAGACAAGCCTCAATGTTCTTGTCAGTTATATCTCAAGCTAATGTGAACGTGAATGTGAACTACAGCTTAAGCTAAAGTTAACTAAAAGCTAGTGTTAGCCTGAGTTTTAAGATAACAAGTAGGCTAGAGCTAGCGCTAAGTAGTGAGCTGATTTAAGTGAAAGTTCTCTGAACAGCTACAGCGATCACTAACATTAACTAAGAGCAGCATTAAACAGTAAGCAGAAGCAAGCGTGAATGTGTTTTCAACAGTTACAGCTTAAGCTATTGTTGGCTAAGAGCTCACTTAAAGTGGTAAGCTGAGGTAAGCATTAATGTTATCTTCTTCTACCTTTTAAAGTCTGACTGCAACTCGCCGTTTTAGCTCTGTCGCCGACACTTGACATTTGTTTTTACATTTTTCTTATCAAAGCGAGCGTGTTTTGTTGATATTGTTTTGTTTTGTGTGTACGATGAGTGTCTTTTCAAGATTTACGCTGGTATCAACTCCGTAGACGTCTCATCCTCATCCTCCTTGCTGGAAATGTACGTACATATACACATACAACCTAATAAACAATGCTTCAGTTAAACCATACGTTTTTAAATGTATTGTAACGTTATATTGTCTCTAAGGACTTTGGTTTTGCTAAACATAATCATAACGACATCTGCCGCTCATCTCCACCACCGCCATTTGAAAAATAGTAACGTACTTCCGCTACGTCACTAAGATGGCGGCCGTTGAGTGTGGAAAGTGTCCAGCGATCCACACTCAATTTTCCGTCCGTTTGAGTGCGCCAATGCAGTGCGCATAGTGCACTAGATTTTCGCACACTGCTCAGTGTGAACGCACTTACGTACTCAAAATATTAAGTGTAAGTGCAGAAGTAATCGATTTGGGACACACCATAAGGTAAAATATAGCAAGAATTCTCACCAGATTAGTCTGCTGCTGTTTGATAAAAACTACAGCGAGCAGCTGTTTCACTAAATTACTCTTTAAAAAAATGAAACTATATATTTGTGAGGTGTTTTTAAAGGTTTACATCTTCAGTAGGAACCAGTGTTCTTGTAGCCACAGACAGGAACTCTGAGAATCTGATCTTATTAAGAGTTTGTTTGGAGAACAGAGGGACTAACGGCTCGTAATGACCCATAATCCTCGGCGAGGCTGACGGTGTGGACTTTCAGCCTTGAGTCTCAGTTTGGTTTGATGGTTTGAAGGGTGGAGTCTGAGCAGAGGAAATAGGTTAACGGGATCCAATCACACGCTGCGGCCAATCCAATTATATCGTTAGCTGAAGCTCAGGTGCACCTGGCAGCAGCACAGAGGAGCTCCTCGTCCGTTTGGTGGAAAAAACCTGAACCTTTGGTGTTTTTGACACGGCGAGACCCTGACAGAACACGTTCTACAACAAACAGACGACGGCAGGAGAGACAGTTTAACTGTGAGACGAGAAAACGAAGCGTCCAGCAGGTGAGTCCTCTGGACTGAACATCGACCCCGAACTCTGAACAGGTGAAGGTTTCTCACTTTAAGGGCTGAGCGTCGGGGTGGAAATGTGAACATTTGGTCCGGACTGAAAAACCTCAACAATTACTGGATGGATTGTCATGAAGTTTTTCTAAAGACACTCATGATCCTCAGAACATGGAAGCTAATTTATGCTAACAGGCTAAAAAAAAAAAAAAAAATCAGGTAAAAAGTGGAAATTATAACATGAAATGTCAAAATTATGAAATGAAAAGACAAAATTACAACTTAAAAGGCTGAATTATTAGTCAAGTACTGTACTTAACCACACTTTAGTTTACTTGAGTAATCCCAACTTGTACTCCACTACATTTACCGCTTTAGACAGCTTTAGTTACTTTGAAGATTAAGTTTACACAAAATCTAATCAATCAATAATTTATTACATATATTACATAATTTTAATAGATTAAAATATACATACACAGTATTATACATTATTTGGAAAAGGGCCATTTCTTTAATAACATCTTTTACTCTTCAGTATATTTTGATGCTAATACTTGTTAATTCATATGGAGTCATAAGAGTGCCATTAAAAAGAATAAATCTGCAAGAGAATAAGGAATCAAATGTGGAAATATTAACAGAATATATATAATAATAATAGATATTTGAAGAGAAATTAAAGCTTAATTTTGTAAATAATATGGAAATGTGAAGAGAAATAAACAAAAGAATAAATGTGGAAATATTAATAATAAAAATGCTAAGATTTTTCATATTTATTTGATCATTTATTTTTATATTTTTTTAAAAACAGTGCCTATTATTTTTGCCTTTATTGTTTTTGTTATCCTTTGAAAACAAAAGGAAAATTAAAGGGATAAAAAATGATAATTATAACGATAAATAGACTTAAATCATTTAAAAGATATATACAAAGAAAGTGGTGTAATATGTACAAATAATTCTATCTAGAAATAGATGAATAAATATATCTAAAAATACATAAATGCTTGTAATTTTGCTTTATTTGTCTTTATATTCACATTCATATTGTTTTCTTTTAAATTTGTCTGTTCCTCATTTTTTAAATGTACTTTTATTATTTTATTCGATCCTCATTTGTTTTCTTATCTTTTTACAGCTGAATTATTTTAATGTCCCTCCTGTGACTCCATACATTGAGACTTTAACTTGTATCCGAGTGTTTCTACTCTGTTTTTAACATTTTTCCACGTGTGGTTTATAAAAACTTTAGTGTGTCAGAGTTAATCTCCATCTGTTCCTGTCCTGTGATAAACATGTAGGTCAGACACAGAAATAAAAAGATTAGATTGAGTCGTCTTTGTTCTTCGGTTCATGACTCCTGTCAGATTCTGGCGTCGCCGCGGGAACGACTCGGTTTGATTTTATCTGAAAACCTCACAAAGGAGTCGACAGAAACGTTTCACAAGGTTGAACTCGGGGCAGAATGTTTCACAATGTGAGGAATTTAACTTCAGGACGTCAGCTGACTGCTGACACTCATGTCACAATCACATTCATATCTGATGACATCATCTTTAATCGACCTGCAGGTCAGGTGACACCAGCAGGTCACTGAACAGCTGTCTGATATTAATATATTAAATATTTAAATGTTACATTTGATTTATTTAATTACATTTAAAATGTGACTTTTAATATTAAACTGAATAAAAAACTTATAGGACTTTTATTTTGATAGGAGATAAGTTGGAAGACTTGTACTTCAAATTTTGGGATTTCATTTATTTATAATGTTGTTTTTTTTAATTTATCATTTATTCTTATTTTTATTTAAAATGCATTCATTCATAAGATTTGTTTATTTGTAATCATTTTCATTTATTCTCATTAATTTATATATTTAATTCATATAATTATTATTTATTTGTACATATTATTTAGATTTATTATTTTATCTTTGTATTTTTTTATTATGTAGTTGATTAACTATAATTAATGTAGCCTCCTTTATTAAATTTTTTTCACATTGTTGTTTATTTCTTGTTTTATGGAATCCAAGAACGGCCGTGCTTACATTAATTTTTTAATGTCGTTTTTTGTTTTATAACATTGTAATTATTTATTTCATTTATTCAAAAGTTTATTTATTTATTTATGTATTTATTTATTTATAGTAAAATTCATATAGTTGAATAACTATCATTATTGTTATTATATAACTTTGTTGTTGTTGTTGTTGTTATTATTTCAAACAGAAGCCAATAACAGCAGTCCTTACAATCATTTTTGAAAATGCTGTTATCTATATAATAATAATAATAATAATAATGATAATAATTACGAGCTCTGCTGTTCTTGGCTTCCATAGATTTGACTCATTTATTTTTATAGTTTTATTCATTTATTCCTGCATTTTTTAATAATAATTGTTTATTGTTGATAGAAATGTAGGCTATTTAATTGTTTACCTCTATTATTATTTATGTAAGTCATATATTTATATTTAACCTCAGTATTTCTGTGACTGCTGTTAAATAAACCAAATATCATTCTCTGTTGTTCAACCAAACTCCACTGACAAAATCAGTAATTTTATCTCACAGAACTCAGGAGTTGTTGGTCTGCTGCTGCCTCCATCTGTTAGTTTGTGTTGTTGTGAGACTTCAGTGTTTTTATCGATTAGTTCAGATTCACTGAAGTCTCACAACAACACAAACACACCAACAGATGGAGGCAGCAGCAGACCAACAACTCCTGAGTTCTGTGAGATAAAATTACTGATTTTGTCAGTGGAGTTTGGTTGGTTTGTAGAGATATTTGTCTGATATAACAGTGGTTTCTTGTCAGAAAAGACTGTCTGACAGAAAAGCAAAGAGGTGAAAATATTCTAAATATAGTGTACACTTAAATATTGTAATATTGTACATTGCTTAGCTTCCTGCACTGGTTCTCCTGCTGCTTCTCCAAACTGGGGCGTCAGTCTCCATCTACTAACTGTTGCTCCATATTTCCCCATATAATTATCTTTATAAAGATATAAAGACAGACAGACAGACAGACAGACAGACAGACAGGAAGTGAGCCGACTGGCTGCAGATCAATAGTAACATCACTGACTGACGATGTGTTGAAAGCAGGAAAACGTGCGGTCTGTGGCTCTCCTTTAAAGATAAGCAATTTAAACATTAGACAGAGCGGCTGCACTCTGTATTAGCCTCATTTTCAGGAATGTGTGTGTGTGTGTGTGTGTGTGTTGTGTCTGTCTGTGTGTGTGTGCCAGCAGTGAGGGGCAGCAGCCTTGAGATGTTTCCAGAGCTCTGGAATGCATTATTGTGGAGGAGGACGGGATCAAGGCGGTTTTAATACGACGTGACGTTTGACCAAGATGTTCGTTAGAGGAAGAAAAACGCTGTGAACAACAGCTTGTTACCATCCTGAGGAGGAACGGTTCTCCTCTGTTCTCCATTCACAAGAACCAGGTCACAGCAGAACACGGTTTAATGTTTAATTCATGACGTACAGAAGAGTCTGAACAAACCTCACAGGTCGACTTTTAATATTTTCAATGTGTTTAATGCTTTAATAAAACTGAGAAAAACCAAGCAGCAACATTTGTTCACAAAACGTTCTGGGAAGGTTTGTTTTTGGTTCTGGGAACGTTCCTGCCTAACGTTCTTTAGTGTCAAAACGTTTGAAGTTTTTCTGACATAAAACCAACGTTATTGTTACGTTACCAAAATGTTCCTGGAAGGTTATTTGAATGTTTCCACTTAATGTTCCCTGGATGTTAAAACAGCCAGTTTGTCTGATGTAAAACCAGCGTTGATATCATGTTCCTAAAACGTTCTGTGAAGGTTAACTGAATGTTCCAGGAAGGTTACTGGAACATTTCTCCTTAACTTCATCTGAAAGTTAAAATCATTAAATGAATGTTTTGGTAACGTTTCCAGTTTAATGTTCAGGAAAGGTTCCTCTCTTCAGATGTAAAAGTAACATTGTAGTTACGCTCCCACTATAAAGTTACATAAAGGACACGTTCACAGAACATTGTGTACATTTAAAGAACGTTGCAGGAGCGTCACTTAAAAGGCTTCCTCAGGAGAATACTATTAAAATGACACCCAAAAATGTTTCTTCATGTGTTTATTTCAATGTTTTAGAACGTTTTGTTGCATTAAAACATTTGCACAACGTTCTCTGAACATTGTTGGAGGCTTACCTCGTAGGAACCTTAAAGGAACGTTCTGTGACTCCTGCAGACAGTCAACCTGCAAACAATCTGTTTAAATGTCAGAGCTCCTCTCTCTGTGTCACAGCTTTTAGTTTCCTCTTTTCTCTTTTTCAGGATCCGCACCCATCTGAGCGCCATCAGAGCCAATCACAACAAGACGAGAGCTCCGAGCAAACCAGAGCAACACAAACAACACGGAGAGGAAAGAGGTGAGAAGTCGTCAGATCAACTGCTTTCTGTCTCTGATGAGTTCTTCAGAACGAGATGCCGGACGAGAAGGTGGCGCCCGGTCAGTCCAAAGAGAATCACCCGTCAAATACACTGAGAGAGCTTTCTGTCTTCTGGGTTTACTTCTGTGGTACGACGTCCTGCTCCGCCCACAGACGTCACTTTTTAAATCACTTCTCTCGTCTCGAGAAAAGTTCTACAAACATAAAAACTCCATGGATCAAAAACTCAACCTGAACCACAGATTTAAAAAATGGATACGAGCCCAGATATTAATGCTGAAGACTAGACTGCTGTTCATGTTCTACTAAAAAACTAAAAGTTTACGTCGACTTATTTAACTTCAGTACGTAACATATTTAACTTGTGCATTATTATATGTTCTGCATTACGAGTACTCAATGATTATTTTTGGGGGCTTTTGCCTTTGTTTGGAAAGGACAGACGAAGACGAGACAGGAAGGAGGAAGCAACTGGGACACAGGCAGGAATCGAACCAGCGACCCCTGCAGAGGACGAATTTCTCATACTTTGAAAATTTCTATTTTGGTTTTAAAACTTGGGCGGCACGATGGCGCAGTGGTTAGCGCTGCCGCCGCACAGCAAGAAGGTCCTGGGTTCGAATCCCCGAGCCGGCAGGGCCTTTCTGTGTGGAGTTTGCATGTTCTCCTTGTGTCCGCGTGGGTTCTCTCCGGGTACTCCGGCTTCCTCCCACAGTCCAAAGACATGCAGCAGGTTAATTGGTGACTCTAAATTGCCCGTAGGTGTGAATGTGAGAGTGAGTGGTTGTCTGTCTCTATGTGTCAGCCTGCGATGAACTGGCGACTTGTCCAGGGTGTACCCCGCCTCTCGCCCAAAAGTCAGCTGGGATAGGCTCCAGCTCCCCGCGACCCTCACGGATAAGCGGTTACAGAAAATGGATGGATGGATGGTTTTAAAAACTTTAGCACTTTTACTGAAGCAACATTTTAAAAGCAGGACTTTTACTTGAATGTTAGAGAAGTAAAAGATCTGAGTGTTTCTTCATCCTCTGGAGTTCAGTTCTGAAGGTTAATTCAATGAAAAAATGAACAAACAGATCATATCTGGTGGGTCTGAGGTCAGTCTGCTCTGTTTCCAGGAAATAACCACAGCAGCCTCACAGTCATTGATAAAAACTCTACTCAGCTTTTATTTGTTGAGGGGAGTTTCAGTGAGAGCGGCTCTGATTCTCAGGAACGCCCTCGACAGGTTCAACACACACGTTCATCTTTTACAAAGTCTGCAGCCTTCAGACAAAACTCAGGGTCAAAAACACAACAGATCGAAGAACCAAAACCTGTCAGAAAATAAACTGCAGCTGCTACGCTGGCAGAGGACACAGTCTGACTCCTCCTCACTTTAAAAACAGCTTTTCTTAAGGTACTGGGCAAATATTTCTACTTTGTATTTTGCCATTTTTTTGTTGACATCCATCAGTGTAGATCACACACAAGAGATGATACAAGACAAAAAATATGTAACACAAATAAACAAGCAAAGCAACATGAAAAATGAAAACAATGTAAAAGATGCAAAAAGACTAACCACATGAAATATATGACAAAATAAGACCAAAAAAAAGACGAGACAAGAATAAAAGAATTTAAGACATAACAAGACAGAAAAGATATAAAAAGATGAAAAAATGTAACAAGACAAAAAAACACAACAAGACAAAACATGTAAAGACTTAACAAGACAAAAACAACATAA
Source organism: Lutjanus argentimaculatus (assembly GCA_034769285.1). Classification (NCBI taxonomy): domain Eukaryota; kingdom Metazoa; phylum Chordata; class Actinopteri; order Lutjaniformes; family Lutjanidae; genus Lutjanus; species Lutjanus argentimaculatus. The sequence goes on along the minus strand of JAWZSL010000005.1, from coordinate 13,418,558 downwards.
AAGAGAAAAGACAAAAAATGTAACAAAATGAAAAACAAAACGAGTGACGACACAAAACAGACAAAATACGTAACAAGACAAAAAAGAACCTAAAAGTTGTAACAAGGTGGGAGAAATGTAACAGAACAAACCATGTGAAAGACACAACAAAACAAAAACAACAAAAAAGACAAAATAAGATAAAAGAAGAAGAAAGAAGAGAAGAAAAATAATGAAAAAGACACAAGAATGTAAACGAGACAAAAAGACGTCACTGATCAAACCACATAAAAGATTTAACAAAACAAAAACGACGTAAAAGACGAGAAGCTGAAACAGAATCTGAACTTCTGCTGCAGTGACGACTTGTGGTTCTAATGATGGAACCTGGTTTAGTAAATCACAAGTTTAAACTGACTTACTGAGACCTCAGGAGGGGGCCTCTGTTCTGATCTGAGGATCTGTGTTCCTGAGAATCTGTGTTCCCCAGGATCCGTGTTCCCGAGGTTCCGTGTTCCCGAGGATCCGTGTTCCCGAAGATCCGTGTTCCCGAGGATCCGTGTTCCCGAGGATCCGTGTTCCCGAGGTTCCGTGTTCCCGAGGATCGGTGTTCCCGAAGATCCGTGTTCCCGAGGATCCGTGTTCCCGAGGATCCGTGTTCTTGAGGATAAGTGTTCCTGAGGATCCGTGTTCCCGATGATCCGTGTTCTTGAGGATCCGTGTTCCTTAGGATCCATGTTCCCGAGGATCCGTGTTCCCGAGGATCCGTGTTCCCGAGGATCCGTGTTCTTGAGGATCCGTGTTCCTGAGGATCCGTGCTCCTGAGGATCCGTGCTCCTGATGATCCGTGTTCCTGATGATCCGTGTTCTTGAGGATCGGTGTTCTTGAGGATAAGTGTTCCTGAAGATCCGTGTTCCTGAGGATCCGTGTTCTTGAGGATCCGTGTTCCTGAGGATCCGTATTCCTGAGAATCTGTTCCTGAGGATCCGTATTCTTGAGGATCTGTGTTCTTGAGGATCTGTGAGAACCTTCAGGGTCAACGAGTTGCATCATGGAACCAACATGTCAAACATGACATCACCTCACTGAGGCGTCTGCAGGCGGGTGGAGACACTGTGCTGTCTCCTGTTCATTCTGGCCCCCCCAGTTACCGTCTCTGATCCCCCACCCACCCACCACACACACACACACACACACACACACACACACACACACACACACACACACACACAGCTGAACACCCAAAGTGACAACAGAGATGTAAACACTGTGAACACAAACATGAAGACAGAGTGATGTCACTGCTGATACTGATCACACACTCCTCCCTGTGTTCAAAGCGACACACACACACACACACACACACACACGCTGACAGGAGGTGTCCTCTTTCAAAACACACAAACTGGTTTCCGCCCAAATCTGTCGAGCTCATTTCATGTCGAGGTTTGATGTCACATAAATTCATAAAGGGCGTTTCAAACTTCAAACACGTTCCAGCTGAGAGGCCTCCACTGTTTTTATTTTCTACACTCAAATCTCATCAAAACGTTCAATACAACACTCTCGATTTCCAATTTCCCGACATTAAAATAGAAATAATTAATGATTTAGACTGTAATTAGGCTATAGACCACTTCTGTGTGTTTAACTTCATAGTTTAATTTTTGACATCAATAAATCTCACTTGTGGTGTACCTCAGGGCTCGATTCTGGCTCCTCTTCTTTTCTATATTAAACACCTCCATTTGGGCACAATTTAGAGATGATCTGTCTTTATGTCCACACAGATGATCCTCGATAGAGAGACAAAGTCCCTCCCAGTGGACCACCATGACCACCACTGAAGGTATTTTCAAGTCAAAAGGCTCAAGTCCAAGTTGAGCTTCAAGTCTTTGATTTTGTCAAGTCAAGTCTAAAGTCATCAACTTTGTGACTCGAGTCTGACTCGAGTCCAAGTCATGTGACACCTCTGCTAATGCTAACACGGTGGTGCCAGTGTCATAGGAAGGCATCGGGGGGCAATGCCTGTCCAGATGAGACTTGTTAGCAAAGCATTAGCATTAGGTATGATGTCCTCCTGTCTCATGTCTGTGAGCGAACCAGGTCTCTGTTGTGGAGCAAATCAGGATTAAATCAAGCTGGATGCTAACAGACAATAATAAGCTACGATAGCTTCCACCATTTTGGACTCTGTGTTCACTCAAAGGTCAGCTCCGTCAGGACGGGTTAGTAGTTTGTCAAAGTTCACCAAAGTTGAACTTGTCTCACAAGATGAACCCAGATTTTCTTCACCCCCGCGAATGAATCACTGATCACAGCTGTTCAAATGAAATTCACAGATTTTAAAATGGGACAGGACAAGAAAGGACAGGACGACGGACAGGACAGTCTCCAATCTGTTGAGCTGTGGACTCTGCTGCTTTCTGTCTCTGAGTCCTCTGGCTGGGAGTTGTCGTCTCTCAGACCTCCTGAGAAGCCGCCGTTGCCTCCAGCTGGCAGATTTCCCAGCAGCCCCTCCTTCGCTGGTGTCTGGGGGGTCCAGATGCTGCTGAAACTCTGGCGGGCAGTTTGACAAACTTCTATGTGAGGAATTTAAACTGAGACTCACAGGATTAGAGTCTAACTGCTGAATCATTACGATAAACCTCACAGTCGACTTTTTAAAGGGCATCAAGTACAATTTGTCTTTTACAACCAAATAATTAACATCATATGTGACTCTTCTGTTTCTGGAGTCACAGTTTATGAGATTCTGTAGGTGTTAAAATATGCTGACATGCACTTTTTTTCTATCCCAGAATAGATATCCTGTTTTACTGCTTCCTTAATGTTCGTCAAAAGACAATCGAGTCATAACAGTATTTTATAATTTTGCACAAACTGAATCTTGCTAATCGAACAGATGCAAATGGATGTGATCTGTAGGAGGAAAGGAAAAGTTCAAAATAAGTTATTGTCTTTGACAGATGACACTTCAGTGAGCTCAGAATAAGAGTCTCTTTTATTTCTTATGAAACAAAGAAAAGACGATTGTGAGAAACAAAATTTTCCTTGGGGGCACAGTGTTTTTCTGTCAACATGAACCTGAATTAGAGTTATTATTAGAAGCAGTAAATTTTCCACATTGGGTGAAGAAATATGTTCATTTGAAGCTGCATTAATTGAGTTGACCACTATGGCAGCAGAACATGCTAAAAAAAAAAAAAAAAACAACAGTAGCCATGTTTCCATCCAAATGTATCACCAGTTTTAACCACGTTTTGAATAAATCAGTTTACCAACACATTGAACGATGATTTGATTTTTTAATTTAAACATATTTTTTCAGCTCTGACGGCTCCGTCACTGTCAGACTATTAAGTGTAGTTTGTAAAAAAAACTATCACAATTCTGCCTTTGATCTCAATCATTGAAATTAAAACCCATTTCAATCAATTTTTGATTTAATGCTGAAACTGTGACACACTTTGTGTTAAATGAATTCAATAAATTTGCAGAGGAACACGAGGTCTGGTACTGATTCAAGCTCACACTGTCTGTGACCCGACTTTAAACTCAAAACTTGGACATTTTGCCACATTTCATCTTGTTTTCATGTATTTCCAGGTTCACCTGTTGAACTTGGCGTTAGCACGTAGGTGGCTAATGTGACTCCTCCCACAGGCTGTGGTGATGTTGTACTAATGTTATAATATTGAGGGACAGTAAAGAATCTATGAACGTGAAACAGCTCAGTGCATCAGTTCTGCCTACAGGGACACAGTGTGGACAGGTGGACACAGTGTGGACACAGTGTGGCTCTAGATGAAAAGTGCAGAGTTCAAGTTTTGACATGTTTGTCAAAGTTGAAGTGAAGAATATGAACTATAACTCAGAGCTGGATCATGAAAACAAGCTGCTGACAGTTTCAGTTCTAACTGATGGTAACAGCCAGTAAAGATCCAACATTGTGTTCTCTAAACCAGAACAAATTATTAGACTTAAACGACAAAAACAAACTTTGATGACAAACAGTTTCCACAACAACAAACTGTCCTTCGGGGATCATAAACTGTCGACTGTTGAAATTTTAAATTCAGCTGGAGAACAATCTGTCATTCAGGGACACTTCACATCGCTCATACAGTGGACACACACACTTCATTTTAATCTGTATATGATTACGACATCACGTTTATTAATATTCTGCTGTAAAATCTTTCAGGTTCTCCACCACACGGTGAACCTGCTGCAGAGAATCCTGCAGAAACATGCAAAGTACGTTAACCAGAACGTGAACAGTTACGTTCTGACGCAGCCGTTTGTTTGTGTAAACCGTTAAAACGTGAGAACATCTCCAGCTGAACGGCGCCACAACATGAAGCTTCTGATTGACAGACGACATTTTCAGCTGTTGGAGAATAAAGGCAGCGGCAGGTCGACCAAACCTTAAAGGACCACTGGAGTTAGTGGCATCTAGTGGTGAAAAAGCAGATTACAACCAGTTTACTGAGCATGGAAAAGAAACCTACATCAGCCGTGAAACTCCACAAAAGGCAAAAGTCTGTATCAAGAGCCAGTGTTTGGTTTGTCTGCTCTGGGCTACTGTAGAAACATGGCGGCCTCCATGGAAGAGGCCCTGTTGGTGTTGGTTTTTGCCCCTGACCCTCAGACAAGCTGAGACCACCACTGTCCATCCATACTAATAAGATCCTTTCACACTTTACAACTATTCAGGCTTCTTCACCTGCTTCTTCATACAAATTAAAGTCTTAATGTCTCAGCTTTTCAACAAACCTTTATTGATGTTATTCATCAGCAGAATCCAGCTTTCATGCCCACAATTACAGCCGGACATTTTTGGGATTTTTGAAAACTTTGGCATCTCCACCACAATTTAAGATAAAGTTCTGTGTGTTTGGAGAGTTTCTAACTTCTGAGCTTCAACTGAATCAACAAACTGTGAGTTTCAAGCATTTTTTGAAGACTTAGACTCTCATTTATTGTTTAGATAGAAACTGCATGAGAATTTTGACATTTATTCAGGTTTTCAGTCCATTCATAGTAATTAGATTAGTTCCCACTTTTCCAACTATTCAAACTCTTTTCAACTTTCATCGACTCATTCATACTTTGAGACAGAAACTCAGTTCACATCTTCCATACATTGACTTTCATCCAAATTTTAAATCCCATTCATAGTAATTAGACCTTTTTCCCACTTTACAACCGTTCATACTCCTTCACCTGCTTCTTCATACAAATTAAAATCAGCAGTTCAGTGCATCAGTTTTACAACAAACCTTAAAAAATGTCACATTTTTCATACATTATCTATATTCTATTTTTAAAATCAGCAGTGCACTTTAACAACATTCACACACAATTTATTTCTCTTATTTCTCTAGTTTTAAACGTGTTTCTCTACATTTCAGCAGAACATGTTTGGGATTTTTTTTTAAACTTTGGCGTCTCCAGAACAATTTAAAATGAAGTTGTGTGTGTGTTGAAGAGTTTGTAGCATCACAGTGTGAGTGAACGGATCAACACGTGTCTCTCTGTATAAACTGTGAGTCTGGAGGTTTGCAGTGCGACCGCAGCGGCGTGCTGGCTGGCAGACGCTCTGGCAGTGTTGGTAAGCCCCGGCTTACTCTGAGGCCTCTGACGTGAGCCGGGCTGTGTTCCTTTCTGCTTTGGTATCATAACAAGTGAAGCCGTGCGGGTTCGCAGCCACACCACACACACACACACACACACACACACACATTATCCACAACACAACGCCCACCACCGCTTTTAATAGCTCGCTGTCACATGAGCAGATTCACCCGTGAAGGCCCCGCACGCTGTGATCACCGTTACCGCGGAGACATCAGGGACATTCAGGAGGACAGGCAGACTTAATGTGATCAAGACTGAGAATAATTCAACACAATGAGAACCACAGAAGAAGAAAAATGTCAGAAGAAGCAGAAGAGGTGACCTCTGTGATGTAAAGAACTGGGTCGACATGCAGAGTTCCCACAGCGATGACACGGTGGCCTCCACCGGCCCGCCCACACCAATCAGCAGCCAATCAGAGCATCCGAGCCCACGGTCTGACACGGCGGCCGCTCCACAGACGGCCCGATGACCTCACAGAAACACAGAGGCAGATTTATTTAGCAGCGTGTGGAATCCCGCCCTCGTGGAGCGGCGTGCCGCCCCCGCCGGCGTTACAGCGGGCTGTGTTTACAGCGAGCAGAGGCCAAGCTCAGAGTCACACTCTGTGTTTGTTGGCAGCCGCCGCTGCCGTTTGTGGCGATGCCTGAGGTTTAGGGAGCAGTGGGGGCTGCTGGGAGCTGACACAGAGAGTCTGGCCTGTGTGGGCCTCCAGCTGCAGGGAACGTGAGGGCCTCGCTCACACTGGGGGCCCCTGGGGGCCAAACGCCGGCTACCGTGAGGAGGGTCGAGGGCAGGAGCAGAGGTGTGCTGAGTCATGTGACCACAGCTGGAGCTCAACCAACAACAGCTGGAGGGAGGAAAACAGTAACACCAGATTTTAGTCTTAAAGTTAACACGAAACCAGTGCTGGAAAGTAACTGAGTACATTTACTCGAGTACTTAAAGGAGTTTTACTGGCAGAATAATTAAAATTGTTAAATGAAAACGTTAAATTTTCCCTCTGAAAAGGCCAAAAAAATATCAAGTAAAGTCGAGCTCGAGAAGTGTGTAAATGACAAACTGAACTGAGCGTGTCCTCTCATACTGTTACCATAGTTACCGTCACAGATTTTTAGAAATTCAGCCTTCTAACGTTAGCCAGGCGCTACCGTGGCTGTGTGTGAGTGAGCTAAAAGCTACGTAACTGGTTGTTTCTGTGATGTTTTGGTTCGGACGTTAAACTTTTTTAAATACTGAAATTAGCTGTTAGCTGCCGGTGGACAGCACGTTTGTCAGTGTGTTTGATTAAAAGAGCTAATAGAGATAACAGCTAAGAGAGCTATAAGCTAGCAAGTTAATAGAATTGACAGCTAATGAAGCTAATAGAGGTTACAGGTGATAGAGCTAACAGCTAATACAGCTAACAGATCTAGTAGAGCTCAAAGCTGATAGCGCTAGCAGCTAATGAAGCTACTAGAGCTTACAGTTAACAGAGCTATCAGCTAACAGAGCTAATAGAGCTGCAGGTGATAGAGCTAACAGCTAATGGAACTAGAGCTTATAGCTATCAGAGCTTACAGTTCTGAGTTAATAGAGCTTACAGCTGACAACTAACAGAGCTAACTGAGCTAACAGTAAATGAAGCTAACAGAGCTGACAGCTAACAGAGCTAACTGAGCTAACAGTAATGAAGCTAACAGAGCTAACTGAGCTAACAGTAAATGAAGCTAACAGAGCTGACAGCTAACAGAGCTAACTGAGCTAACAGTAAATGAAGCTAACAGAGCTAACTGAGCTAACAGTAAATGAAGCTAACAGAGCTGACAGCTAGCAGAGGTGAACACACAGCAGGTGTGTTGAGGAACGTTAATTAGTGTTAAACAGTAAATAAATGTACTGAGAGTTCTGTAAAGTACCTCAAACTTGTACTTAAGTGAAGTACTTGAGTAAATATATTTAGTTACTCTCCACCACTGCTGTCAGCTGTACTGGGAAATATCATGTTGTAAAGATTAATATTATAATTTACAGTCAAAAGATCCAAGAATTCCAAAGTGTCTGATCAATCATGTGATCAGAGTGAACTGTGGGAGCGTCATGACTCGTTACTCTCAACATGTTTTTGGATTCTTTCTGTCAGATTGTTGCTCAAACTGGGACGTGTCATTACGAACATGTATTTCCCCGTGTGACATGTTTACTGTCCTGTTTTACAGTTCACACGCCGTCATGCCAAACAGACCAGAGGGCGTCGGGCAGATTTATATTCATTAACAGTCGCCCAGAAAAGTTCTTTTTATAATGTTTTCAATTATTTCTGCATTAAAAATGTGAAAATCATCCAAACTGGCTCAGCATGCAGTGATCATAAAAGCCTACGGGTTAATAAATAATAAACGCCTCCGTGCTGACAGTAAAATCATCATGAGAGTGTTTCATTTCTCAGTAATCTGGAGTCCAGTGTGTGAAAATCTGCTCATAAATCCAACAAATGTCTTCTTGTGTTTCTGATGGAGCTTTAAAATGACCTAAATTCTGTTCACCAAACACAGCAGCTAAAGTCTCATTTAAACTCATCAAACACCTCACGGCTTCTGTTCACAGAGAAGAGCTGAACCTGCGGGAAAGTAACTAAGTACAGTTACTGAGGAAATGTACTTAAAGCCACGATATGAAAGAATGTGAAGCAGTTTATTAATCTTTGTGTTGTTTTTTTCAAGAAAATGTGTCTCTTCAGCTCCTCAACAGCTCCAACAGCAACACAAGCTAACGTTAGCTTAGACGTGGAGTCGGCTACTGTCGACAACCGGCACAACACAGAGTCAAAGCTAACATAACTGCAAAACATATCAGACATGTTATGATATTGTGGTTATAGCTGGCTAATATTAGCTAACGTTAGCGTGGTAACATGCACAATAGCTAACATAGCTGAAATCTGTCCTGAGAGTAAATCCTGGGACTTTAGGTTCCAGAAGGAACCACAAAGTATGTTATTGGTACCCGATTCATACAACAGAGTGACTCAGTAAATCTCTGACTGTATTATATTTCTTGATGTTAGGTGATGGGAACATCTTGGCCCGTCTGGGACCGTCTCATCCGTGCGTGGGCGGCAGTCCTGAATGATTCCCATCCAACAGTTCAGGGTCGCGGCTCTTTTTCGGAAGTTAAAGTTCCCCTCTGGACTTTTCCTGTAAACAAACAAACTTTGTCCGTTTACATTCAGTGTTTCTCACCAAAAAACTTTGTGTCCTCGAGCTCGAACAAACATATTGGATTCTTTTCATTCCTTATAAAACATTTCCAAAGACAATTTTTAAACAATATTTTAAATCCTGAACCGTTAAAATCCAGCCTGGTGTCACCACGACATACGAATGATTCAGCAACGACTAAATTATTTTTAACTCACAGACGTACACTATGTTAACTTATATAACTAACATGAACTGAAACTGAAACCATCATCTTCCTTAAATCTAACCAAGATGTATTCACCATTTATGTGTATATATTTAATTATTGTTACCATGACGACAGGGTCACCTGATTCCCTACTTTCCTGAATGTCCAAAACTCATAAATGTGCAGGACCAAATGGCACCAATTCAGAAGCTTAAAATGTGCAGCAGACATGACATGTTACATCACACATGTAATCCAAGTTACCTTCTGTCTGTAACTTAAATTACGTAACTAACACACTTATTTTAGCCAAACCATCATTAGACAGAACAGTAACACGTAGAAGAGATGATTCACTGATTCAGTGTAGATCACACATGACAGACGGAACGAGACGTAAAGAGAGTAAAGAGATGAAAATTATGTAACAAAACAAAAACAAGATCAAAGACACAACAAGACATAAAAGACCAAACAAAACGTAAAGCGACAAAAACGATGGAACAAAATGAAAACAATGTAACAAGTTAAAAGACACGTAAAAGATACAACAAGACATGCGAGACGTGGCAAAACATAAAGAGACAAAAACAACGTAAAACATGTAAAGCACGAAAGAACAAAAACAACGGAACAAAATGAAACCAGCATAAAAACCAGACAGACGGAGACTCTGCTGGAGAAAAGGTGAGCTTCAGTTAGATTTTCAGAGCCTGAACTTTTAAACTTTTACTGCAGTAAACAAGTAGAATCAGTACTTCTACTTTTACTCGACTATCTGTACTTGTACTGCACTAAAGACTCTGCAAACCACTTTCTTTAACTGAAAATATTGATTTAATTATTTGTGTCTGCAGGTATTTCTTCCAATAAGCTCGGGCATCGTGTGGCCTGGCAGGTGAAATCCTGTTCAGATCATTTAGTTTCACGAACGATAGTAAAATAAGTGTTTCTAACAGACGCTGTGAACATGCTGAACATGTTTTAATGTGAGTTGAATGAAGTTTACAGAGTCATTCTGTAACACACCTGCACGCTCTCACAGCACGCACAGTCTGCAGCGCACACGAGCCGCCGCAGCCAATCACAGATGGAAGTCTTCACGCCGGCTGCAGCCTCTTTCTGAGCTCTCATCGATCATTACGTATAAAATCATCTGAAGGGTTTCTTGTGGTCGAGTAAATGAGTCGTAGCGGGGGGGTGTTTGTCTGGGCGCTCGGCGAGCATGAGCTCATTCTCACAATGGCGGCCTGTTCGCCTCATCGTCGTCACGGAGACCGAGAGCTCTTTACTCATGTGGTGGACTTCATCATCGTATGGACACGTTCAGACTGCAACTGTTTCTGATGTTCCTCAGGAACAGATCTGTGTTCAACCTCATGTGTCTACGTGATCAAAACTGCAGTGTGAAGCACTGATTACCAGAGGTGGGAAGTAACTAAGTACAAATACTTAGTTACTGTACTTCAGTAGTGTTTTCAGGTATCTGTGCTTTACTTGAGTTTTTATTTTTCTGACAACTTTTTACCCTTCATCTCTACATTTAAGACGTAACAAGACGAAAACAAACTAAAAGATGTAAAAAGACAAATATGACGTAAAAAAGTAGGTAAAAGTAACAAGACATAAAAAGATGGAAACAATGCAGGAACGATATAAAGACGAAAACAACGTAAAAGATATAACGAGACAAAAACGACATAACAAGACAAAAATGATGTAAAATACATAAAACAAAAACAATTTAAAACCAGATGAAAACTATGTAAAATACGTAATAAAACAAAATTAATGTATCAAGACAAAAATGACAGAAAACGAAAATGAGCTGAAAGACGTAACAAGACGAAAACAAAGAAACGCGACATGAAGGTGAGGTTCAGTCGTCTTTGCACAGAAACACAAATGTCCTTCAGAGGACGACTTCTTATGTTCATTCTCTGAGGACATTTCAGAGCCTGAACTTTTTCACCTTTCCTGCAGTAAACAACTTTTACTCGAGTATCTGTACTCGTCCTGCAGTAAAGACTGTGTGAACTTTTGCCTCCTCTGACTGTGACGGTTTTACGTTAACCGCGTGTTTAAAAAAAGGTTTTCTGGCAGAAACGTCTCAGATGCTAAAGGGTACCTTGTGCATCAATATGAGACAAATGCGTCTATATTTGACAACAGTGAAACATTTTTAGAGCAAAGATCAGAGCTCAGATATGATTCATCCTTGTCTGTCCAGCAGCTCTTCTGGATTTAGTGACTTTAAACCTTTAAATGTTGGAAAGCCTGAAAATAAAATCCAACCTTCCTCCTCGGGCCTGTGACACACTGAGCAGCTCCAGGAATAGAAACTCTTTCTAACTCGGGACGCGTTTGACGTTTCAGCGTCTCTCTGCTGCTCCGGGACAAACCGGGGGAATCCTGCGTCACGGCGTCACTCCTCCAGCGGCGAGCTGAGTGTGTTTGGAGCTGTGAAGAGACAAAACCACGGCGGTGGCTGGGCTCAGATGGGTCTGGACTGCGGTGATCCTTCACCATGACTCTCAGTCTGCTGTGTTATTACAGCATTATCCAATCAGCCGCGTCTGGCCCCGAGGGATTTACCCCCCGATTTTACACAGCGCGTTCAGCTCGGCCCACATCACACAGGTCAGCCTGACATACGAGCTAACGGGCTGTAATGTGGACGCTCTGCGGCTGTGCACGTTTACGGGAACGCCACTTTGCACCGTTCGCAAAGTCAGACCCAGCACGCTTAATGAGACATTTATGAAGCAGTTAATACATGTGGTGAACACGCTGATCTGTAGAACACAAACTGTTCTCTGCAGAACACTTAAAGGTCGAGACATTTTCAAATGTTTCTGCCTCCTACAGCAGCTGCAGGTCACTGAAACTTCCAGAAGCAACTTTTCTTCATTTATTTTCAGAAGTTTAGAACTGAAAACATTAAAAATGTCTTCCCTGCTGTGAAGTGCTGCAGCTAACATCATGTCCTCTGAAGGTTTACTGAGAGTTTCAGCAGACACACGGGTCTGTGACCTTCACTCCCAAAAGAGCCGTGTTGGGCCTGAAAAAAACCCTAAATTTGTCTTTATGATCCTCATAGACTTCTTTTATCAGAGGTGGTGTCCATGAGCAGTCCAGGAAGATTCAAGACTCGCCTTAGACGGAGGCTGTGAGGTACATTTAAGATACTTACTTTTTCAACTTAAAGTAACTTATATTAATTAAAGAATGGTGTATTTTTACAGTAGGAGAATGTAAGCATAACTTTAAAATGTTAAAAAACATATTTGTTCTACCTTTCTGTATAAGCTTTTCATTAAAGTCACTGGAGAGAGGCAGAGGAGCCACAGGTTACTGACCCCTGAGAAGAGGGGGCGAGAGCACATCTGTAAGGACGAGAGCACATCTGTAAGGACGAGAGCACATCTGTAAGGACGAGATCCTCCTCTGTGGCGATGCGCTGCGACCGGCTGTCAGTCAGGGAGCTCGCGGTTCCAGCTGTGATCTGTACAGCTCCCCTCACTCAGACCTCTGAAGATGTTTGTAGGAGTGATTTAAGACGGGGGTTCTCAAATACTGGTCCAGGCACCCTCAGGGTTCCATGGCAGTCTGCCAGGGGGTCCATGAAAAGTTTTCAGATTCATTCATTTAAATGATCATGATATTTAAAAAAACTTTTAAAATGTCTTTTTTTTTTTACTCAAGTTTAGTTAGCATTAGCATTAGCTTACATCAGCCAGCTACACTTACAAAATCTGCTTGTGAGTCATTATTTTAATCGACAAAATCCACCGTCATCAGCTAGAAATGAGAATCTGCTTTTGTTTACGTCTCCAAGGAATCACAGACCTCGTTACTCCCAATTTCAGAGTTAAATCTGCCGCCATTATCACAGTAAACTGCATAAATGCAGTGTGATGGGAAGCCTAGCAACAGTAACTAAGGAGGGTGGAGCTTAGTGAAGGGTCAGTTCAATTAGATCTTTAGATTTAAATTGAAAACAGATTTGCGTGTCAGAACTTAATTAATCATCTGATGACCCTCTGGTGGGGCCCGACTAAAACTTTGATCGGTCCAGAACCCGTCCCTCAGCTGACCCCTCCGACCCGACCTGAAACAAACCTGTCGGGTCCCGTCAGGTTTGGGCTCAAACTTTAGGCCTGATCCCTCAGTTGGAAACAACTGGACTAAACTAAGTATCAAACTAAGTATAATTATGAATGCATGTATCTTTAGACTCCTGTACTGATACTTGTACTTTAGTAAAGTATTGAGTACTTTTCAATTCATTTATGAGGATTTACTTCATATTTGCTCTCTTGTTCATCACCTGGTGAGGAGTGGGGGGCAACAGGGGAATAAATCAGTTAACTGAACCCACTAATGATTAATTTGAGGTGATGATATCTGAAAAATGTTTCCCCAGCAGGTTCTGCAGTATGTCCTCTTTCCGCTGATGTTGTTTTTTGTGCACTTAAAGTAAAAAAAAATTAAATAAATCTGTCTTTAATAATCAACATGAGGCTGCGTTCACATCACACCACATGGAAAGTGAGCGTCCTGCGTTCACGCTGCGTTCACACTCAGCCCAACATACATGTCTCTGTTATTAGCTGCAGTATTTTATAGATCTATTTATAGCAGCGTGAGCCGTCTGATCTGCTTCGTGCGGCGGAAAGTCGACGAGTTGAAGCCAGCTCGGCGAAGCCAAGCAGACGTCTCCACTGCAGCACTTTTACATTTCACTGGCTGCAGATTCACATCCTGACGTCGACCTGACTCATGAATATATATCTGTGTTCGGTGTCCACAGTCACCTTCCTGCGTCCTCGTTTTAACTGGAAAAATCAGATTGTGCTGGCGCCATGCTCCGCAGCGCTGCAGTGGAAGAAATGCGGCTGGAATTACAGATTCGAAGGCGAGCTTAATCTCCGAGGACACCTTTGCACATGGAAACTGCTGTTAACGCCGCCACAAGAAAAACAGCTCATCGCACATGCACAGTAAATAATGCAGGAGCGTCAGAGTCTGTCTCTCTGCAGGAGCTTTGAAAAGAATTAAAGACATGCAAAAAGTTTCAGAGAGCTTTTTTCCTGGACACAAATTTGCAGACGTGCCAGCAGCAGGGCCGTAGCCAAGCTTTTAGTCTCTGGGTGAAGGAAGAAAACCCCGGTTCTCCACCCTAAGAAAAATTCTGACTCAGCTCCAAACACCAGGGCCTCATGAAAGAACCGCTCGTACAAACACACTCTGGAGACGTTTGGACGACTGATTTAGGACAGTGGTTCTCAAACAGTGGTCCGAGCACCCTCAAGGGTCTGTGGTGGGCTGCCAGGGGGTCCGTAAAATTATCATTATATATGAAAAAGGCTTCATATTTCAATAAATAATATTTGAATTTTCAAGTCTAAATTACTTTGTAGATCTTCTGTAACTCTTGATAAACATGAGTGTCTCCAATATTTCTTCATTCAAATGGACCTGATGGTGAATAATGTGGCTTTTCTGTGTTGATATAGTCAAAATATTTTTTTATTCATGTTGAATATCATTCTGAATATTGTCTCTATTGTTTTTGTCTTTTTGAGTCTTTTCCGTCTTGTTGCGTCTTTTTGTTTTATGTCTTTTTTATCTTATATTTTGTGACATCTTTTACGTTGTTTTTCAGCTCATTACATCTTTGTGTTTTATCTTTTTCATCTTGTTGCGTCTTTTTTGTCTTGTCAGTCTTTTACATTGTTTTTTGTCTCCTTGCCTCTTTTTCATCTATTATGTTTTTGTACTTTTTTTGTCCAGTTCCATCTTTTTTGTTGCTTTTTATTGTTTTATGTCTTGTTACTCCTTTTGTGTTGTTGTTTTTTTTTTTGACATTGGTTTATTGTCTTGTTATTTTCTGACTCGTCTTGTTTTTACTAATAACTGACAGATTTGATCACTACAAGTCATTTCTCAAACTAGTCTTGTTTGTCAAACTGAATCTTTCTGTCTGCAGATAGTTTCTGGTTCCTCTCTCTGATTTCCATGTTGAGAAGCATAAAGACCCCACAGACTGCAGACTGCAGGGAGGTCATCAGGACTGTAACTGTGAGATAAAAGAGACTTGTTGTCATCTGAATGTCGGAGGACGATGAAGGAACGTCAGATGTCATTTGATACGTTCTTTAACTCTGTCGTGATTCTGCAGGATGGAGAACTCTTCGTGTGTGTGTGTGTGTGTGTGTGTGTGTGTGTGAATTCTGCATGAAATGTGACTGAATCAGATTATTCTTTCAAAGTGAAACCATATTGGGGAACATATGAGGGCTGACAGCGGGGATCAGGACAGTAATATATGCTCAGTGAGTCACGGGGGAAAATGGATCCTGGCAGCAGAACCAGAGGAACACAGACGGCAGCTCTTTAATGCCACACACTCACTCATGACCACTTCTATGGATAAACATGTTTTTATTGTCAAGGAGATGAAACTGAGAGATTGTGCTCAGATTCCTCTCCTTCAGAGACTCTACAGAAGCTTTATGTAAGCGTCCGTCACATCAGGATTACAGGAAGAAGAATCTCTGGGACTGGACAGAAAAACAAACCAAATGTGTCTGTTTTAGGGATTTAATTCTCAGACCGAGTCACTGATACTCAGAAATAACTTTAAGGACAAATCTGAAGTTGTTATATTTGGGCCACCGTGTCCCAGGAAGCACTGATTTAATTATTTGCAAGGCGACCTCTAGTGGGCGTAGTAATTATGATGGGAGCGAAGGAGACAGTCAGGTGACACGGGACAAAGAGCAACAAAAGTCCAAGTGTGGAGGTGGGACATACTTCACATCTTTTCCTAAACCTAACCAGGTAGTTTGTTGTCTGAACTGAATCAAAGTGCAAAGATTTCACAACATTAACATTGTTAATGTACATGAGATCTAGTACCCTGCTGCTGGTGGAGCTCTCCAACCATCATATGTAGTTTCATCATTAGCAATCAACCTATCCTTAGGCCGTGTGTGGAGGGATGAAGGGGTAGAGGTGAGTGATGAAGCAGTCGGGATGAGGGATGAAGGGTTTGAGGGATAAATGGAAGTTCGTCATTGGACTGTAGGGCTCTGCACAGGATCTCAGGGCCTTTACCTGCAGGAGCCTGTGGGTGGAGCTGACTCACCTGGTCAAACTTCAGTTCTCAGCCACCAGTCCCCTCTGACTTTCTTCATTTGTGTTCGCAGCTCCTGTGTGGTCTCTCCTCTTGTTTCTTGTTCCACCTAGAGTCAGATAGTGACGTCCACGTCTTAATAAAAGTGTCTTTAAGTCACTTTGTTTTTATCTCACTTCAGTTTATTTGGTGTGAGGATCCACACTCTCTTTTCATTTCCACATTCAGAGACGTAAACGTACCCGGGGCGTCTGGAAGTTAATGAATTTATCACGCAGCGACGACAGCTTCAAACAGATTAATTAGAAGAAGACAGTGGTGTGTGCATTAACATGCTGTCTCTTTACAATAAAGTGACTCATGTGGAAACGTTTTACTGCAGCGTTTTCATCTCTTCATAAAGAAGAAAGAGTCTAAGTGAAACCATCCTGAGCTCTGACGGTCGCTCTCCTTCACGTTATCTCGTTAGTGATGTTTTCTATCTTTAGCTTCAGCTTTGATATGAAGAGCATCAGACGGCAGCCGGACATTTAATTAGGAGTAATAATTTAATTCAGCTTCATTGATGACGAATGTTTTCCAAGACAGAAAATATCATGTTTTTTCTTGGTAAAGCTGTGACACACGGACGACACTGATCATTACATAACATCAAGATTACAGCAGAGGATCAGGAATATTTCCAGATGAAAGTAAAACACATGGCACGGTGATTAAACATGTTTTATTTTGTCAATAAACTTTACTGAAACAGACATACAATATAAAACATGTAAAGACTCCAGAGGGACCAATGTGCTGCAAGGAAAAACTGATTACAGCTGTTCTGTTGGTACATTTTGGTCTCAGATAATCAGCTCACAGAAGTTTGTCTTCCTGCTTGTAAATTTTGATTTGTGAATATAAAATTTTATCAACTCAGAGCATGAATTCTACAATCAGTCCGTACAGGAAGTTGAAACCAATCCCTGTGAATTCTGCACAACCTCGCTGCAACTCTGCAGATGTGACCAATCATCATTTTTAACATTTTTTAACTTAAAATATGTTCTGGCACAGAAGTGTTGTTATTTAACCTCTGCCCAGTGTAATATTCTCTTTGGTCAAATTTCTTTGGCACAGAAACCAGAACTACTCACCATTAATTAAATATGACCATTTACAGTCAGCGTCGTATCATCAAATCATCCCGCTGAGTTTTTTATTCAAATCTGCAAAAAACTTTCACTGCATTGAAAATATTTTTTGATATTTTACAGGCAAACATCTACAGAGCGGTTGTTCAGAGATCAATAAGAGTATTGGAAATATCTCCACTATCAGCGAGTCTGCGTATGTTTAACAGTTTAACTGTGGAATATTGATTCTGACGTATCATGCACACAACAACCAGACATGTTGGTGATTTTGTTGCTGGTAAAACATTTATTTCAACATTTGCAGCCTGATAACTCGTCTGGACGACTGGGGGAGAGCGCCACGTCTGTTACTGAAATATAAACACAGCTTTTTGATGATGTCGGCTGTAAAAACGGTTCATGTAATTCAAAAGTTTACCATTCACCCTAAAGTCCCTCCAGGATGTTGCGATGGCAACTGTTAACACAAATTCAACCAACCTCCACAACGTCTGCATGACTTTACAATTCTGTCCAGTCGCCGCAGCTTTTCTGCTAATTTGACCAGTCATCATAGTTTCACATGGCGTTTTAGATTTTGTCACAGGTACTGAAAAGAACATTTTTCAACACTTGCAGTTTTATGTTTTATAATTTTGTGCTGTTTTGACTGAGTTTGTGGAGTTTGTGTAATACCACCCCGGTTTTCAATTGTCTTAAACTGTTAAAAATGTTTTTAATTTCACATTTTTCACCATTTGCATCATATTTTATAGTTTTTAAACACCAGTTTTGATTCTTTTAAAATCCTGATGATTTTACGTGTCCGTTTTCATGTGTTGCCTCTGTAACATGGTTTTTGAGACATGCTCTTAAATAAAGATTATTATTATAATTAATATGTTTCCCTTCCGGTCAGCAGTCAGTACGGACGATCAGAGACTTTTAATGAGGCTGAGAAGCAGCACGTCTAATTATTTGATCCTCAGCAGCGTTTTTTATAACAAGAACCTCAAAAAGGAAAAGTTTGGAGAACAGAAGCAGTTTGGAGTTTCTTTTTCACAAATAAAGCAGATTTTGTTGTAATCTTAAACCTTTCTGCAAAGTTTCCTGAGAACACTCGGAACACTTTCCAATTTTCACTTGTTCAGCAACTTCATTGCAAAAAATCTGCTAAAAACATCCCAGCATGCATCACTTTTTTTTTTTTTTTAACAAAAGCACACTTCCTACCCGTTATCCCCACCTGTGCTGCCCCTGCGTTTTGCCATCAGTAAACCCCGTTCATCACCTGCTCCTGGTTTTCCTCTGTCCTGACACACGGTGAGCGAAGAGGAGCAGCTGAAGGATGAAGATTTATCCAGATAAACTGTGAGTGACGTCACAGCGGCGCCGCTTGTGTTTTCTCCCTCTGCAGACGAGTAAGTTCAACGTCTCAGTTAATTATTCTGTTTAGTTTTGTTTCTGTACAGTTGGAGGACAGTTTACTGTAAATCCCAAACTGCTCCTGTTCTGCTGTAGATCATCTCGTACAACATCCTGCTTCTCAACCTCGTTAATCAGCCTCTGATCGGAAGGGAAACATAATAATAATAAGAAGAAGAAGATGAGGAAGAGGAAGGCCATGTTGGACATTTTTAACATTTTCTGACATTTTATGCATCAAACAACTAATTGATCAATGGAGAAAATGATCAACAGATTGATCATAATGACAAAAGTTGAAAAATAGGTGCAAACATGTGGAGCACTCGGATGTTTAAACCTATTTTTCAACTTTTAACAAGATTGTGACAGGATTAACGGTAACACCACAATAAGAGTCCACGACATGATACAATATTTCTTCATATGTTTCAAAAAACTTTTGTTTGTTAATTTTTTTTTCCTTCTTTAATAAAACAAAATAAAAGCAGCAGCTGTGACCTACACATGTGCAAAAAAAACCCCATCTTTGATGTTTGAATTATAATTATTAATCAAAAATAATTAACCACATAACATCACAGCAGATCATCACAATCTGATAGAGACATTTTTTTATTGATATTCGAAATATTTTTACATCCTTAATTGTACAGTATGTTAGTATCAACTAATCTGAGATGTAATTTCAGATTAAACACTGAAATAATTTAAATTATGATTGATTGATTCATAATTTGTGCTCAGAAGAACCAGTATGAGTTCTGCAGAGGAATAAAAGGGAAGTAAACAAGGTCATTAGTGTTTCGACTGCAGAGATTATTCATTTAATGGAACTAATTATGTAAATCAAAGGTACATTAAATCAGTAAATAGAGCGTACACGTTAACGATAAGTTATTTAAAGGCTAAATGTCTTTCCTGCTGAGCCACACGGGGATTCAAACCAGCGAACTTTTAGTGACAAACATCCTCTGACTCCTGACTGACTCCTGACTGCTCATTCTGCCCGTCTCCTCTTCCTCCTCGTGCCCTTCATCATCGTGTCACTGGAACATAAACCTACACTGATCCAACACTGACTCACTGCACCAACAAGCTTTCTTTCTATACGTTTACCCACAATCCCCCTGTGTATGGAGGAGACAGTGACTCGTCTCCTCTTCGTCTACAACCTGAAACACTCTCGGATCAGAGATATTTGACTCTTTATGCAGTTAAAATCACCAGTCTGTGGGTGTAAAGCAGGGCAGGATGTGACAGTAAGAAAAAAAATAAAATTATGAGAAAAAAGAAAACATTTTGGAGGCAAAAAGGATCATATTTAAAGAAAACAAGTTTAAATAAACTAATATAATTAACAATTTACTGCATTTAAAATGTTTTTTGGTACTTTTCTTATATTTCAGACTAGAAAAAGTTCATACAATATTGTCCTGCCTTAAAATTTGACAACCTGACATTGCATATTTATTGCTGCTCACTTGAATGCAGAATAAAGATGACATTGGATAATAGATTTGTTTAAAAGTCATCCTGTGTTTCAAAAAAAAAAAAATGTCCACGTTCACAAATCTAAAGAAAGCACCTCAAAACAATAATTAAAGTACTTTAGTAAATGTAAATGATTTTACAGATTTACAGATCAATTGATCATTTAAAAATCATTAGTCGAAGCCTTAAACCCCGAATCTTCCCTGACCCGGTCATTGTCCCTCTTTAACCTCGTGAAGCCGACTCGTAGTTTAAGGTCACCTGTAGCACATCGACGTCCATTGTTTCAACAGCTCCTCGGTCAAAAGTCCATTTTCTCAAAAACAGACGCCCATCGCTCCGAAGTTATGAACATATTTTGTTTTAGAATTTTTTCGTTAACTTGTTCTGGTGTTAAATAAAACTGAATGCTTGTACGATGTAGCACAGATGAATTTATTCAAGTCAAATGTCAAACAGTAGTTTTATTGTGCCCAAACTTAGTAAACTTAGTAAACTTTTTGTGTTTTTTTTTTATTGGGCTGCTTCAACACAAGTTTATCGTTAGCTTGTTTGCTTTCCTTTCAGAATTAATTACTACTAAGTTCTTCTACACCCACTGACAGTCGACCAGTGATGTTTTGTTTTTCGTGTTTTCAGTGTGTTGTTTCCAACATTGTGCTGTATCAGAAAAAAAGTTGCATGTGTTGTGATGTTTCATGGGTTACTCTAAAACAAGTTTCCCGTTAGCATGTATGCTGTTGTTTCCCAGTATTTACTACTAAACACTTATAAGCCACAGTACAGACTGATTTCTTACAGTCAAAGGGTCGTAAATATATTTTCTTTCAGTTTGTTTCCAAAATTGTACTGTTTCTGAAAAAAGGCTCCAAAGCAACTTTCCCGTTAGCTTGTTTGTTATAGTTTCCAGTGTGAACTTAAATCAAACTGATCCTCCTCCTATAATCTGAAGTTTTAAACATTTACTGACACAAGTTTCTACGTTATAAGATTATAGGCGGTACGATAACCATCTCAGAAAATATCTCAGTTTCACGGTATACGGTATTACACCTGTTATTATCAGTTAAAAAGACGACTAACAAACCACTTTCTGTTACTAAACCCTAATTACCTAAAACAATTTGCAACGATTGCACATCAAAATACACTCCGATATTAAAAAGGGATGTGGGATTTCAGAACAACGGGCCTTTGGAGCAGTGGGCTGTCAGATAAATGGGTTTTTTGGTCAAACTGGATATTTTTTTCAGACTATTCCCCAGACTTCCCCAGAAAATCAGTGAGATTTTAATTGACTCCCATCAAGTTAAATCTCTCAGATGATCTTCATATTTCTAGGTTTTTCGAGTTCTTCCAGAAGAACACGAAGCGGTTCTGTACAGTAAAATACTGCAGAGCTTCACAGACAGACAGGCAGCGTCTGGCTGCAGCTCATGAAGGAGTGTTTGACCCCAAAACCACGACCCTCTGCTAAACATAGAGAACCTCAGACCAGATGGCACGACTGGAAACTGGTGTGCTTTGCTTTCGTGTTGGAGATTAGGAGGGATGCTACGCAAGCCGGGGGAGGCGTGACCAACAAAACACACTACTACCATGTTTTGGAGAGTTTTTTTTTTCTTTTTTCTCCTCCTGCCTCCGGTCAGTCAAACATGAGGGGGTCATTACTTAA
This sequence comes from Lutjanus argentimaculatus, assembly GCA_034769285.1. NCBI lineage: Eukaryota > Metazoa > Chordata > Actinopteri > Lutjaniformes > Lutjanidae > Lutjanus > Lutjanus argentimaculatus. The sequence continues at coordinate 13,396,692 of JAWZSL010000005.1, read as the reverse complement.
TAAAGTAGAATTAAATTGAGACAAAAACAGAGACGAGATAGACACAAACACAGGCGAGACTGCTCTGTTTTCATAAAGGGCTTTTAAATGATCACATTAATGTGCCCAAGTAAAGTTTGGGTTGGTGTATGAAAAACATTTTAAGGTTGAATTTAACATGTCGGTTTTATTGTGACGTGAAAAAAAAACACAGCGAGGAGGATCAATCTGTCACAAAGTGAGAGTAAAACAACCACGACGACCACATCTGCTGAAAAACACCAAACACGGAGCGCTGACATGTGTCGCTGGTTTAGACTCTGAATTAAAGTTGTGGTGCGTTTGTGAGTCTTTGTGAGGGAAGGAAAGGACGAAGGGAAAAGGAGGGAGGGAGGGAGGGAGTGAGTAAGTTCATCCATCTAATTACCGTACGGGTTCTTCTGCTACCGTGATGATGGCGATGACCACCGTGTGATGTCAGCAGGAGGGCTCAACCTTTATTTAAAAAGCTTTTCGAACCTTCACAGCAGAGCAAAGAGAGTTCAGAGGCTCTCAGAGGAACCGGAGGAACGTCTTCTCCTCAGAGGAACCTGAGAGATTATTTTTCACAACTCTTCACTGGATTCATGATATTCTGAAGAAACAAGGAACTCTGATACCGGTGAGTGAATTTAGTTAAAAATGTTTTATTTCATTGCTCACTTTCTTGTTCTGTGAGGTCCAGGAGTGTGTTCTAATGTTCTCCTTCACCAAATGGCCTCGGCAGCTCATTTCATGTTATCAGAACCATATTTTTTCTTTTTACGTGTCATTTCCAGTCTGCACAGACTAACACTGTGCTGAGACAGTGTGCACATCGCCCAAACCTTTTCTCCTCCCGCTTCTCCTCCGATTTATGACAAATTTTCACATCTTTTCTTCCTTTTTATTTCAACTCTAAAGGTTGACTGTTTCCACACGGACGACGAAACAGCTGCACCGAAAGAAGAATTCCCCTTTCTTAAAGGGATAGTTCACCCAAAAATGAAAATTCAGTCATTATCTCCTCACCCTCATGTCGACTGAAGGTCAGGTTTTAGTTTTTTAGTCCACAAAACACTGCTGGAGTTTCACAGGAAAACAGTGTTGTAGAATCAACAATGAAAGTGAAGTGAATTTTAAATGTAAAAGAAAACAAGTCTCCTAAAGCCGACATGCTGTTTGCACACCGTCACATCACACACACACGCAGTTCAGACAGTGTGCATGTGAACGAGGCTCCAAGCTGAAGATCTACAGTGAAGATTCAGGATAAAAACATGGTGGAAATAACTTCTTATTTAGGCGGCTTGGCATGTTGGAGCTTTAGGAGACTTGGATTACACCAGACCAGCAGTATGGAGACATTTTATGTTTTTATTCTGTAGATTTTTTACGTTTGAAAACTGGTCACCATTCACTTCCATTGTTCTCATTCTGTTCTCCTGTGAAACTCCAGCAGAGTTTTGTGGACTAAAATGAGGTGAGTAGATAATGACTGAATTTTCATTTTTGGGTGAACTATCCCTCATCTCAACCATCACAGAAATTCTTCTTTCGGTGCAGCTGATACGTTGTGCTGTATCAGAAAGAAAGTGTGGTTTTTTTTGTGTTGTTTTTTGTGTTACTACAAGTTTTGCGTTAGCTTGTTAGCTGTTGTCTTCCAGTGTTAACTACTACTACATGCTTTTATCCCATTATGCTGCTTTATATCTTCAAGTCAAGTGTCAAGCAGTAAATATATTGTGTTATAAAACATTGTGCTGATTCAGGACAAAGTTTGGTAAATGTCTTTTTGTGTTGGTTGGGTTACTCTTATAGAAGCTTTCCGTTAGCTTGTTAGCTGTTGTCTCTCAGTGTTAACTACTTCTAAATGCTTGTGTGTTGTAGTACTGCCTAGTTTCTTCGAGTCAAACAGGACACACTTTATTGGTTACTGTAAACGAAGTTTTGCGTTAGCTTGTTTGTTGTAGTTTCCCAGTTTAAATTAAATCAAACTGATCCGTCTGTCTCTCATCATCCAAAGTAAAAACCAGATGTGGTTTTAAACTTAACTGACAGCGTTACAAGGTGATAACGACTACATGTTAGACCTGTCATCTGTTACAGTGATAAAAGGAATGACAACAAATTTTTGGTTGAAATAGCACTTTATTGTGAAAATATTATGTACTGATAGACATGTGTTTTTTTTAAATGGCTGTATGAAGGTAGAAATACTGTAAAATGAAATACAATAGATGGGCAAACATACAAAAAACCCTTAAACTCGTCATATTCATTCACTGAGGAACAGAAAATCTTTTTTTATATAAAAATAACCAAAAAATACTTATGCATGAGTATAAAGTATTCTTGTCAAAAACTACCATTTCCACCAGAAAAATAAAAAAGTGAGTCACAATATTTAACTCAGCTTTTAACTGATACTTATGATGACTTACGATGGGGAAATCGTGTGGAGTATTGTGATATTATATTTTGTTATGCTGTATCGATTCTTAAATCACTGTATCGTGGCAGTGGTTAATTTTGCGTTGTGTTTGAACAAACGGCCGCTAAATAGCAACGTGATCACATAAAAAGTTACATTTTTTAACTGAAAAGTTGTGTTTTATGCCAGTTTCCCTAAAATTAGAATGAAAAAATAGCAATATATCAGTTTGCTAACAGTATCACAGTATATCTCAGGATATTGAATGGTAACTCCTGTATCGTGATACGTATCGTATCATCAGATTCTTGCCAGTACACAGTCCTGCATGGTATAACTGTTAGTGTTTAAAATCATGACACAGCGCTGCAGACTAACTGACACATGCTTTTCAGCATGTCTGTACTGATGAATCCAACACATCTTAATGCTGCTGTTGGACTCAAAACTTTTCTAACTTTTGTTTATAAGTTTCTAAGAGTTCGTGCTAAACATCTGCAGCGTCTCTCTTTAAATGCTAATCAAATCATAAGCCTAAACCCATAACGACTGCTTCAAATGACAACTGTTTAGCAAGTCAAAACTGCTCAAAACCACTTTCTGTCCCTCTCCATACTCTAATCCAGTTTGCTGGCAGCTCAGCTTTAACCATAATCAGATCTAATTGAGCGCAGGGACATGATTGCCTCGGTGGGATCCAAGAGTGACACACCAACAGATTATGTACACCCATCTGGTGACATCTGCAAAAGTCACCCAGAGACACACAGTGAGAGACAGACTGCAGGCGCCTGAACGCTCCTCTCTGAATGCTGCCGGTTGTTCGGTGCCGGAGCGTCACGCTGCGCGAACGTAACGCCGTGCAGAGAAAGTTCATCCTGCTGCCAAATGGCTGCAGAGATGAAGATGACTTTTGCTTAGCGATGTTGTTCCATTTTAGTGACTTCTGCTGACATATGATGTCTTATTTAAAACTCACTGGCTCCTGCTGACGGGACTGCAGATGAAAACTCTGATTTAACTTCAACCAAAGTCTCATTTGATATTCAGTTTACACAAAATACTTTTTGGTGCAAAATTTAGAGAATTCCCTCCTCCAGTCTTCTGTCAATGTTTGGTGCCTCTTTCACTATTTCTGTTCACAGTGCTGATACATTGTCCTAATATTGATCTGTGTATAGATGTACTGATAAGATTTTCTTCCTTCCTGATATGTAGCACCAGTCTAATGTTTGTACTTCCTCATATTTAATTCAGTCCCTCCAGGATCTGCAGGCTTTTCTGGGATTGTTGTGACCTAAAATGCCTGATTTCACGGCCACTTTTCTACTGTTGAAACTTTTTTAGACATTTTTTTTTGAGCAAGAGAAAATTCAGTAATCAGTCTCTGAATAATTCTTCTTTAGATGTTTGCAGAAGTCACATGTAAAATAATAAAAAAAAACAGTGCAGTGATTTGTATAAAAAACACAACAGGATGATTTGATGATGATACGACGCTGACAGGACCACCGTGTGACAGTTTGACAGTAAATGATAATACTCAGTCTTTTTTTTTATGAATGATTTATTATGAATTCACAAAATATGTCCTGACAGACGTTAAACTATCATAGATCCGCAAATCTGAACACTGATCATCTATCTTCATGGTACGGTATACAGTAAATATTTATTTGGTAAAATGTAGTAATTGTAGTGATCTTAGTCACTCAGCAACGTTCATGTCTACAGAAAATGAATGTGACCTGATAATCAGAACAGATCATTGTCATTTATTAAACTTATATACCAGGTGCAACAACAGGAACAACAGGCCATTTTAAACCTTAAAAAACCCTTAAAATCAGCACATTTTATTAACTGAAGAACAGAAGACTTAAATTCATCATATTCATTCACTGAGGAACAGAAACTCTTTACTTTATACCTTAAAAACAACTTTAAATCACCATACTCATTCCAAAAAACACATACAAGTAGGTTAGGTTAGGTTATCATTATATAAAGTGTAAAGTATTCTTGTCAAAAACGACCATCGCCAACAGTAGAAGAAAAAGATGAATTTTTTTCATTTACTGGCAGAAATGAGCTTCCATAAATTATCCAAACTTCTCTGTTTTGGAGAGTTTCTTTTTCTTGGCTTGTTTTGTCTTACTGGCTGCAAGAATGCAGATGAAAGGTTTGAATATTAATTCAAATTATGATTTAGTATATTTCATATTGTAATGCATACTCAAGTGCTCCCAGAAAGTTAGAGTAAAGTGAGCAGTTGTAGTTAATTCATTACTTCCAGCTCTGTGTGTCACTCTTAGACCTGGTCTGTGCCTGCTGCGACCCTACACGGGGTCTCAAACCGAAGCTTGAGCCCATGTGTTTGTGGGCTGCGCTCTTCATATTCTGTCAGATGGTCACCAGGTCACGTTGGGTAGAAAATATGTCTGCAGCAGCTCTGAGAGCAGCGTGCAGCTCCACAGAATTCCTGTTTGTGGTTGGCCGGCGGTGGTGCGGCGTGTGTTCCTGTGGTGGGCGTGTGTCTCGTGAATAAGAGTGAAACAGGAGGGAGGGACGGGGGGACGCCGTTTGTCTTTATAGCACTAAGACGTTCTGTCCATCCCGAAAAACACAAATAAAAACCAAAAACGTGCATTCCTGAATTCCTCCGGTAAAATATGTCTCCACCGAGCGCAGCCAGGGCCACAGAGGAGGAGGAGGAGGAGGGTCGAAGGTGAGCCAGAGGTTACGATGAGAGAGAGAGGAAGGCCACCCCTGAGACGTCTCACGGTCTCTTCATCATCCCTCAATCATCATCATCCATCACCCTCCTCCCGCTCTGCTCGCACTTTTCCATCATTTCTCTGTCCGGCCTCCATTCCTCACCCCGACAACTCCTCCATGATTTACTGCGAGTCACACAGCTGCTGTACACGCCGCCGTCATGACTGTTAACTGGAGCCTGAGGTCACTGCTGTACGGTCAGGAAAAAAAACAAAAAAAAACAAAAACTCAAAACAGACGACTGCTTATACCTTAAAAACCCCTTAAAGTCATCATTCATTCACTAAAGGACAGAAACTCTTTGATGTCTTAAAAATCCTTAAACTCTCTTCAGAGCAACAGAACGTCTGTGTTATATCTTTAAAAAAAACTTAAAGTTTTCATATTCATTCACTGGGGAACAACAATATTTTATACCTCTAAAAAAGCACTTCAACTTGTATTTATTCGGTCAGGAACAGAAACATTATTTTGTACCTTAAAAACCCCTTAAATTGGTCACCGTTTGACTGCAGTTTGCAAGACGCCACGCCTGCTTGAAGGCGGGTCAGGCTCATTGTGTCCCTGCTCCAGAGTCGGTCTGTCTTGGCCACGACTTGTCTCCATAAAAATTGGAATGCAAATGCAAATCAGCCGTGACACGGTTTGACTCGGCACAGCCAAAAATGCCAGTGTCAGTGCCCTTCACTTCAATTCACTTTTTAATCCCAAAAAATGCTGAGCTCTTGTCTGGCTGGTCCGCAATTTCTTTGTAGGTCGCTGCAGCAGAGAATTGAGAAGGAGGGGTGAAAATAAATCCACTTTTTATTCCCAAAAGTTTGAAACATACACTCTGAGCTCCCCTCCAGGAGCGAGCGAGTCCGGTGTTTCTTCCTCCAGAAGCTCCAGTCTGCCACCGACCCTCTCCTGCAGAGCTCCCCGACTCTGAGCAGCTGTCTGTCAGCTCTGTAGCTCAGCTCTGCCTGGTCCTCTCTGCCCTCAGCAAAAGCCCCGCGATAGATGTGAATGAACACAACTGAAGGTGAAGTCAAAAGTAACCGAGTGAGCTGACAAACTCCTGGGCTGAGCATGTTGCTCATTAGCTGGACTCTTTTTAAGATTCTCTGTCTGATTTTAATACAGTTTCATAGTGACTTTTCCTGCAGGAGTTTCCAACGTTGGTTCAGGGTTTCGCCAAAGGAACGTGCACATGCAGCTGCACTAGTAGACCAGCCAATAGGAATGCCTGGTTTGAGATGACCTGTGATTGGTTTACAACCAACCTATCAACTGTTGCAGGCCAGATTCTCTAAATGCTGAAAACAGAGCCTATCAGATGTGTCTCAACCATAACATGTCGACTCTGTAGCTCTGCTAAATCAAAGCTAAAGAAGAATTATGGTTTAAAAATGTGTATTTTGATGAACATTAAGAGACTCTGAGCAGCTTTAAAAAATACATGTAGGTTGGTCCGTTACAAGGTTTAATAACCAAGAGTTTGACCCTTTAAAAATATATATTTTCCAGCTTTATCAAAGAGTAAAAATCAAAATACAGTTTCGTCCCAAATGTTAAGAATGAGTGTTAAATATCTGCAGATTACTTCTCAGTCAGTCAACTAACTGATAAATGCTGAGCAGCAGATTTTGTTGGTAACAAATATAGAGGGATAATGTGTTAACGTAGGCAGTGACCTGACAGGGTTAATAACGTCCTATCAGCGTGTGGACGGCGTTGGGGGCCTCAGGACGCAGTCAGGAGCTCTGATGGGGGCCTCAGGACGGTAACAGTACGAGCCTTTGTGAGGAGAATTGTTTTTAAAAGCAGAGGCAGGAGAGGCGGGGGGTGCGGTCGCAGAGATTAAAAGCGGACATTTGTTGTGTGCATGTCGCTGCTCTGCCAAGACGCTGCAATTTTCTATGAATCTAAACCAGCTTTCCTGGCTCGGACCCCACAGGCCGCCCGCTGCCAGGAAAAGACGCTTTTTTTTTCTTCTACCTGTTTACATGCAGGTAAAGCTGCTCTGAGGGCAAACGCACATGAGACGTGTTTACAGCCGAGTGCTGCACAAGGTGGGCGTCTGAGGAGGACGAGGACAAGGGAGGAGGAGGAGGAGGAGGGGCGGGGTGACAACAGGTAGACGTCCCCTCCTCCTTTTGTTCCAGAGTAAAAAGAAATCTGCCTGGACTTTGTGTTCCTGAACCGACTCCAACCAGAGGAGCTCATAAACTGGAAGGAACTTGACTAATTTGCAGACAAACTGGGGGGAAAACTACTCCCATGATTCTCTCTGGCACTGATCACTCACCATCCAAACTTTTTTTTTTTTTTATGCACCAATGATGACTTTAGAAAGGAACAATGGATTCTGTTTATGGTCCCTAATGAATGAAAAGAGCAGCAGAAAGGTTTCTTGCATCACCACATGTTGGCAGCCGACACATTTTGACAAATAATGTGTTCATTGTGCGTTTTTCATGTTCATACAGTGACCTTTACAGTGGAGCTGCTATTTCTGGGTAAAAATCAAGGACGCATCATCGCATGAGGCCCGAATGTTTGAGATAATTGAGTAAATTGAAAACACAGTCGGACTAAATTCAGCCAGTTGACTGAGTGTAGAGTCGGAGAACTGAAGAGGAGACCCGGAAAATATCTGTATCTGCTCTCTACCTGCAGAGAAGTCGTCATCCAAAAAAATTGTCCAAAAAATGTCCCATTGGACCAAAAAAAAACCAAAAACCAGCCTGTTATTCTGGAAACAAACATCGTCTGCTCCAAAGGCCTGTTGGTCCAAAAGTACAAACCTTGTTATCAAGAACTTAAACCAACGGAACATCATCCAACTTCATCCTGCAAATTGAGAACAAAAAACTTGAGGAAGAGTGTGTGTTTTCAACAACAGGCCTTCAGGGCGATGGGCTTTTGTTTTTGGGGCATAACGCCAGTGGAGGTCTGCAAGCAGGCCGTGTTCATTCGAGCCAGGTTCAGACAGGTTCAAGGGCAACTTGTTCCAGGTAAAATGAAACCACACTCTGTTCTTAGTGTTCTATCTGACTTCATGAAAAAGGCTCAGAATTACAAAAATTCTAACAAAATATGCTTTAAATGTAAATGAAGTTATTCCAGTAAATAACAGTAAATAACCAAACAGATTTGGTTGGTTGAGTTGTTTGCTGCTGCAGAATCCATCAGGATCAGTTGAAATGTTGGATCTTCAGATGCTGCTGGTCCACCTGGTGTTCTGCTCACGTTTACGTTGTAGGAACCATCAGCCAACAGGCCCTTTAAAATCAACTAATTGTAACTTCTGTTGGAGTAACTGCAGAAACACCCGCTGGGGCACAAGTTCCCCCGGCGAGGAGTCGCTGCAGTTTAAAACCAACTCAATCAGCTATTGTTTCACATCCAACAGAGGAAGAAAAAAAGGTCTTTGTGTGTGAAGTGAACTGGCTAAAATATATGTAACATTAATCATATGTGTTGTTGTTAAAGCCAGAGCTCACAGTGTAGCTCTGGTGTGTAAAAACCTTGTAAATCTCCCAACATGTGACATGTTGATGCCACATGCTTATGTAAACATTTTTAGCCACAAATGATTTCCACACAGATTTTCAGGGGGTCCTGCCTGCGAGATAAGACCCTCTGTGTGTGTGTGTGAGTGTGCGTCGGGCTCTCGGAGGTCTGGTTTTAATTGTCGGAGGCGACAGCTGGAACACATTGCTGATATTTCAACACGTGTCAGTCAGAGCGGTGGAGGGGAATGGCGCTGCTGCCCGCAGTGTTTGTCTGACTTACTGTTGTTTGCTCTGCAGACGGACTGAAGGCTCCGTGTGTGGAGGTTAACTCAGGAAACTCTTCACTTAAAGCTTCTGGTCAACATGTTTCACCTGATTATTCCTCAGATTATTCTGATGGCAGCAAACTGGGACTTTCCTGAAGAAAACTGGTGCAGCCTGAGTTTTCAGCACCTTCATCACCATCTAGTAACTACGACCAGCAGGGGTCACCAAAGTCACATCTTTCAAATCTTTAAATTTTAAATGTAGTTGTCAGTCGCTCCAGGAAGTTGCGATGTTGCGATCACAAAAATTTAATAAATTCAGTCAATCTGTGACTTCTGAACGACCAAGTCACCACAACTTTTCTACAGATTTGACCAATCATTAAAATCACACATGTACGTCTCACTGAACCATCTCAAGGTTTTATTATTTATTATTTTATTGTTTTTTGTTTTTTTTAACTTTGTTAAGAGATTTCTTGTTGTGACTGACATTTATCAGTGGTCTGTGTACTTATTAGGGACCGAGCACCGAATGGTGCAAGGACCCGATTGGATTTGCTCGGATTCTTCATCTTGGTCTTCTTTCTTTTATGTCCTCTTCAGTCAGTGATATCTGGACTATTTTGTGATCAGAAGTTGTTAAAAGATTTAGCTGTCGTTGAAGGTTGTGGCCGTGGCGTCAAAGTTTCATGTCTCGCCATGAAACACAAAATTGCTACAACTTTGGTGTAGCAAGTGATCAGAGTCCAGACCTGAATACATCCACATGATCAGGAGTCACAGTCAGAGCGCCACCTAGTGGAGACAGGAAGTGACATCAAACTCTAGTGAACATTTAGAGTCTCATTGACCAGTCATATCTGGTAACGAGGCCGCGGCTGCTGCAGGCCCCAACTGGTGCTGGGATGTGAAGTCCCATTTCGAGTTTGAGCCCCTAATGAACTTAATTTATTTAAACAGGGTTTCTGCAGGTCCTTAAAAAGTCTAAGGTCCAATAATCTGAATTTTAGGTCTTAAAATGTCTTAAAAACAGATTTATGAAGTTAATGTTACTGTTATAAAGTTTGATTTAACTTTAGTCTCGATTTTAAATGTGTTTTGGTCAAAAAAAGATAACTGAGATAAAATTGTGTTTCATATTTAAGTTAAATAAAATTTCAGAGGAGGATTTTAGCTCCGATGTATTTTGTTCTTTTTATAGCGTCAGTGTGAGAGGTTACATAAGAGCAGTGACAGTGTTGGTGGTCTGTTTGATCCACAAACACCCACAGAAACACTGAACTCAGATCAGATCAGATCCTCTAATCGACTGTAACGATCTGTGTGAGAGCTTTTATTAAAGCGTGTTAAAGAACAGAGAGCGAAGTTAAAGATGATGTCAGTTAATTACAGTCAGACAGTAAACAGACCAGCGTGTCTCTGCTCATCACATCACAGGAATCATCAACGCTTCGCATCATTAATGTGCACATGGAGGACAAATGTTTACATTAAAATGAAATCAGCTGATCGTAGTGAAGATCGCTTCAAACCAACGAGGTCGTTTTAAGATGAACTGGGTTTGATCCAGCGGTCGGTCCGTCGGTCCCTCCAGGATTTTTGAGGCTTTTGCAGGAAAAAAGTGATGCGTGTTGATGTTTTTAGGTGTTTTTTGCAGTTATGTTGTCAGAACAAGTGAAAATTGCAAATTGCAGGTTCAGGATAACAGATTTGAACAAAAATCTGTTTGGAGCTCAAACTGATCAAATATAAAAGTGCACAGAGTTGACAGATGTCATTATTACATGGCCTTGTTAAATACTCGATTCTGATTGGTCAGTTACATCATTTTAAGGTCTGTTATTTCTGTATAACAGAAATAAAGTCATTGTTAAATCACTTTTTAAAATCAATATTTTTTGTCAGATTATTGATTTTTATTGTAACCAGGTAATGAGCAGAATAATGTACAGCGAGCAGGTCGTTACCGTGAAATAAACCCTGACGGGATGATGCAGGAACATTATCCTGCTTGTTACATGGTTATATAAAAAAATATATATATATTAATTTGAATATTGAAATATTAATTAAGAGTCTATGATGAGAACTGTGTCCATAGAAACGTTCTGTTATACAGAAATAAATAAAATGCTGTAAATCACCAATAATGACCTGCTCACTGTACATTATTCCCTCCATAACAATGAACAACACTGTGTTGTTTATACGTCAGACGTTCACGTGTGACGCCTGCGCGGGGGACTGCTGTGATTGGATTATACATAAAAACAAAACAGACACTGTGATAATGTGTTAAATCATGTTTTTTATGTCTGTTATCTGAAAATCACGATTTAATTACGTCATAAATGATGAGAAACTACTTCTGAAAGACGTTTGTCCTTTTAGATTTTCATGATGTTTTACAGAAGAAGATGAGTTTTAGAAAGAAGTCGTCTTTTATTCTCGTGTAGTTTTATGTCTGATTTATATCAAAAGATTTTTAAAATTATTCAGCTCTTAATTGTTCTGTAAACTTTTCTCAGGACAGATAATTAAAGTAAGACTCCTGATTCTTTATGTAACCTGAAAATGTCCTCAGCAGTCGTCCCTCTGTGGACGTTTTTCTGTTTTAAAGCTGCACGTCTCTGCTCGTCAGGACATTGCTCACAGTTCAGAGTTCATCCTGCCAGACTTCATCACCTCGACTCAGATCTTTGAGCTCCGTGTCCGCGGGCCGAGCGTTCTACCTGAGACAGACCACCTGACCCCGCAGGTCTGCGGTGGGTGGATAAAGGGCGGCGATGTCCCCGAGTCACCGTGGTGACTCGCTGTCAGACCTGCTGTCAGGGCGCATCACACAGGAAGAGCTGAAACAGGAAATACCTCCGAGTGTTAGTGCGAGATAAAGTCATCTGATACTCGTTTCAGTCGAGTTTCATAAAGTTCAAACTGTCTCTGAAACAATCTGTCAGCGTCTTTAAATAATCTGTGAGGTGGAAACTATTTTTCATTTTTTACTAAATCTGGAGGAGAAAACAGGCACAAAGTCATTTTATTTACATCCTGATCTCAATACGACCTGCTGAGTTTCTATGGAGGCTCTGTGGTGCTTTTAAAAGAAGAAAATCCACTTTAATGTCCTTTAATGATTCGGTCCTGAGCTCAGTGAGGACAGAGTGGACGTGTCAGCAGGTTAAACACAAATTATTATAACAATAACCCTGATAATATTTAACAGACGAGTGTTAGTGCCTGGTACAAGGAGAAAAATGAAGGCAAGATTATTTTTTGACTTTGCATTTTGAAAAATATAGCTGACATGTCGAGGATGAAGTCGAGCTCTCAGCCTGGCAGGAGGAAAAGTAAATCAGAGAAGATGTTTCTGTTGTCTTTGCATTTTTAGAGAAAAGTCAGAAAAGAATAAAGCTGAAATATAAAGAAGAATGTCAAAATGTCAAAAATAAATAAAACATTTCAAGAATAAGGTTAAAATGTTGAGAATGAAGTTAAAATGTCAACAGTAAAGCCCAAATATAGAGAATAAAGTTGAATTGGCAAGAATAAAGTCAAGAGGCTGAGAAAACATTTCGAAACTGAGAATAATATAAAAATTTTGAGAATAAAGTAGACATGTTGAGTATAAGGTGGAAATATGGAGAATAAAGCTGAAATGTTATGAATAAAGTCCAGATCTTCAGAATAAGGTCAAAGTCAAAAGAATAAAGTAAAAATTTCAGTTGACATGTCGAGAAGAAAGTTGAAATTCTGATAATTAAGTCAGAATCTAGAGAATAAAGTCAAAATGTAAAATAAAAATCTTCCTCCTCTCATGTTTGACATTAAAACTCTATTTTAAGTGTCTAATAAGAAAAACACGTGTCCATCATTAAAGACAGCTGTTACATAACAAGAAGACACAGTGTTTCTGGCACTAATCACACCTCATACATCCTCCAGCTGCCTTCTCAAAATTCTCTTTTTTTTCATTGTTGTTTTTGTTTTTCTCTTCTCGTCTTTTCTCTTCCATGAATTAATGTCCTCTGCAGTCTTGACTCTGAAATATTAAACAGAGTATTTTTGGCACTAACCGCCCCCCGTAGCTCCAGCTGTGGTTTCCCAGTTTGACTCACTGAGTGCTGCTCGAGTGCCACCTTCCTGCCGTCCCTCCTCCTCCTCCTCTTCTTCTTCTTCTCCTCTCTTCACTCGGTGGGCAGACACATCCTGGAGGCCCCTCCTCTTTGTTAAGAAGTCCTCCCCCTTCCCGTCGCCTCTGACCTCCTCAGGCACTCAGGCAGCATGCAGCGAACGCTCCCATCAGACCGACCTGCAGCCGCCGCCGCAGCAGCAGCAGCTCTGCAGCCTCTGACGCTCACCTTTAACCGCAGGACACCTGGACCACAGCTGGAGCTGCAGCTGGACGACTTCTTCTTCACTTTGAGGAGTTTTTTTTAAACTGAGGAACTTAACTTTAAACTGTAAAGACGAGCTCCTGGATGTCTTTTCTTTTTTGTTTTTTTCTTTTCCCTGAGGTGTCATCACCTGGATTGTGTCTCCATGTGTGCTGGAAAGTTTGAGAAAGGACATAAGTGAATCATTTTTCTCACTTTATCTTTTTCCGTGTGGGACAGACAGACAGACAGACAGACACTGCTGTGGGAATGTAAGTTCCCCATTAACTCGTCCTCCTCCTCTTCCTCCCTCTCTTCTTCTTCTTCTTCTTCTTCTCTTGTTTTGCTTTGTTTAATTTCAGCTTTGTTGTGGCTTCATGTGAAACATGCAGGACTGGTTTCTGCAGCCGTCTGGTCTCGTCTGCAGGGTGTGAAGTGACGTTAATCAGCTCAGAGGAGAAGCTCCGTCAGCTGATGGTGCATTTTTCATTTTGCATTTGTTTCTTTCTTCACAGAAACTCCAAGATGTTCTGCTCCAGGAGGGTTCTGCAGCAGTGGTGCTTCGCTCTTTTCCTGCTCTGCTCTCCGGTGCCGCACTACGGACGACCGATTGATGCCCTGAGCAACAGAATGTGAGTCTGCAACACTTTCAACATCCGTCTGTGCAGATTTAAGGCTTCAAGCTGCAACGATTAGTTGGTGTTAAACTGCTGTTGTGACATTTGATAAATCGTTTCTCATTTTTGAAGCAAAAACACCAAAGATTTCAAGGTTCTAGGTTCTCAAACGTGATGATTTTTGAATATTTTCTTGTGTTTCTGACAAACAGGACGTTTGACGTCTCCTGTAAGATTTTCAGCAGGACATTTTTCACTGTTTTCTGATGTTTTATTGATCAGTTAATCTTCAATTCTTCAAAACTTTTCTTTTTATTTCACAAAATCTCCTCAGTCCAAACTCCAGGGAGCTGAGAAATGCTGAGCTGTAGCAAAATGTTATTGTGACATTCAGTTAATCATCATGAATCATTTTTGAAGGAAAAATGACAAAAATTTCAAGGTTCTCAAATGTGATGATTTTTGGATATTTTGTGGGTTTTGGACTGTTGCTCATTTGGACGTCTCCTCTAAGATTCTCTGCAGGACTTTTTTCACTGTTTTCTGATATTTTATTGATTGATAGATTAATCAAGACAAGACTAATTCTGGTTCAGATACCAAAACAAACTCGAAACCTTGAGGAATACACAAGTTTTTCTTTTTCATTTCAAAAAAGAACCAAAACTGTTGCATGTTAAAAACCCAAACAGCTGCAAGAAAGTTTCTGAAATAAAATCAGTGGTGACCTCTGACCCTCCGTCACCTTCTGGATTCAGATCAACAGTTTAAATACTAATAAAGCTCCAATGATTAGTGGATTATTTCATTAATGGATCAATGAACGGATGTTTTGACATTCAGTGATTCTTGGTTGTAAATCCTGATGATTTTCTAACATTTTCAGGATTTTGGACTGTTGACATTTAATCTGTGCTCTGAGACGTTCTGATCGCTGTTTCCTGATGTTTAATTGATTGATTGGCAGATTAATTGATAATGAATGACAGTGTCAGAATTTTTCTTCAAAACTTTTCTTCTTATTTCACAAAAGAAGCCAAACTCTCTTCAGTCCAAACTGCTGAGCTGAGAAAGGTTTCAAAAAGATGAAAAGGCAGAAAGTGGGACAAACTTCCAGATAATCTTTTTTTTTTTTTTTGTTTCCATATCTGGAACCCCCCTCCCCCCATCACGGTGGGTGAGCTGGCTGGAAAATGTGTTCATTTGTGTAACATGCAGGCGGCTGTTTGGTCAGCCCGCCGCTCCACCTGTGTGTTGACCTAAAGCAGAGAGCGTCTCCGTCTGATAAACTCCCAGCAGCCCCATCCCTCCGTCCCCCCGCCCGTCCTCGCTGCCTCTCTGTCTTTATCGGACACATGGAGGGGCCTCTTCACCCTCCGCCTGTCGCTGAATAACGCTGATGTTCGACTCGGCTGTGAACCAAAACAAACCTGCTGAGACGTTCGATGCCAAACAGGATAAATGTGCTGAACACAGTCAGAGACGTTTTAAAGAAACAGAGACAAGACAAACGCGTCTTTAAAGTGATTCAAACGGCATGTCGCCCGGTTACGTGTGTGTGTGTGTGTGTGTGTGTGTGTGTTGTGTGTGTGTGTGTGTGTTTGTGTGTGTGTGTGTGTGTGTTGTGCTGATGTCAGGGGAAACGGAGCTACGCGCGGGGTGTGATCTGGAGTTAACAGGATTTGGGGACGGAGGGTTAAACTCCACCTGAGTGGAAAAGAAAAACACGAACCGTGAGATAAAACTCACACAGAGGAGGAAGCTGGTGACCTCTGACCTCCGTCATCTGCTGCTGCTGTGGACCTGAGTCGAGTTTTTACTGTTTCAGAAATCAGATTTAGCTTCAATTTGGCCTCTTAAAGTTTGAAAGATCCCAAAGTTTTTGGGTTCAGATGATTTCAAACTGTTCTGCCAAAGATTTGATGTTTTATATTTTGTTTTTGGAATATATTCGACATTTGACTTGACATTTGATCCTCAGATGTTCTGAGAGACATATTTCAGTGTTTTCTGATATTTTATGATTAATTAATCAATAATTGGCAGATTAATCAATAGTGAATTGGCACCACAAAACCTTGAGGACAAGAAACAGAATATGAGTCTGCAACACTGTCAACATCTGTCTGTGCAGATTTTAGGCTTTAAGCTGCAACGATTAGTTGATTATAAACTGTTATTGTGATATTTGATCAAAAACACCAAAGATTTCATGTTTTTAGCTTCTCAAACATGATTTTTGAATATTTTGTCAAACAAACGACATCTGACTGATAAATTGATTGATTGATGAAGACTTGACAAATTTTGGCTCAAGTTTTTGATTTAAATGAGGAGCAGTCATGACCTCTGACCCTGTGTGTTCTGCTGCTGCTCTGGACTTTGATCGATCGAATCTTTCTCAGTTTTTGGAAATTAGATTTAGCTCGAATCTGGTGCGTAAGAACTCGTGATGTTCGAGACGTTTTAAATCCAGTCAACACTGAAAAATGTTCTAATATTAATGAATCTGCAACGATTAGTCGATGATTTAAATATGAGATGGACAGATAATCAGCTGGCTGCTGGTTTGAGCCCAAATACTACTAAATAATAATGTGAAGATTTTCATTATTTTCATATTTTCAGCATTGACTCGTGCTTTAAGATGTTCTGACGGACATATTTCAGTTTTCTAATGTTTTATTGATGGACTGATCAAATAGTTGGCAGATTAATCCATAATAAAGATGTCTGAAGTGCAAATAAAGACGAGACCAACTTTGGTTCTGATACCAAAGTGATGTGATTTAGAAACTTTAAGGTTTTTTTTTTTGTTGTTTGTTTTTCATTTCACAAAGAAGCCAAAACTCTCAAATGTTACGTTACCTTAATAATTATTATTAATAAATATTTTGATTTAAATCAGACACAGTCGTGACCTCTGACCTTGAGTTTTTGAAGCTGGGTCGAATGTTTTTAGGGTTTCTGAAATCAGAGTGAGTTTCAGTTTGGCACCAAAGAACTCTTTAAGTCTCAGAGACCCCAAAGTTTTGGGGTTCAAATCATTTCAAACTGTTTTAATGCTCATAAAGCTGCAGTGATTAGTCAATTATTTAATCAATAGATTGATAGAAAATCAATTGACAGTTAGTTTGACATCAGATTAAAGAGACTTCCAAAGATTTGATGTTTCTTGGTTCTCAGACATGAAGATTTTCTGCTTTTCTTGGTCGTTTGATTCAGTAAACTGAACAGTTTTCTAATTGATCAGTTAATCAAAAAAATACTTGGCAGATGGATCAATAATGAAGATACCAAAGTGACACGACCTCCAAACCTCGAGGAATATTTGAACTTTTCCTCTAAACTCTTCTTTTCTTTATTCAGAGGCCAAAACTCTCAAAACTCTCAAAAGCGATCAGATCAAAGATGAAAGGAAACAGATTTTGAATCTGATCAAACTTTTCGGTTGGTCGTTCTTGCGATTTTCTCCTCTCAAATGTTTATTTTGACTGTTTAGACATCTGAGGAGGTGAAACTCTCAATAAAATCAGAGGAAAGTCTTTAAAACTTGAGTCCTGCGGTCGACGTTGTGATCAGACATCGGGGCCGTGCATCATCCCGGACAGGTCGATATCTGAGTCGAGGCGAGTTCAGCCGGGCCGACGCACTCGTTCTTTCATTCGTCTCCCACAGAGAGAAACAATTAACCTCAGGTAGGAGCGTTGGAGCGCCGCCACCGCAGGATGTTTCAGGGACTTTTTTTTTCTTCCTTCTCCTCCGGCTGGAAGCTGTTTGATGTGAGCGTTATTAAAGGTAAAAAACAGAACCCAGATCAGCTTTCAAAGACGCTGCCGCGCTCCTAGGGAGAACCACGGCGGAGGAAATATCTGTATGCACATAAACATGGCGAGCTGGGGCTCCCTCCGCGTTTGGGAGGCGACTTTTGTTCAGGATATTATTATTATTCTGCAGGAAAATACACGCTCGCTGTGGGGGAGCTGCAGAAGAAAGAGAAACCCAACTTTTGGTCTTCAGTTTTTCCAGCGTGATCTCTTTTAATCCAAATCAAACTGTAAATGATTTGTATGAAGTTCTAGATGGATCTGACCTCTCCAACAGGAGGAGGGGGAGGAGGAGTGCATCATGGGAAAAGCTCTGACAGCTGAAGCTCTAATCGGCCGCCGGTATCTCCCATTGAAGGCGGCGTGTTTGTGTGCTCAGACACCTTGAAGTGTTTGGCCGGCGTTGGCGCTCGGCGGTTCCCAGGCTTCGAGCCTCCGTGCCCTTGGCCGCTCTGTTTGTGTAAGAGTTAAGACTCTGAGTAACGCGACACCGCGGCAAAGCAAAGCCCCGAATCCTTCGGTCGGAGCTCAAAGATAACAGGTCGACCCAGCTGGGCACGAAGCTGCAGATGCTCCTCTTCTTCTTCTTCTGCCTTACCTAAAGAAAATCGGATAAAACTGCACGAATTTTGATTTAAATCCACCTGTTTTCACATGTTTAGGCCTATTTTTCAATTGACATGATTCATTTTTCACCATTTTCTGACATTTTATGGACCAAACAACTTATTGATTAGTGAAAAAATTATTGCCAGATTGATCTCTTGTTGAAAAATAGGTGCAAACATGTGAAAACAGGTGGAGCATATGTCCGTACGCTCCACCTGTTTTCACGTTTGCACTTATTTTTCAATTGACAAGATTGATCAAGATAATACTAAATTTCTTCAACAGTCTTTTTATTTATTTGGCGACCCAAATAAAATCTCCCGTGACCCACCTGTGGGTCCACGACCCAGTGTTTGGGAATGACAGAAAATCAGTTAATTAAGAGATTGAAAGTGAATCAATTTGACTGATATTTGATCAGACATTTGTTGGTTTTCAAGCAAAAATTCCAAATCTTTGTTGTTTCTAGGTTGGTAAACGTGGGGATTTTCGAACATTTTCGGTGCACAGCCGCACTTGAGCCTTACCTAAAGAAAAAATGGCCAAACTTTGATTCAAAAGAGCAATTTAAAAGGCGTATCGCACGTTTTTAAGCCTTTGGAAATCAGATTTAGCTTCAATTTAGCACCAAAGACCACTTTGAGAGATCCGTTTGAGAGATCCCAAAGTTTTTGGATTCAAATCATTTCAAAGCTGCAACAATTAGTCGATTATTCAGTCAGCAGATTGAAAGAAAATCAATTTAATTGACGTTTGATCAGTCATTTGTCATTTTTCAAACAAAAATTACAAATATTTGATGTTTCTCGGTTGGTAAACGTGACGATTTTTGAACATTTTGGATGTTTTGTGCTGATGGAGAGCTGCAGCTCCTCTTCTTCTTCTTCTTCTTCTTCTTCTTCTGCTTCTTCTCATCTAAAATTGCTTAAATTTTGATTTAAATCAGGAGAAATCGTGACCTCTGACCCTCCGTCATCTCTCAAACTTAAAGAGTTCTTTGGTGCCAAATTTAAGCTAAATCTGATTTCCAGAAACACCTAAAAACTTTCGATCCAGCCTAAAAAAACTTGATGGAATGTTTTTAGACTTTCAGAAATTAGATTTAGTTTAAATTTGGCACCAAATAACTCTTTAAGTTTGAGAGATCACAAAGTTTTTGGGTTCAAATCATCTAATAAAGCTACAACAATTAGTCTATTATTCAATCAGTAGATTGATCAGATTGATCAAATTGATTATCTTTCAAACATTCACAATCATAAAGCAAAAATTCCAAATATTTGATGTTTCTCGGTTGGTAAATGTGAGGATTTTTGAATATTTTGGGCGTTTTGTGCTGCTGGAGCTGATGGAGAGCTGCAGCTCTTCTTCTTCTTTCAGGCCTTAAAACTTTTTGTTATTTAAATCAAACTCTTTACTTTCATTACGTCTGCAGACGAGCAGGTCAGTGTGTCAGTGTCTGTCCTGTTTGTTTTTTAGTTGCAGGATAACGTTACATTAATCTGCATCTCAAAAACACAACAATAACCTCGGCCCTCCACCTAAAATCACAAGAAATCTGCATGAAGTTTGGTGTGAAGTTCAGCTCGGTGCTCAGTGTTCTCTGTGCTGACAGCTCCACCATGTGGCCGTTCTGTGCCAAGACACCTCAGACCAGCAGTTAGTCAGGAGGTCCCAAACTTTTTCACTGATCCACATCAGACCACAGACCCCCAAAACCTGAGAGGATTCAGACTGAAGGAAAAATTTAAGTTTGAAGACACATAAAAGTCTCCATGGTCGATCAGTGATCAAACTTGGATCGATATAGATTAAAATCAATCAAAAGAGTCAACTCAGCTTCATTCTCTGCTGTTCTAACTTCAGAACAGCCCAGTTCTGAAGTGCTGGTCCAGTAACCCAGCAGACCGTCAGTCCAAAAACTGTTGAGTAAACAGTGAAACGGTTTTGAATACTTTATTTTCTTAAACTCAAAATTCAAGTTTTTAAGTTTAAGTTAAGTTTTTAAGAAAAGTCAATTTAACAACAAGAGATTAAAGGTTGTTTTTAGTTTTCTCCAAAATTTTTTGATTTTGACTTAAAACTGGAAATTTGAAACCAGTTGAGTTGGAGCACTGGTCTAATTAAATATTTCATGTTGAGTTTTTGTCCTTTTTGTTTTCTTACTCAGTGTATTGTGGTCTCTCATTGGATGGTCAAAGTCTAGTGGGTGTGGCCAGTGTGTGTCATGTGTGGCTCCATAGCTCAGGGGTTAGAGCACTGGTCTTGTAAACCAGGGGTCGCGAGTTCAAATCTCGCTGGGGCCTTGTGATGTTTTCAAGATTTCCTCCAGTTCTACCTTTCTACCTCTGTCTGTGTTCTCATGCAGTAACTCTTAGGTTCTCCAACTGTGTGTAACCACTGGTGGTGCGAGAGCTCCCTCTAGTGGTACACAGGAAGCCAACATAGTGGAAGTGTCGTCTGAAAAATGAAAACACTCGACGGTGCCTCCAAACGAGGAGAAGCGCAGGTCAGGAGGAGAAACAGAAGAACGGTGCAGAACAGTCAGTGGTTCTTGCAGAGCTGAGTGTCTCCTGAAACGTTACACTGCAGTAACTCGTTCTGCCTGATGTTACACCTGTAGGTGGCGCTACAGCAACATGATAAATAGGACAGGAGGGAATATCTTAAAACTGTTAGAATTCTCAGTGGAGTTTTGGTGTGACTCTAAAGAATCTAAAGTTTTTAAATAAAGTTTAAAAAAAGTTTTGCCAACCTAAAATCTTCAGTTGAGATAATTTACTTTTCTTCTTTAAAAGAATTTGAATATTTGAGTTTTAGAAACGAAAGAAAGAAAAATCAGTTTTTCATGAAATACTCATATAAAGTGAATCATGATTAATTATTTAATATAAATTTAATATTAAAAGTGCATCCATTAGTTTTTAAGCGCCCCAATTTTTTTTTTTTTTTTTACAGTTGGGTGATCCCTGGTGGGTGTGGTCAACAATTGTGATGTCATGGCTCCATAGCTCAGGGGTTAGAGCACTGGTCTTGTAAACCAGGGGTCGCGAGTTCAAATCTCGCTGGGGCCTGGAGGATATTTTTAAAAATTACCTCAAGTGTAGATCAGTCATGCTCAAACACTGGGTCGTGGACCCACAGGAGGGTCATAGGAGATTTTATTTGGGTCACTAAATAAATAAAAAGACTACGGAAGAAATGTAGTATTATCTTGAACAATCTTGTCAACTGAAAAATAGGTGCAAACGTGAAAACAGGTGAAGCACCTGTTTTCACATGTTTGCACCTATTTTTCAACAAGAGATCAATCTGGCAATAATTTTTCCACTGATCAATAAGTTGTTTGGTCCATAAAATGTCAGAAAATGGTGAAAATGTCAGTGACAACTTCGTCAAATGTCTTGTTTCGTCCACAACCCAAAGATATTCAGTTTACTGTCAGAGAGGAGTAAAGAAAGCAGAAAATAAGAAGATAAATGATGAGGAGTGCTTTGAGTTTCTGCAGAATTTAATGCAGGATTTGTGTGAAATCAGAGCGCCGCCTGGGTGAAACGTGGTTTGATGAATCAGAGCAGAGTTCAGCCCAGAGTCATTTTTTATTTTGTGTCTTTTTTGGAGCATTTGTGGCTCCAGTTTTCTTTCTTTTCTTTTTTTTTTTTAATCCCTCGGGGGTCTGAGTGCCACGAATGTGTCAGTTAACGTCCATATTAATGAAAAGTGAACAGCCAGAGGGTTTAAGTTCTGCTCACGAGTGCCACATGGTATTAATGAACGATCAGAAGGGAAAAAGTGGAATATTCCTGTGAAGAGAAGCTGGTCTGGACCTCCTCGTGCAGGGTGGAGATCTCTGGTATCAGTTTTAACAACCCTGGAAACAGACGGAGCTCCTGCGGTTCGATGAATCATTTCAGCTCTCTGACTTCTCTCTTATTCTAAAGATTCTGCCGCCCCCTGCTGGTCAGACCAGTGAACTCCACAGGTCACAAAGTTTGAACATGTAGGATAAAGTTAACAAGCAGCTCACTGTGTGTTTTCACTGTAATACATTCATTAATTTGCACCAAATGAAGTCTGGTTGGTTTTTAACTTCAGGATTTTTACTTCTCTGCTCTCAGTTGGGATAAAAGTCTAATATAAAGGAATATTCTGTGTGGTTTTTTGCAGAAAGCGGTCTGTGACTCACGCTCAGCTGATGCACGACAAAGGCCGGGCGCTGCAGGACTTTAAGCGCCGCATGTGGCTGCAGGAGCTTTTGGACGAAGTCCACACGGCGGAGATCCGCGATCTCCCGGTCCGGACCACCGCCGGAGGAGGGAGCAGCAGCGGCGCCGGCGTCGGGCTGCCGGGGGTCGGCCTGGGCATCAACCTGAGCACCACCGGCAGCACCCTGCACTCCAAACCCCCCGGAGGAACCAAGAACCTCCCGATCAGCTTCAGGCCGGAGGAGGAGGAGGGAACCAACCTGCCGCAAGAAACCAACAAGTCGTTCAAGGACGGCGTGCTGAAGGCCCCCGGCAAGAAGAAGAAGAAAGGCAGGTCCGGGAAGAGGCGGGAAGGAGAGAAGAGGAAGAGGAGGGCGCGCTCGTTGGGCTGGAGGCTGGAGGAAGAACCAGGAAGTGGACTCCACCTGGAGTGGAGGTCTCTGCTGGGCCTGCGGAGGGCGCTGCTTTAAAACGCTGTCAGACTCTGACAAAGGTGAGAACATGGAACTGATGTGAGAACAGGAAGAAGATCGAGTCGAGATTGATCAGTGCATCACGTCGACTTAAATAAGTTGTGATATTAAGAAAAGAGATGTTTTATCGTTGTGTTTAATGACTGGACCCAGTTTGAGCTGACGTGTGTTTGTCCTCTCTGTGTTTGTCTTTCAGAAACCTTCGGACAGACGGAGTGGACTCCTAAATACTCCTGTTACAGTCTCCTGTAAAAGTGATTGTTTGGAAAGAAATTGGAAAATATTTATTGTGTGTAAATATTCTAAATATAGCAGAATAAATAGCAGAATATGATAAAAAAAAATATTTGATGCTCTGTGAGGTAACAGATTTTAATCTTTGTGAATCCTTGCTTTTTTCTTTTTTTATTCCAAGTATGTCAGATTTTTTTTGCGGTAATTTATTTTGTCTGAATGGTGTATTTATTTTGTAAATGTATCGAGGTGCTGCTGACCTTCTATATTTTTGTACCATATTGCACTTTAGATATATAAATATAAATATATATACCATTAATTTTGTTCATGTGGTCGACTTGAAATGAAGAAAAGACGATGGTCGTCACTCTGTGTTATTTTTTCACGTTGATTCTTGACCTTCCGCTCCGTTCACACGTCCTGTTTTTTTGTTTCTTTGCTGCTGTTTGTTCATTCGTTTGTTCCGATGTTTTTCTGTTTGTTGTCTCATGTTTGTGTTCGAACCTCCTTCACTGTCCCCTGTGTCCTCCACGGCGCTGCCTTCACTGTCCCCTGTGTCCTCCATGGCGCTGCCTTCACTTCTCGGTCCTACGCTGTGTCCTCCCACGGCGCTGCCTTCACTGTCCCCTGTGTCCTCCACGGGCGCTGCGCTGTTTTCCACCTGTCTCCCCTGTGTCCTCCACGGCGCTGCCTTCACTGTCCCTGTGTCCTCCACGGCGCTGCCTTCACTGTCCCCTGTGTCCTCCACGGCGCTGCCTTCACTGTGCCCCTGCTCCTTCACGCCTGTGTCCTCCACGGCGCTGCCTTCACTGTCCCCTGTGTCCTCCACGGCGCTGCCTTCACTGTCTCTGTGTCCTCCATGGCGCTGCCTTCACTGTCTCTGTGTCCTCCATGGCGCTGCCTTCACTGTCTCTGTGTCCTCCATGACCCGCTCTGCTTCTTAATGCCAAAGTTCAGATTTGTACATAAATCAAACGCGGCTCGATATTGTTGTTTTTGGCACTTGCACTGAGATAAACACCCTGAATGGATTAAACGTTTGACAGTCCTCATGTCTCCTGCGTCTTCTTGTCCTTTTATTGGTAATAATAATTCAGAAAATCACTGCAAAAGTCAGTTTTCACGTTTTTCTGTTGCACAATAATTTTCCCACTAATCTATCAGTTGTTTGGTCCATAAAATGTCAGAAAACGGTTTACAGATGGGTATGTCTTTAGTTACAGTTACTTACAGAGGGATATTTGTTTATTTACAGTTACTTACAGAGGGATATCTGTTTATTTACAGTTACTTACAGAGGGATATTTGTTTATTTACAGTTACTTACAGAGGGGTATTTGTTTATTTACAGTTACTCACAGAGGGGTATTTGTTTATTTACAGTTACTTACAGAGGGATATTTTGTTTATTTACAGTTACTACAGAGGGGTATTTGTTTATTTACATTTACTTACAGAGGGATATCTGTTTATTTACAGTTACTTACAGCAGGGATATCTGTTTATTTACAGTTACTTACAGAGGGGTATTTTATCTGTTTATTTACAGTTATTACAGAGGGGTATCTGTTTTATTTACAGTTACTTACAGAGGGATATCTGTTTATTTACAGTTACTTACAGAGGGTATCTGTTTATTTACAGTTACTTACAGAGGGATATCTGTTTATTTACAGTTACTTACAGAGGGTATTTTATCTGTTTATTTACAGTTACTTACAGAGGGATATCTGTTTATTTACAGTTACTTACAGAGGGGTATCTGTTTATTTACAGTTACTTACAGAGGGATATCTGTTTATTTACAGTTACTTACAGAGGGGTATCTGTTTATTTACAGTTACTTACAGAGGGATATCTGTTTATTTACAGTTACTTACAGAGGGGTATTTGTTTATTTACAGTTTCAGGGTGAATGTGTCTTCAGACTTGTAATCTTGACTCTGAGTTCTCTGTGGAGTCCGTTTGGTTCTGCAGTCATCTGAGTCACGGAGGATCAGAAACAAGTTTCCACTGAAGCTCAAGAAAAAAACCCTGAGCTGGACTCAAACATGTTTCCAACAGACCGAAAAACTTCACTCAGCAGGTTTTTAACTCACTAACGTTCCTGCAACGTTCTCACAGCACTCGTCTGTGTGTTTAACACATTCAATAACCCCACAGTCACACAGTCGTATCATTTTAAAGAACCCTGCGTTACATTTAAAAACATCATCCTTTTAATTTGGGGTCATTAGCTAACCATACTTTTCAAAACACTAACCACATGTTTTTAAATGCTAACTATACTTTTTGAAATGCTAACCATACTTTTTTGAATGCTAACATTTTCAAAACATGAACCATACTTTTTGAAACAGTAACCACAAACAATACTAATTATTCTAATGTTACTGCTAACATTTCTGCTAACATTTTTTGAAAATGCTAACCATAGTGTGTTTCATGGTAATTACTTTTTAAAATTACTTTTTTATGCTATTATTACTTTTTTTTTGCTAGCATTGCTTTTTAAAATGCTTTTTATGTTAATGTTACTGCTTTACGCTATTGTTACTTTTTTTCTAATATTTCTTTTTAAAAACAGACTTTTTAATGCTAAAATTACTTTAAAAAATGCTAACCATACTCTTTATGGTAATGTTATGCTAGCCTTTTTTGTACTAACATAGTTTTTGTAATGCTAACCTCACTTTTTGTCATGCTAATCATACTTTATAATACTAACATTCATTTTTAAATGCTAACCATACAAAAGATTATTGAATATAGTATTTTTGTTATGGACTCAACCTCTGTTTAAATAAACTTTTATTTAAATAGTCCCCTCAGTTTTGTGCAGTCCACCACCACGTCTCCGTCCTCTGCTGTGCTTTCTGCGGGTTTTCATCAGTCCTTCATTCTGTCCAATTAGGGTCTCATCAACATCAGCTGTCCAACAGGAAATTGTCCCCATCAGCTGAGAACTCATTTCAAAGATTTTTTTTCTTTTACTCTTGTGCAGGAACAGCAGGAAAGAAAACTACAAGTTTCCACTCAGAAGTGTCAACAAATTGCCGTCCTCCATCATAAATTCCATCCAGAATTCAATTAGAGCCGATCAACAGCTCCAGGCTGCAGAACGAGGCCAGAGGGACTTGGCTTCTCCACGAGCCGTTAAAATATTTCCCACAACATGACAAGTTTGGTTTGGCGGCGGGTCGGCGAGCTGAGAGACGGCGAGCAGAACGAGCCGAGCGGCAGCAGCAGAACGGCAACAATTCTTCAACATCCAACCAACCAAAACAAAACCAGAAACCCAGAAGGAGGCAGAGAGAACCCAGAACATCCACATTATTGTGTTCTGGGTTCTGTGTGGGCGGAACGTTCTTCTTTAATCTCTGTTCTCTAGTTTTTATTTGTTTGGACCCTAAGAAACAGATTTATGTTGTTGTTTACTTTGTGTTTCAGAGTTTAAATTAATGATGATTTAGTTTTGTTTTTGTTATTTTGCTGTAAACTCCGCCCTGAAATCTTTTATTTTTCATTTATTTATTACTGTAAGTCATAAAAAACTCTGATGATGTTACTAAAAATATCCAAATATGCTTTTAACTTTAAAAAACAACAAGAAGTTCATAACATTACTTTATAAAATGACAAACAGACTTTTTATTCTGAAATGCTATCACGCTTGTTTTTTATGCTAACATTACTTTTTAAAGATGCTAACTATCCTTTTTAATGCTAATTCTACTTTTTAAAATGTTAAAATGCTGCTTATTATTTATGCCAAAATATTTCTTTTTAAAATGTCAACCAAATTTTTTATGCTAATGGTACATTCTTTAATGCTAACTATTTTATATCCTAACCTTTTGCTATCTAAATCTTACTTTCTGTAATGCTAACCTTACTTTTAAAATGCTAACTTTTTTTAAACTTGCTAACATTTTATGCTAATATTTCTTTTTAAAATGCTAACCATACTTCTTTCTACTACACTCTGTAATGCTAACTTATTTTTATTCTAACTTTTTGTTATCCAGTTTTACCTTTGAAAATGCTATCTATCTTTTTTAATGCCAGCTTTTAGAAATGCTAACCATTCTTGTTATTTATGCTAATTTTTCTTTTTAAAATGTTCTAATTTTTAATGCTAATGTTACTTTCTTAATGCTAACATTTATCTGAATGTTACTTTTTGTCATGCTAACCACATGCTAACCCACTTTTTTAAAATGCTGACCATTTTATTAATGTTAACTTTACTTTTAAAAACGCTAACCATATTTTTATCCTAATGTTACTTTTTGTCATGCTAATCTTTTTATTTATTTATGCTAACCTCACATTTTTTGTGCTGATGTTACTTTTGTTTAAGCTATTGTTGAGTAAAACACAACCACATCTTGTTTGTCCAGGTGAGTCCAAAAATGGGTCCTACCTGCACCTGTTTCATTTGGACTCACAACACCGAATGATCGCCGTCAAAAACAGTTTCTCTTTAATTAATTTAGCATCAGATCAGACGCTAACCTTTTTTATGCTAACCTGTGTTTATAAGCCAAGTTTTCATTCACATTGTCACATTGAATTCTGTGAACTTTACTCTTCATCTAGACGGAAACAATTCCACTTAAATAAATTTATTTTTCCGTCCGGCTGCGGGCGCCGACACAGATCCAAAGCTGCTTCCAGGATTTTGATTTTCAGCCTTTTTGACCCAAATCACAAACACCAAAGCCCCAAATCTGACATGTTTCTGTTGAAGAATATCGACGGTAACTGTTTGAGAATTTGAGAGAAAAGATGGTAACATTATCCTTCAATAACGGGAAACTTTTTCCAGCAGGGAAACTCTCTCACACAAACTCTTTTCTTGTTCAGATGACAAAGAAGCTTAAAATAAACCAGAAAACATTTTGGCCTCGTTTCCAGACTGGACTCAAATCAAAGGAAATGCTGAAACTCGTCCAATAAAAGAGCAGCAATAATCACCAAACATCCTGCCCGAAACAGAACCGGTCCCAGAACCCTCAGAGGAAACGTTCATGTTGAGTCAGAGACGGTTTGTAGGATTTCTGGATCTCACTTTGTTCTCTGAGAGGAGGATGACATTTATCTGGAGGAGGAAAAAGGAGACGATTACTGTGTCGAAGCTTTTTATTGTTACGGCTAAATCTGAGCTGGAGCTGCTAACAGCTGGAGGCAGCCGTCCAGATGTGCACAAACACACTGACTGATGTTTCTTCACATCCTTTACATTTTTAAACATTTACCTTAATTTTTTATGCTAATAATACTTTGAAATGTTAACCATACTTCTTGTGCCAAATTACTTTTTTATGCTAAAAAATACTTTTAAAAATTCTAACCAGACTCTTTTTATGCTATATGTACTTTTTAATGCTAACTATCATTTTTAAAATTCTAACCAGGCTTTTTTTTTTTTTTTTTTTTAATGGTAACATTACCTTTTTGTTTTAGTAACCCTACTTTTTGATGCTAATGGTTTTTATACAAGCTGTACTTTTTAAAATGCTAACCATAATTTTTTTATGCTAACATTACCGGTTTGTTACCAGCCAGTCGGATCATTTACTTCAGTAAAAGTTCTACTTGATAATAGTATTATTAATATTCATTTGATTTGTCTTTTATTCTGAGCTTTGATCCTGCCTCTGGTGTTTCTTCAGGTCCTTGTTGCCTGTTTGGCTCTTTGAAGCAGTTTGTAGTGAAGAAACTCCTCCTGTCAGGACAGACAGCGTCTTCAGTGTCTCTCAGTGTCTCTGAGTGAAATTCATCATTGTGGGAAACTTCAGCTCCTCTTCACTCACTGAAACGATTTATATAGCTCTCGTATGTAAATCTATATGTGTGTGTGTGTGTGTATATATATATATAAACCTTCAATATGGAAATATGGAGAGAAGCGTTAGTACCCACATGTGGCCATCAGGTGGCAGCATTCAGCCACTGGCTGACAAACAGCTGATTTTTTTCAGGTGTTTGTACTTCACTGGAATATTTCCATTTCATTCTACTTTTTACTTTCTACTCCACTAAATCTCAGAGGGAAATACTGCATATTTAAAATATATAATTAGTTTATAAAAGATGATAGATGGTTACAGATTAAATCACCAAAAGACTGATTCTACCCAGATGCACCACATTTGACTGCACAGTAATTTTGTGTGAAAATAATTTCAATTATATAATATTATATAATAATCCCACTGTGCAATAATCCTACTGCATTTTTAATTTTCTATCATTTTATAATAATCTTGCTTTTAAACACTTATTTATAGGTTTTATAGACACTTAATTATATTCCTTTATTAGTCCCACAGTGAGTGAGTGAGTGTTACAGCTTCAAAGTGGAGAGCAAAAATAAATAGAAAGGAGCGTCAATTTAAAAAAACAATAAATAATAAATAAGTAAACAAGCGATATCAACATAAATAAATATATATAAAACAAAAGGATCAATCCAAACAAAAAGAGATATATAAAAATAGACAATATAAACAGACTAGAAAATTTGGATTATTTCACTGTTTAAGTTAAATGAAATGACACCTGAGTGAATACATATTTATTTTACAAACTTTTTATTTGTATTTATTATTTGTCCTATAATTCTTTATGGTTATGTGTAAATATATAAATATAAGCCTCCTGAATTCTTGAATTCTGGGAGCAGCCGACCCACTTTCCACTCGGTGACCTGTTTCCTGTTTCCGGTGTCTGTAATGAGCGGACAGAACTGAGGGGGGCGGTAACGAGCTGCGAGTCCTGCAGTCTGCCGGAAATAAACCGCAGAAGAAGAAGCGTCTCTTTTCTCCACGTGAGCTCGGCGTCATGTCTCCACCGGGAGGGAAAATCAACCGACCGAAAACCGTAAGAAAGAAACATTTAATCAAACACGAGGATCGTAAAGAACACAGCGGGGATATAACTTCCGCTTCTGACGTCTGTTTCATCACAGGGACTGTTAGCAGCTAGCATCCAGCTAACATAAACACTGCTCACGTTACCTCGGACCAGAGAAAGATCTCGCGAGAGTTGTTAATAATTTGAACACAAATCTTGATCGTTGGTTAACTCTAACCACGTGTTTGTGTCTGTAAGCCTCCACACATCTGATGTTCAGTCACAGTCACCGTATTAAACTCCAGTAATTTGTACAACGTGTACAGTTAAGAAACAAAACATACAAATCTCGCGAGAGTTTCGCAGGTCTAAGGTTCCCTCTTGACACGACGGTTTACTAGTTTCTAAGTTGTTGATTTCTTCTTTTATTGTATGTTTAAATGCTAACGTATTTGTAATATTGTGGTATTTTATATAGGAATAGTATATATCATAACAGTATCGGTAAAATGATCAGCTTAATGCAGTAAAAGTATCAGTTAATATCCAGTTGTATTTCTTGAGCCCGACCGATATTTGATATATCAGTCGATATTCTTAATTAATATGAATAAAATCCAAAATGACATCAGGGCACTGAAACAGGAAACTTTCACTGGTAGTTTTAATAATTATTATAAATGAATTAAATAAAATAAACATCTTGAATTAAGAAAAATCATCAAATTTACATACTTTGCTGTTTTTAAAACGAACAGAAAATAAATAAAAAACAGGTTTCATTATGATCAGATTTTTTTTAAATCCGACAACATAAATGCTGATACTGATAAAGAATATAGGAGTATTCAAATTTATTTTCACCGTCATTTTCAGTCATTGTCACTTTTTTCCTTCATCCAAAAACTGCAGCATCGACAGTCTGGATGTTAATGAATAATAAATGCCTATATTGTGATTTTGATCATATTTAGATTATTTTTGCAGCTCAAACTGTATATTGTCATATAATCTCATACAGAGCTGCGTTTTTATGTTTTCTACTGGCTAAAAACACAAATAAAATATATTTAAAAATAAATCTAATTATAAAAAGTCTCTGAGGGTCTAATTTATCAGTTAATCTTAATGATAAAAACTGATGCTCAGCTCTGTGTTCTGCTCCTTTAATGAGAATGAACTGTAGTGTCAGTCTGTCCCCTGCTGGACTGATGCTCACACTGCATGATGACGTTTTTCTCTCTATTTTATATTTCTGCTTGATCTATGATTTCTTTTTTGTGGATTAAATGTCTTTTGTATTTAATTATTTATGTGAGATTCCTTCTATCAGCTTCCGGGGGTTTTGTAATCTTTTTTTCTTCCTCTCAGTGTTTTTTTTTTCTTTCTGCTACCCTGTTGTTTTTTTTGTTTGTTTGTTTGTTTGTTTTTTTTAATTATCGTTCAGTTTGTGAACTCTGACTCCGTCTGGTTGTGTCTCCGTCTCTTCACTCTGTCTCCGTCCTGCAGGAACTCGGTAAGAAGCTTTTCAAGCGGCGGCGAGTTCTGAGCAGAGAGAAGAGGAAGAAACATCAGATCGTGGGAGCGATCGTCGATCAGGGTCTGATCACCGTCCATCACCTGAAGAAGAGAAAGTCAGTCATCAGTCAAACTTCACACAGTTTTATCACTGTTTTATAGTTTTAAGTTTCCAGAGCACGTTTACTTGTTTCAGTATGAGTTTAGTTTTTTTATTATATTTGTTACAGTCTGAATTAAAAAGTTCATAATATTAGAACACAAACCCAGCTGACTGTCAGACATGTGAACGTCTGTTTCTATAAACAGACCAAAGTGATCAAACTAAAGACGTTTGTGTCATTTATTTTTATTTTATTCTTCTCATGTAAGTCAGTGATGTTCACTGTGTCGTGTTTCAGGTCGAGTCCGAGAGCGAACATCACTCTGTCGGGGAAGAAGAAACGGAAGCTGATCAAACAGCTGCAGCACTGCAGCAGGAGAAGGCGGGGATGGAAGGTAAACAATGATCACATGATCACATGGTTTGATTCTTTTCTTAAAATATTACCCAAACGATTTGTCTTTTGTCAGATAGTTGTAGATTAATGTAATAATCGATAAATAATCGATTATTTGATTGATGGTTGCAGCTCTTTTTCAGTCTGGACCGAAGTGTTGGACAGACTGAAGTTTAGATTAAATAATGTCTGTGTTTGTTTCTGTCTCACGTCTTCTGAGTCATTAAAACTGTAACTGTGTCCTCTCTCATCCTCAGTCGAAGCAGTTGCAGCACCACCGAAGAAGAATCAGGACTCTGCTGCCCCACCTGCTCCGACCAAACAGAAGAAGAAGAGAAGAAGAGAGCAGCTGGATCTCAGGAGGACGTAGAGATGGAGGACGTTGAATGAAGGACGACAGATTTATCTGTTGTCTCGTCTTTGAACTGGACTCTGAGTTTGATCTTCAGAGGGGACGTTCAGCCGCAGCTGCTCGACTCAGACGGTTTGTTTTAATGAAAAGATGCTGAAAGGATCCAGAAACAGAGAAACTGGAGGCTGTGAGACATCCGCAGTGATCAGAGGTTTTCTTTAAAATCATGTCAGAACAAGACGTCATGTGAAAGTTGTGTAACTGCACCACATTCATCACCTGTGTTTTATTAAACAGTTCATTACTGTAACATTTAAACTGCTGCTGTTCTTTGTTTGATCTAAAAAAGTTAATTTAATATATTAATTCTGTTATTCTACATTTTTCTTGTCTGCTGAGGGATAATTTCTTTTCTTTTTTTTATTTTACACAAACAGGAGGAAAGAGTACATTTGTTGGGGACTGTTTTCTTCCACAGATGAACACATTTGGTCTGTTTTGATATACATTAAAGGACTAGTCTGTAGAGTTTACTGGCATCTAGTGGTGAGTTTGCAGATTGCAAATACTCTCTCCCTCCCCTTCCAGGCGTCTAAGAGAACCTACAGCAAAGTTCATACAAAAGGCAAAAGGCCGTATGTAGATCCAGTGTGTGGTTTGTCTGTTCTGGGCTCCTGTAGAAACACAGTGGTTCAACATGGCTGCTCCCTCTGTCAGGTTCATTCTGAGGGAACGAAAACACAATGATTCTTATTTTCAGCTGATTAAACACTGATGAATATTATATTACATTAAAGTCAACATTTGATCTTTGATTTAAATCTCATACATTTCTGCAAGTACATAAAAACATCATAAAGGCATTAAAAAACATTTCTTAATATATTGATTATCAGCTTCTGTGTGATGGAAATGTGTGGAAAATAGATAAACTGTTAGGAGAGACACAGAAAGTCAATATTCTGAAACAAAAGTGGAGATTATAGATGTTTTTCTTTGAAATCTGATCATGTTCAGCTCTTCTTATTGATGAAACTCAAGATCAATTCAAACTTCAGGAGAAAATAGCTTTGTTATCTCGAAATAACCAAATAATTACAGCATAATGAAAATATCTGCAAAGGCTCCTCTTTGATTTAATATTTTATCTGTGTATAATTATTTTGTTATCTTGAGATAACAGCTTGTTTTATTGTGATGACGTGTTAATTATTTTGTCACCACAAGAAAACAGGAGACACAAAATCAATTCATTAATTATCAGGACAAGTTTTGTTTTCTTGAGATGATAAAATAATTAACTTGTGATAACAGAATTAAAAATATAATAAGTAGAGTTATTCAGTGATTGTTTTATTGTGATAAATGATCTCAGAATCAGGATCAGTTCTTCTGCAGACTTGTTTTTTGGTCTTTATGAGCTTCCAGTCTTTATAAAGTGTTTTTCTTTCAGATGTATTGTTCATGTTCAGTTTTAATTATTGATGAAGCTGCTGCCTGTAAATCTCTTATATAAACGGACATTTTTCTTTATAAATGCAGCGTTTTTAAAATGATAGAATCAGTTTGTTGTCGATTAATAAATGTGATTTATTGGTGAGCTGTTCTCAGCGTTAATAAAAGTGTGTGTTGCCGTTAGATTTTGGGATGCAGCCTCCATCCCTCCATCCCTCCATCCCTCCCCCTCCAGCAGAGGACAAAGACTAAAATGGGTCAGACTCTGGAGAGAAGCAGATCTTCCGCACCAGCCATCATGTAATGTAGTTCATCATCGTGCTGGAGACACACGGAGACACACAGAGACACACGGAGACACACAGACACAACCTTTATTTCAGGATTTTAAGCAGCAGCTCCATCATGTCTCCGTCAACATGAAACCATTTTATCCGGAGACGCGCCTCGGACGTTTAAAGGACAAAGACAACGTTTCATTCGGGAGGATTTTTGTGATTCGTGCAGCTTCAGTTCTCCTCATCAACATGTCCTCTCGGGATGGCTGGAGCAGCTTGTTCTCTTACTGGGACTGAACTGGTTTGATTGGGATCTGTGCTGCCGTCCAGTCAAACACCGACTCATCTCACCGCTGACCGACCGACGGAGGGACGATGGACGGCGGACAGAGTTAATCTGTGTCCTCGGTGGGAAGAATAAAGGTAGAACCGAGCAGCTGTGGAGGGAAATAAAACCCCAGATTTCACCTGAATGACACCATGTTGCTTTGTGTCCCAGTTATCTGCCAGCGAGCACCATTAAAACCAGTAGGGGAGACCTGGGGCAACTGGAACATTTATTACATCTTTCTGCCTACCTCAGACGAGGGGACCGTCGCTACAGTTGTTATGTTTTTCTTCTCTTTTACTCTGAGAGTTTTTTACCTAAATATTTAATATCTTTAAAAAAAAATGACTGAACCAGTCGTAACAGCATTTTTATATTATAATGTTAACAAGTACATACATCATAATATTATAATATACAGTAATAATATTCCAATATTGAAATTAAGTAAAAAATGTGCTTTGAGTAAAATATAAAGGCAGCACTCTGAATGTTACAGCCTGTTTCAGTCCTCTCAGTCTTTACTGAAGTACACACACACTGATTCAACTTCCTGTTACGTCGTATTTATCTTGTTAGACCTTAAAGGTTGTTTTTGTCTTGTTACATCTTGTTATGTTGTGTCTTGTTTTAGCTTTTATATCATTTTTATCTTTTTACATCATTTTTGTCTTGTTATGTCATTTTTGTCGTATTACGTCGTTTTCGTCTTTCATTAAAACTAAAGTAACGAGCCTGTTTTGAAAATGTGAGGAGCAGAACGTACAGCTGTTTGTGCTCAAATGTCGGAAGCAAAAGTAAAAAGTTGTCAGAAAAATAAATATTTGAGTAAAGTACAGATACCTGAAAACTCTTCTGAAGTACAGTAACAAAGTATTTGTACTTAGTTACTTTCCATCTTTGCAAGTTGAAGATGATTTTTTTTCTTGAATAATAACAAACTTCAGGTACTTTTTAGCCAACATTAGCTAGTAAACAATATCACCTTTTGTTAACTTTTATCTAATGTTAGCTCGAAAACAATATAACATTTTAACCTTTTAGCTAACATTAGCATGCAAGCAACGTAATGTTTTAACTTTGTAGCTAACGTTGGCTGTTTTTTTTTCCAAATCTTCTCTATTTAGTCTAAAATGGTGAAAGTTTTCGAATCTGTTTCCTCAGAAACCAGAAAATATTCATATTTAAGGAGCTCGAATCAGATGATTTTTACTTTTTTCTTGAGAAAAAATACACAAGTGATATAAAAATAGTTAGTGATTAACTAATACATGTATATTGATATTGTGATGATTGGTATCTTATTTTTGTGCCTAATTATTAATAACTTTGACACATATTGGAGTTTTTTCCAGCTCATGTTTAATCCCTCCTGTTTGTTTCCAGCGGTGATCCAGGTGTGAACACACCTGCTCACTGACCTGACTGATTCTGGGTCAGATAATAACAGCTGTAAAACTGATAAGATGAACTAAAGACAAAGTGTCCCCCACAGGAGACGGACTAAAGTCCTGCTGAGTGGACTGTGGACCCAGAGATCCCTGGAGCGTCTGATGGAGGACAGTCCACACCGTCGGCCTGGTGAGTCTCCAACACATTCAGATACGTTTGTGCTTTTAATCTGAAACCTGAAGACGAATAATTAAAAATAAAATCCGGACTGACCTCGTTCACTTCCAGCAGAAATCTAAAAATGGCAGCCGCCTCCTGAAGGAGCTGCTTCCATTTTTAGTTTTTCTATTTTTACAGCACAGATTGATTTTTCTAATTTGGTTGTCTTTGTTCTGCTGCTGTCAGCGGAGACAGATCTGGGACAGTCGTGGAGTCACAAACAGTCCAACAAAGTGTTCCGTCTTCACGTCTAGAAACTGGTTTAAAGAAGATGTGCAGGCGTTTGGACTCTTTTCTGTTCGTTCCTGCTGATCGCTGCTCTTACGTAACGACACAGATCTGCTTTCTGTGTTTCTGCCATCAAGGAAATAAAAAGTTTCTGATTAATTCAGTGTTTAAACAGACTGAGTTTACATTTAGTTTCACTTTTTCTGCTCCGTCTCGACTATCAATTTGTTTTATTTGTCATTAGTGAAGGAAATATGCTGATTGATTTTGGCTGATTTAAAAAAAATCCCATCATCAATATATGAGCTGATATCTCTGTACGGAGTATAAGAAACAGAATATAGAATCTATACACAGATAAACGACTGGAGGAGGTTTAAGTTCAAATGGCCGCCTTATGTGATGACTGAGCAAAATAATTCTGTGCTGAGTCGTCATGAATAAGTTAACCAGGCTAACCAACTTTTAGTGCTAGCAAATAATATATGTTTGTAACTTTTAGCAAACAAGATCACTTTTTTCCATTTATCTAGTCGACAATGCTAAATGCTAGCAAACGATGTAATGTTTTATTAACTTCTTGAGCTAGCTGGCTAACCAGCGAGATAAGTTTTTTCCCTTGTAGATAGCGAACCATGTGATGTTTTGTTAACAAAACAGAGCTCTGTTTAATTTTAAATCTGGATTTGCTCATTTTAAACCTAGTTTTACTAAACTCTGATTAGAACTATCTTAGAATAAATTCATCTTTGTTGGTGCAACACAACGTCGGTACGTTTTCGTGATTATACTTTTAATGAAGTAACATTTTCGACGTAGGACTTTTATGTATATCAGAGTACTTGTGTGGTGTTAGTACTTTTACTGCAGTAAAGAATCCGAGTACTTCCTCTGGTTACTGCAGTAAAACACGTATTGTTTTCTTCTCTGCAGAACATTCGTGTGGATCTGAGCTCTCCTGCCGTGGACGCTGAGCCGTTTCTCATCACAGACCGTAGATCTGCTGCCGCCATGACTCCTCGTCGCCCCCTGCAGACGCTCGGGCCGCTCGTTGCCGCCATGCTGCTGTTCGTGATGACATCACTTCCCGTGTTAGCGGTGGATCCGGAGACGTGTTTCTCCAGACAGCACCAGAACGTCACGGTCAACGTCAGAACGGCCTTAAACAGACCGACGACGGTGATGGACACCCGGGTGGTCCGCTCAGAGCGGGACTGCGTCCTCGCCTGCTGCTCAGAGGAAGTCAAACAAGGTGAGACAAACTCAGTGTCCAAAGTCTGGACTCCAAAAATATGCTGAGGACGCCCTCATGTTGTTGTATTAGAACCTAATCTATGAACTACTTTACATTTAAAAATGAAAATAATGAATCTATAATCATGTAAATGAATGAATCTGGAAACATTTCATGGATACGAGAGTGACGGTTGAATGTATTCTGATACAGTTACTAATTACCTGTTTAAAATGTAATCAGTAACCTAATTCAAGTATCGCAATAATAAAGTAATGTAACCTGGTTAGTTTCCATTACTTTTGGGATTACAGTACAAAATATGGTGAAAGTGTTTAATCTAATATAATGTTTGATTTTATGTTTATTATTTGATGTATAGGCTCTTTAGATTCATATCTGTAATTATGGACATTTAAATATACTTCAAGTAAACTGACATAAGTACTAACAGTATTGACAGGTTAGCTAGCTGTAACTGGATTTCTCTGTAGCTAACGTTAGCAGTTGTTCTGTGTAGCTAACGTTAGCAGTTGTTCTGTGTAGCTAACATTAGCAGTTGTTCTGTGTAGCTAACGTTAGCAGTTGGTCTGTGTAGCTAACGTTAGCAGTTGTTCTGTGTAGCTAACGTTAGCAGTTGTTCTGTGTAGCTAACGTTAGCAGTTGTTCTGTGTAGCTAACGTTAGCAGTTGTTCTGTGTAGCTAACGTTAGCAGTTGTTCTGTGTAGCTAACATTAGCAGTTGTTCTGTGTAGCTAACGTTAGCAGTTGTTCTGTGTAGCTAACGTTAGCAGTTGGTCTGTGTAGCTAACGTTAGCAGTTGGTCTGTGTAGCTAACGTTAGCAGTTGTTCTGTGTAGCTAACATTAGCAGTTGTTCTGTGTAGCTAACGTTAGCAGTTGGTCTGTGTAGCTAACGTTAGCAGTTGTCTGTGTAGCTAACGTTAGCAGTTGTTTGTGTAGCTAACGTTAGCAGTTGTTCTGTGTAGCTAACGTTGCAGTTGTCTTCTTAGCTAACGTTAGCAGTTGTTTGTGTAGCTAACATTAGCAGTTGTTCTGTGTAGCTAACGTTAGCAGTTGTTCTGTGTAGCTAACATTAGCAGTTGTTCTGTGTAGCTAACATTAGCAGTTGTTCTGTGTAGCTAACGTTAGCAGTTGTTCTGTGTAGCTAACGTTAGCAGTTGTTCTGTGTAGCTAACATTAGCAGTTGTTCTGTGTAGCTAACATTAGCAGTTGTTCTGTGTAGCTAACGTTAGCAGTTGGTCTGTGTAGCTAACATTAGCAGTTGTTCTGTGTAGCTAACATTAGCAGTTGGTCTGTGTAGCTAACGTTAGCAGTTGTTCTGTGTAGCTAACGTTAGCAGTTGTTCTGTGTAGCTAACGTTAGCAGTTGTTCTGTGTAGCTAACGTTAGCAGTTGTTCTGTGTAGCTAACATTAGCAGTTGTTCTGTGTAGCTAACATTAGCAGTCGCTCTGTGTAGCTAACATTAGCAGTTGGTTTGCGTAGCTAACGTTAGCAGTCGCTCTGTGTAACCTATGTTAGCAGTTGGTTTGATTACGTTTTTTTTTTTTTTTTTTTTCTGTCACAGTAATGGATTACTATTCCTGCTACATATAATCCATTATTCCCCAAACCTGACTACTTTATATATGGAGTCATAAAAAAGAAGCTATAAAAAAGAATAAATCTAAAAATGTGAAAATAAATGTGATAATATAAAGAATAATAAATACATTTAATAAAGAATGTGGAAATATACACAAGAAAGACAAAATTATTTATGTATATATTATAGTATATATATATATATTTATTTATTTTTATATAATGTCATTTATTTATATTTATCCCTTATTCTTTTCCCTGTTGTTTTTGCTAGTCGTCGTCCCCTTCAACAGTCCAACATAAGTACAATCTGTAGTGTCTTCAGCACATTAAAATAATATTGTTGAGGACTCAATGGAGATTTGTCTACACGATGATACAAAGATAAATGTCTCCAGACATCCAGGCGTCCACACTTCTGTTATCTTCGTCCCTGTGGGAGCTGAAGACGTCGAGCCTCAAGGAACATTTTGGGATCCGGTCTAGGCTTTTTTTTTTTTTTTTTTATTTTATTTTTTT
The DNA here is from genome assembly GCA_034769285.1 of Lutjanus argentimaculatus. NCBI lineage: Eukaryota > Metazoa > Chordata > Actinopteri > Lutjaniformes > Lutjanidae > Lutjanus > Lutjanus argentimaculatus. Next base: position 13,356,890 of record JAWZSL010000005.1, on the reverse strand, counting down.
TTTTTTTGAACAGAGTGAAGTGGGTCAGAGTGAGACTCAGTGACAGCTCAGTGTGTCGTCTCACACTCAGATCTGTCAGCGTTTCATTTCTAAGAACATCGAACAGACGTCACTTCAAACTCTGTCACCTTATAAAGTTAGACAAAGAATGAGTCAGCATACCTGACGTCACATTTACCACAGGACTGGAAAGTAACTAAGTACATTTACTCAAGTACTCAAGTTCAATTATTTTATTTATTTTTACTTCACATGTCATTCATACTTAACTATATTTATTTGACAGGTTTACAGTACAGTGTCTTAGAAAATATCTCAGTTTAATGGCATCACAGTATTACACGATTATTATCATTATTATTTTCAGTAAAAATGATTCTTTAACGAACAAAAGAGAATGGTTTTTTGGTAGAAAAATACTTTATTTTAATTGAATTCTACCCAAGGAATTATGAACAGTTATCAAACTGTCAAGTTTCATACCAAGGTATACAGTTTAATGGATATACTCTAAATTTCAAAACTGTCTGTTAAAAACACATCTTTATTATAATTTAGAATTAATCTCTACAATGTGAGCCACTTTAACAAACACCTGAGCTGAGTCACCGTGGCTTCTTCTCTGCTCTGCACACACCTGGAACAAATGCTCATAATTCAAAAACTGGGTAGTCATACTGCCGAGTTTTTTACACTGTGAGTGACAGCAGACTCTGCTGAACATGTCAGTATATGATTTGTGAAAAAAGTGTGACAAATAAAGACAGAAGACTGATGTAAATATTCAGGTTTTTTTGTGTGGTAGCTAAAATTTTAGCAGCAGTTATAATGTGAGTGAATGGAAGGACATATTCTCATGTTTTTAGAAGGTCATATCTCAAAAATGATGATACCTGTCACCTATATTTTACATGGTGAGAGAGAGGAGGCTTTTATTAACATTTAAATATATAATTTGTACCTCTATCTGTGTAAATATGAAGCTGAGAGGAGTTCAAACAGATTTTTCCGGTCAGTCTGAATTAATAACTCCATGTGTGTTTGTGTCTGTGAAGGGGCGAAGTGCAACATGGCCGTGTTCAACGCCAACAAACACGCCGGTGAGGATAACTGCTTCCTGTTCCACTGTCAGACGGAGCAGGACTGTCCTCTAATGAAGGCTCAGGGCGGCATCAACACCTACGACATCTACAAAGGTGAATTCATCTGCTCGACATCAACACTCACCGACCGTAACGTCTAATTCTGATCGTCCTCATCAGGCAGACAGCTTCAGTTTTATTTGAGGTTTTCAGATTAAGGCTTCTGACATCATCTCAGTACAGTGGAGGTTAATCAAATTTGTTTTGAAGGCCAGTCAGAATTGATTGATTGATTAGTCAGATGATCACTTACTGCCCCCTACAGGCCAAAACATGAATTCATGTACCGTTTAAATTTCACTCTGTCTCCTTTCCTGTTCAGGTTTAATTCATCCAACCACGATGAGACCTGTGACCATGACGACCACCACGCAACCAACCACCACCACCACCACCACGCCAGCCCCAACCACACCAACAACCACACAACCCATCACCACCACCACCACTACAACCACCACCACACAAAGTACAACAACACCACCAACCACCACCACGACAACCACAACCTCTGCACCGACCACGACACAAACCACCACCACCACCACCACGCAGGCTCCCGCCACCACAACAGCACCTTCTCCACCCATCATCATCATCGCCACGATGCCTCCGCTACTTCCAGAACCAACCACCACCACCACTACCACAACTACAGCTTCTACCACCAGCACCACCTCCACCACCGTCATCAGCACCACGAGAAAGCCAAACAAAACCAGCAAGAAGCAAAATAAAACAACCAAGAAAGCAAAACCTCATCCTGTCAGCACCACCACCACCGCTGCCACCACCACCACCACCACCCAGCCAACTCACAGCTCCACAACATCACTTCCTATTGTAACGCCCAGCAAAGAGGCTGCACCAAGAACTACTGAAAAACCACAGCCCAACACTGAAACTACGACTACTACAACTACAACTCCCACTACTGCTACCACCACCACAACCACTACTCGTCCTCCACCTACGACAACTACTCCTACCACCACCACTACTACCCCTACCCCTACTACTGCTACCACTACTACAACTACTACTACTACAACTACTACTACTACTACTCTGCCTACTACAACTACAACTACTACGACCACCACCACTGAACCGTCCACCACGAGGACGACGCCAGCAGCCAGTCTGGTCATCGTCCCCAAAGACGCCGTCCAGTCTGACCACGCCCTTCAGAACTCGAGCATTGGGCGAGGTGGCAAAGCAGTAGCGGCGCGAGGTGCGGTGAAGAGCGGCGTGGTGGCATTCATGGTGCTGGGGCTCGCCGTGCTCACGCTGGCCCTGGCTGTCGGCGGCCCGCAAGGCGATGGAGTCCTTCGACAGGCGGCATTACACGAGACTGGAGCTGAATGACCTGCACTATGAGGTCTGAGGAGGGCAAAAAACCTCACAGGTGTTTTGATTTTTAGGACAGAAACTCAGAAGGACAATTAGCAAGACTGAAAAATGAGTTCATTTAAGATTGTCAACATTTTAGTTTCAAACAGCACAAAGTTAAACAATAATAGAATGTCTGCTTCATGATGTTATAAAGTGGCTATGGAGAAAACTCGACTCTGATTGGTCAGAAGGTGTGCATTATTTTGAAATAGCAACTCAACTCTGACACAGTGCCCTCAGTTTATGTTAAAATCGTTATATTTATTGCCCTAAAATATGAGTAAACAATACTTTGATCTTTGGCTGTGGTTTTCCAACCTGTGCAGTTATGAACAATAATGCACTGTGTGATGACAAACCCTTCTCTAGCTTCTGTGTCACGCATTACTTTGAAATAACTACACAGCTCTGGCATGGTGCCCCCACTGTATGTTCATATCTTTACATTTATTTCCCTAAAATATGAGTAAACAACACTATGATCTTTGAGTCGTGGTACAAGAAGGATAATGCACTCAGACCTGTGCAGTTATGAACAATAATGCATAGTGTGATGACAAACCCTCCTCAAGCCTCTGTGTCATGCATTATTTTGAAATAACCACACAGCTCAGTTTATGTTTATTGCCCTAAAATATGAGTAAACAACACTTTGATCTTTGGCTGTGGTATCAGAAAGATAATACACTCACCCTATGCGGTTATTCAGGATAATGCACACTGTGATGACAAACCCTCCTCTACCTTCTGTGTCATGCATTATTTTGAAATAACCACACAGTTCTGTCATGGTGCCCTCACTTTATTTATGTTTATTCCCTAAAATATGACAAAACAAGACTTCGATCTTTGGAAAGTGGTATAAGAAAGATAATGCACTCAGACCTGTGCAGTTATGAACAATAATGCACTTGTGATAACAAACCCTTCTCTAGCCTCTGTGTCATGCATTATTTCAATATAACCACAGCTCTGGCATAGTATCCTCAGTTTATTTTATTTTTATTTTTTTATATAAAATATGAGTTTATAAAGCCTTCATCACCCACAGAGTTGTCTTCAGCCTCCTGCTGATTAGTTTAGTTTTGTTCTCATCCTGTTTGATTGTGGAGAAAAACTTCAGCTGCGAAGGAACTCAAAGGACAAAACAGCAATATTTTTATTCCCTGAATCTCAGGAAGTCGATCTAATGTAGAGAAACGCTGGATTATTATTGTGTGAGCGGACACAGATTTGTACATTTGGCCATTAATTATCCCTTTGTGTATACGACGTACACCTGCATGTCTTTTTACTCCCACAATGCTTCAGCCATACGAGCTTGTGACTGCTATTTAAATCACTCTGCTCAGTCTAGATGTCAGACTTTATTCAAATAATTCTGACTTTAATAATTCTGACTTTATTCTAATAATTCTGACTTTATTCTAATAATTCTGTCTTAAAAATTATGACTTTATTCTCGAAATTCTGACTTTATTCTTAGAGTTCTGACTTTATTCTCTGAATTCTGACTTTATTCTCACATGCTTCAGCCATACGAGCTTGTGACTGCTTTTTAAATCACTCTGCTCAGTCTAGATGTCGGACTCACTCTCACTGTGTTGTTTTTGTATTCTGTCCACATTTTCTTGTTTCACATGTGGATAAAAATCTCAATGATGGATGCAATTCTTTAAAATTTGATGCACTATTGTATCCTGTGTTTTTTGATAAATATGATATGCTTCTTTTTGAATATTAGATTGTTTTTCATAGGTAAGAGTACACTGGCCGCGCACTATTTTCCTATAATGAGTACATTTGTATTGGGTGTCAGTGTGCAGACTGAAGCTGCTGCTGTAGCGTCAGTTCACCACCAGGTGGCAGCAGCAGCAGCCTGATGAACCTCCTGCAGACACTGAACTGAAGAAGAAGCCTGAAGCTGCACTGTTGACTTGTTTTCACTTCTCTTACTTTGATTTTTACAGTGTCTAATTACATTGATGGTAATAGTTTGGTCTTGTTTTGTGAAGTGATGCTTTTGCATAAGTTTGGAATTTGATGTTTTGTTCTTGTAAAGGATTAAAAAATGTGATTTTTGAACGTGTTGCTGTTTTACTGAGTTCTGTTTCTGCAGCAGCTGAACAGAAAGTCTTCAGACTACTGAAGGATTCAGTTTGTGATGATGATATATCACCATCAAACAGGAGGAGATGTCAGCTATGATCTCCAGTTGTTGTTCTGAGGAAAACACTTTGAACAACTGGACAGCTGGTGACTTATTAAATAAAGATTTATAAACTTTAAAATGTCTCTATCTCACAATCATAGGACAGGTCAGCTTCATTCACCTGAATAAAATATTTTATTGAAGTATATATGTTGATCTGCGGTACAGAGGATGACTGGGGACCATGAAAAGAGAAAATATTTCAATTTTGACCATTAATCTTGAACTCTGACTTGATTTTCAGAATTTTGACTTGATTTCTGGAATTCTGATTTTAAACACTGGATTCTGACTCTCAACTCAGAATTCTAACTTTAAACACAGAATGCTAATTTCATTCCAAGATTCTGACTTTAAACTCAGAATTCTGACTTGATTCTCAGGATTTTGACTTTAGTCTCAAAATGCTGACTTTAAATTCAGAAAATGACTTAAATCTTGGAATTCTTTAAATTGTGTTACTATTCTGACGTGATTCTCAAAATTCTGACTTTATTCTCAGAATTTGGACTTTGAACCTGGAAGTTTGACTTAATTCTCAAAATCTTGACTTGAATCATAATATTTTGACTTTATTCTCAGGATTCTGACTTTAGTCATAGAAATTCTGACCTTAAACTCGGAATTCTGAAGTTTTTGACATGTTGCCCCGATCCTCTTCCAAACGTAATAACACTGTGTGTGTGTGTGTGTGTGTGTGTGTGTGTGTGTGTGTGTGTGTGAGAGAGAGAGAGAGAGAGAGAGAGACAGCTCTGACTGTGTGAGAAACTAGTCCCACAGGAATGTGAGTGTTAAGTGAACTTGGGTTCTCCCTGACAGTTCCAGAACCTGAACTCCGGGTTCTCCTGTGAGTTAAAGCTCCGGTGGTTTGAACCGTGTGTCCGCGCCGCAGCAGCGGCGGCAGCAGCAGCGGCAGCGGCGGCAGCGGCAGCGGCAGCGGGGCGTTCTCCGTGTTGTAACTTTATCTTTGGCTGGAGAGCATGAAATCACAGCAACAATAGAAAAGCAGAGGGATGGGGAGCGGAGGGGAGGAGGAGGAGGAGGAGTGGAGGAGGAGGAGGAGGGGAGGTAGGAGGAGGAGGAGGGGAGGAGGAGGAGGGAGGAGGGGAGGAGGAGGAGGAGGAGGGGAGGAGGAGGGGGGAGGGAGGGAGGAGGGAGAGAGGGGGGGCAGCTTCCTCACAGCGGAAGGAGACGACGGCTCTCCTGCAGGACAATGTGAGACACAGAGAGTTGATCCGACGCAGTTCGCGAGGAGCCAGGATGGCAGCGGGGATCTTTTGACGCTTTGTGTAGCTGCAGAACGACGTGAATCTTGTCGCACGGCGGGTTTTGTGCAGAAGGAAGCGGCCGCAGCAGCGATGGGAGCGGTGAGAGCGCTGAGCTGAGCACGGAGCGGCGGCAGGGCCAACAAACAACGATGGGTGTCGTGCTGCGGACGCTGTTGTTGTGTAGTTTTTGTTTTCTCACACGAGGTGAGTTTGATTGAGAATCACTCTTTTTGCTCTGCACGTGTAGGTGTGTAAAAGTGTAGTTAAGAGCCGGGAGAAGCAGCTTTAATGGAGGATATGTGGCTGAGAGTCCGGGCAGGGCCTCTCAGGCTGGGGTTTGAGTTCTTCGCTCCTGTCTAGAAGGGAACCTTGATTTGAGGAACTTTCGCGAGATTTGTTCCTTCATTGTACACTGTGTACAAACTTATTCTGATTCATAACGTGACAGCGCTGTGCTTTAAGTCTTTGTCAGTGTAGTGTCAGAAAACACTCGGTAATGTTCCGGAGAAGCTTGTAGTTTGGGTTTATTTTGTCACTCTCGCGAGATCTTTCGCGGATCTAGGGTTCGCTTGTAGAGACGACCGTTTCATTTCTTCTGAGGGAAGCTAGCGCTAGCCTAGAAGCTATCTGTTTGCCGCTGTTTAGAAGAGAACCCTTTATTTGAGAAACTCTCGCGAGACCTGAACGCGTTGTTTCTTATCAGCACCAACTTATCATGCCATATAATGTATAAACGCTGTGATTAAAATCCTGTTCGGTGTAGAGATTTAAAACATCTGGTTGGTGTTCGGGAAAGATGATAGTTTGGGTTGTAATTGTCCAACTCTCGCGAGATGTCCCGCGGCTCTGGGGTTCCCGTGTGGACAGGACCTGTTTGCTTGCTGGAGCAGAGGAGAATGAAACCACAAACAGCCTCAGTGTTCTGTGTTAGCCAACTTAGCTGGAAAAATAATCCCAGCAGAGTGTCCACAGCGCTGCTAACCTTCACTCTGTCCACACTTTGACTCTGGATCTGTTGTTTTAACCGAGTTCTCAGAGGTTATTAGCCGCCTGTGAGCTGCTGACTTTGGATTTAGTAACTTAAACAAGCTGAATCGGTCACTTTTGTGGGACTAGCAGCAGTTAGCACAACAAATGCTATGTGAGCAAGTCATGTAGCTAGTTAGCTTCCCACTGGATAAAAGCTAACATGATAGAACTCCACAGATCAGTGTTGTATCAGGACCTGTTGTTCTTATAAGCAGATTATTTCTGCACAGAGTCACAATTAGAGAAATTTATCAGGAACTTCTCAACTGTTCTGTCTGTTTAGATTTATACATTTATTTGACAATAATATTAAATGTATCAGAGCAGACGTAAGAAACTATAATAAAACCAGCATAAAAACACTATAAAGCCAAAATCTCATTAGAAAAAGACTGAAGGTGACAGATTGAAACATGTTAAAAACATCAAAATAATCAATAAAACTACAGGTCCCATAGTTTCCTATAAACCTCCAATGAGCTGCTGTAAACTTTGGTATGAATTATGTTGTATGAGGTATGAAGTCATTTTAGGTGATTTATGAAGGCCTGCAACTGTTTTCATTATCAGTTAGTCATCTGTAAAATAAAAGCATCCAGAACCTAAAGATGTTCAGTTTACTGAGAAATGAAACATTAATAATAAAATGAATGTACTTATAATGTAGTTATTGTGTATTTCTTATGGTAATTTGCATTGTGCAGCTTTGTACCTACCATGTTTATAGTGTAAGGCATTGGTAACTTAAAAAATGTAGTAATTTTATATTTCATATTGTATTTTGAGCGGGCAGTGTGTACTTACTGTTTTTATTACGTTAGGCTCCTGCATTGCATGTGTTGCAGTTTATATTTTATTTATTGCGTCTGTGTTGGACTGAAGATGGAAATTAACGTCTCGTTAAATCTGCTGCAGCCGTGTTTTCATTTCCTGTAAATAATCAATGTGACTGCACGCTGTCCTTTTATAAATGAAACAAACTAAACTAATAATGATAATAATGGTATGTTAGGGGGGCTGCAGACTGTCAGCTCTTTCTTTGATCGATCATTTGAAAAAACTAACGGTCAATTTATCACTTAATCATTTTTACAGAATCTTAAAATGTTGCATTTACCAAACAGTCCCGAAATCAAAGTTTTATTTCCACAACAACATGTTCCGTGTTCTCTGACATACATACATACACCCTCAGAATTACAGCTGCTAACTAGAACCATGCAGGGTTCTTCAGCTTGTCCCCATAGCAGAACCAGTTTTGCGTCCTGTTAGAAGTTTTTATAAAAGTTCACTTGGAACCCTTTCAAAGAGTTCTAACTAGAACCCAACAAAAAGGGTTATATGTAGGACTATCTGTGAAAGGTTTCACCTAGAACTCCTTGTGAGAGGTTCTACAGAGAACCCTTTAATGGTGCAGTGGTTCCACCTGGAACCCTCTCTGGAGGTTTTATCCAGAACCTCTCAACCTCTCCTAAGGTGCTAACAAGAACCAAGAACCTTTTCATATTCCAAGGGTTTTATCTAGAATACAACCAGGGAGTTCTACTGAGAACATTTTTATATTCAAAGGGTTTTACCTACAGTTCTACCAAGAACTGTTTTATATTATGGGACAAACAACCTTTGACAGAGTTCTTCATGGATTTCAACAATTCGTGAGGAACTCTTTCTTCTTAAAAAAGGTTCTTTGGATGAAGAGAGTTCTCAATGGAACCCTTATCTAACAAAGAACCATTGACAAACCCTTTCTTCCAAAAACGGTTCTTCAGAAGCAAATTGTTCTGGGTAGAACCACAGCCCTTCAGGAAGAAAGAACCCTTTTGGAACCCTTATTCGTAAGAGCCTATGAAACACATTTCAGATGTTTATTTGATAGTAGATCAATTAAATTTTGCATGATCGATCAATGGCTTAACGACTGTGTTTTAGCTTGAAAATTGACGAAATGATTGATTATCTGAAAAGTTGCAGTATTATTGCCAGATCGATCGCTAGTTGTTTTCACGTTTGCACTTATTTTTTAACTGACAGACTTTTGAGGACGTCGTCTTGTCGTCTCTTGAGGACAGAATAAATCCCGTCTCTAGTCGTGTCTTTAAAAAACACCTGAAACGAGCTGTGATCTGCTCAGACGTCGTGTCTTTGATGTTGAGTTTCCTTCTGACCTGATGGATTAATTCTTTATTTTTAAACCAAACAGATGATTTTCTGCTTCTCTGTCTCTTAAACCACAGTAAACTGAATATCGCTGCAACACAACGAGATGTTTAAAAGAGTAAATTTGGAGCTCTGTGAGGCTGTGATGATATCTGACATTTTATTGACCAGTTAATCAACTGATCAAAACAAAAACAGTCAGATTAATTGAAATATAAAGTGTCAGATTGAGCTCTAATATTCAGTTTGATATGAAGTGCAGGTGATCTTTATCACAGTTTGTTTAATTGGCTTTCATATTATCAATATATATCATGATATAGGGATTTTTGTGTATTGTTTGATTGATAATATATATATATATTTTTTTTAATTAATCCTGAAAATTAAATACCCAACAAATTAAATTGATTTTTCAAAGCTTTTAGTTTGGGAAATGCTTAATTTGAACTGTTACGATTTCAAGTTTAGGAATATACTCCTCGAAAAATGTTTGGTTTCAACGTTAGAGCTGCAACGATTAATCAGTTATTAAAGTAATCACCAACTATGTTGATGATCAGTTAATCAATTTGAGTCATTTTTTAATAAAAAAGTCAAAATTCTCTGATTTCAGCTTCTTAAATGTGAATATTTTCTGGTTTCTTTCCTCCTCTCTGACAGTAAACTGAAGATTTTTGAGTTGTGGACAAAATGAGACATTTGAGGACGTCATCTTGGACATTTTTCACCATTTTCAGACATTTTATGGACCAAATTGATTAATGGAGAAAATGATCGACATTAATAAATGAAGAAAATTGTGAAATGTGGAGCACACGGATGTGACAAGATTGTGACAGGATTAATTAATCGATCAATCATTTTGACAACAGAAAGCTAACATAAGCTAACATTAGCAGTTATACTATATATTGTAGTATTATAATATATGTTAGTATATATTAAACTTATATTGTTTGTCAGCTAGCATTAGCTAAAAGTGAACCAAAAGTTATATTGTTTGTCAGTATGTTGGTGCCAGCGTATGTCACATAAATATATAATTCTTTCATATTCTATCACAGACAACAGAGTCATTCTTTCTGTGTTTGCCATGAACGCTCTGTGACCTTCAGAGGTCGTTGACTTCAACAGGCTGCGGCGCAACGTGTTCTTAAGAACGCCAAAACAATCTGGAGACGAGGTTCTCAGAACTGACCAATCGAGGAAACATCTGGATTCAGTCAAACACACTCACATACACGGAGTTTATAAAAGGAGGTCGCACGTCTTTACTCGAGCTTTCTGTTTGTCAGATAAACTGCTCCTCTTATGCATAAGTTCCTGTCACCGTCTCATCTCTGCATCGACCCTCATTTCCAGCCCTCCAGCTAAAATGAGCTAAAAGTTGTATTGTTTGCAGCTCACATTAACTTAAAGTGAACAAAAAGTCACATTGTTTGTTAGCTAATGTTAGCTGAAAAGTGAACAAAAACATTATTTTTGAGCTAGCTAAAGAGTTAGTTAGCCTAGTTAGCCTTCTCATGATGATTCTGCAGAGAAGCTCTAATTTCTTCTCCATTCAAAATGGATTTTTGATGGATAATTTTTATTTTTAACGAATTAATGGTGTAACTTGATAATTTTACTCGATCGTCTCATAAAGAAATAATTAAATGAAATAAAAAGATAAAAATAAATGTGCAGAAGGTTTTATCTAAATTGGATGAAGAATTGGTCCAAATGTGGACCACATGGATGTAATTTTGATCATATTGTGATGAGTCGTGCAGCCCTGATGGACAGTGATGGTTCGTTGTCATAGTAACGTGTCTGAATGTCCTGATGTGTCCTCCCGGCAGAGTTTGGGGTCGACCTGCGTCTTGGTCTGAAAGTTGTGATGTAGTAAATATTTGTAGAAGGAAACTCCCTCCTGAGTGAAGTGAAAACAGGCTGGCAGCCGCTCGCAGCTCGCTGACCTCCTCTCTGATCCCACGCTGGCCCGCAGCGCTGCATGTGTCAGATTGTGGTTTAGGCCCAGTGCCAACATCCAGCAGGGAGGAAACTGAGAGTCCCCGGCTGCTCCTTGACACATCGCCGCCTCCTCCTCCTTGTCTTCATCAACGTGTCGCGTCAACAGACTTACCACAGACGCAGTTTTCTTTAAGGACATTCAGGGTTGTTGAGTTCTTCAGCAGACGTCACAAAACAACCAGATCATCAGTGTGCTGATGTTTGATTTTCACTTTTGAAATGAGCAGAGTGGACCCTGGGTTCTATGCATTGATTTTCCTTATCAAAATGTTTATCAAGTAACCTTTCAATTAATTATTTTTAGTCTAAAATATCAGAAAATTCTGATAAAATGCTTCATGGTTTCTGTCCTGAACAGATCCAGTTTATTTTTATAAAAAGAGAGAAAAACAGAAAACACGAGACATTAGACAATATTTTGGGATTTTTCCTTCTGAAATAATTTGAATGGGGAAATTGATTTCAGAATTAGTTGTTAAATAAGTGTCTGCAAATTGACGAATCAGAAATAACCTGACTAATATAAGTGAAAGAATATGTAGTTTAACACACAAGTTTAAATGGTGTATTGTGTTTTTTTTAACACAGTTTAGGCCTAACTGGTGTATTTTTGGATTTAAAAGCTGTATAAATAGTGTATTATTGAGTGTTCATCAGTTTAATTTGTGTATTTTTGGATTTAAAAGCTGTTTAAATGGTGTGTTGTGTGTTTTTGACAGTTTACTTGGCGTATTTTTGGATTTCACCAGTTTAAATGGTTTATTTTCACATTTCAATGCAGTATAAATTGTGTATTTTGTGTTTTTTGTGTATTGCTTTTTTTGTTTTTAACAGTTTTAACGTTATATATTTCCATCTCTTTCAGGCGTGCCGCTGCTGCTATATGCGAACCGGCGGGACCTTCGGCTCGTGGACGCGGCACACGAGAAGGCCAACGCCACAGTGGTGGTGGGAGGGCTGGAGGACGCCGCTGCCGTGGACTATGTCTACTCCCAGGGCCTCATCTACTGGAGCGACGTGAGCGAGGAGGCCATCAAACGCACAGTCTTCAACCAGTCGGGGGCCAGCGCCATCCAGACGGTGATCCCGGGTCTGGCTTCCCCGGACGGACTGGCCTGCGATTGGCTAGGGAGTAAACTTTACTGGACGGACTCGGAAACCAATCGGATCGAGGTGGCGGAGCTGGACGGGTCTCTGAGGAAAGTTTTGTTCTGGCAAGAGCTGGACCAGCCGAGGGCCATCGCTCTGGATCCAGAACGAGGGTGAGTCTGACCTGCTCAGGGACGTTCAGGAGGTGTGAACGAGGAAGCTGTGGTGATCAGTCTGAGTTAGATTCTTGATGTTTGACTGAGGGATGATTTCATGCTGTCGGGGTGAAAATGAGCTCAGTGTGTGTTTGTGGTTCAAACCGGTCAGAAAAATGTGAATACAGGAGATCAGCAGCAATTGATTAACTGACCGTAGGTGTGAAAGAGACTTAAAACTGAATTACCGGCCAACCACAGGTGTGAGAGAGACTTTAAACACTCTGGATCCAGAACAGGTATGATTCTGACCTGGTCAGGGGGTCTCAGGTGGTCCACTGATCTGTGTACCTGTTGTCGTGGCCAATTTCTCGCGGTCGACGTGGAAACAAGCTCAGTGTGTGTTTGTGTTTGTTCAGATGTGTGAACAGAGCAGAGCAGAGCGCAGCCTGAGGCTGTGGCTCCTGAACAACAGGAGGAACGGGGGGTGTGTTCTGCTGCTTTGTCTCCAGCTCGTCCTGGATCAGATTGGGTTGCAGGGTGACGGGCCGCAGACCACTGAGTCCTCCTGGAAACTGAACAACAGCGTCACTGTTGTTGTGAGGATGAGGGGAGACGAGGAGCTCGCTGTCAGCAGCTGAGGAATGTCTCCTATCAGAGACAGAGAGGATAAACACTCAGATACAAATACACCCAGTACTAACAGAACTGAGGATTTATTAGGATTTTGAAATACAGATGAAATTAGGGTGAGTTTTTTTTTTTTTTTTTTGGTGGATAAAAGTCTAAACTCAAGGTTGTCTTAGTTTCTTTTGACCAAGTGATATCTTTGAGTTGTGGACAAAACAAGACATTTGAGGACGTCATCTTGGACTTTGAAAGACATTTTCTGACGTGTTATGGACCAAACAACTAATTGATTAGTGGAAAAATTATCACGAAATTGATCCCTAGGTGAAAAATAGGTCCAAGCATGTGAGAAGAGAGTGCACGGACATACGACCCTTTTTCACGTTTGGACCTATTTTTCAATTGACAAGATTATGACAGGATTAATTAATTGATTTTCATTATTTTCTGACATTTTATGAACCAAACCACTAATCGATTAATCAAGAAAATAGTCGACAGATTAATTGATGATGACAATAATCATTAGCTGCAGCCTGAGGCGAATTTAAAACAACTTTTAAAGACACCAGCAAGAGTTTCCATCCTCACAGACATTTAAATTAATAATCTGAACTGAAGAAGAGAGAAAATCATGAATTATGACTTTGTTACACTTATTTAACCTCCTGTTTGTATTTTAATACAGTCTAATTCTGACTTTAACACTAATTATAATTAAAATCTAATAATTACACTTCCTCATGAACATACAGCAGTGGTTCAGCTACAATGTACAGTTTCCATATTGTAAATGAACCTGCTGTCACACTGTTGAACAGATAGACCCTCCTCCTCCTCTCCTCCTCCCCTCCTCCTCCTCCTCCTCCTCCTCCTCTTCTTCCTCGTGTCTCCATGTTTCCAGCGAGGGGCTCCAGAGAGGCGTTGGATCAGGATGTAAATCCATTAGGACTCAGATAAAAGCATCCTGTTAATGTATTCATTAGTTTTATTTAAATTTGGGGCTGTCGCTCTCTGCCTCTGCCTCTCGCCGTCTTTCTCTTTCTCGTCTCTCTTGGGTTTCTATTCATGGAAACTCTTCTTCTCTCCTCAGTGTTTGATCCAGCAGCTCAGTGTGAGAGATGAAAGTCCCACCGATGGAGACACAGGACAGGGAGAGAGAGCGTCTCTCCCTGGACACTTAATTCTGATTGTACAGTTATTTTTTTTTGTTTTGTCTCGTACAGAAACAGTAAAACCAGGTCACTGGAGCACAGGTTCACTCCACAGTTAACGTGGTGTGTTTGGTTCTGAACTTGACTTTGGTCTCGGAGCACATCCTGAATTTATTGAGTCATTTATCATGTTATGAGCCCACTTTCAAAGGACAAATATGTATTGATTGTCTTTTATTTTATTAGTATTGAGCAGAAGTCTTTGTCCTTGTATGGACATCAGTGGACAGGGAGGTCTTACTTGACTGTAGATGGACTTTATAGTTACTCTTTATTAACTTCTTGCACAGTGTGATACATCTTTTTAAGTATAAGTACAGTTTCACACCTGTTTTCTTCAGCTTAAACGGCAAACTGTTAAACTTTTATGTTAATGTTTGACTTTTGGTTTTGCACTATTTTTGTGCCATGTGGTTCTGTCTACCCACCGACTGACCCGCCAACCAGGTGTGAAAGAGCATTAAATTGACCGACCACAGGTGTGAAAGAGATGCTAAACTGACCAGCATTAGGTACAAAATAGACCAGCCGTCAAACTGACCACGTGTGTGAAAGAGACTTTAAACTGACTGACAGACCTGCTGCATGTGTGAAAGAGATGTTCAATGACCTTCTCGTGTTTCTGTGATGTTCAGTTGGACTCTGTTGGAGTCTGTAACGTCACCTACAGCATGACGTGTCGTGTTGAACAAAGCTGAGATCAGACTGAACAAATAACGACACCAGCTTCTGATTTAGTCACTCACCACCACAGCTGTGTGTCTCTGTGTGTGTCAGAGAGCCATCATCCGTCTTGTTAGCCTGACAGCTACACAAACTGCTGCTGGTCCGTTGAAGCATTAAATGTGTTACATACGTTCCTGTTTTCAGTTGTTGTTTGTTGCGTGTGTTTCACAAAGGATCATTGTTGTTGTTGCTGTTGTTGTTGCCGCGGCAGCAACTGTTTTGTTTTTCCAGCAGTTACTGAGCCAGAGGACGGTTGTACTGCAGCTGAGACTGTACTGATTCATAAACTGTCCTTCACTGTCTGTCCTTCACTGTCTGTCCTTCACTGCCTGTCCTTCACTAATCACTTCATGGCCATAAGTCTGTGGACATGTTCCCTCCATATGTGACAGAGTGAACAGTGACTCTGTTGATGTTGACAGTCTTGACTCTTTGAGTAACGATGGGTTTTATATCAAGGTTCACTTCACAGTGAACGACTTCCTGTTTGGTGTCCAGTGTTTGAGTCCAGGGTGTTGATGTGCTGATATCATATTCTTATCTGATATGATCTGTTAGCATAAATATCACATAAATTGGTTTGCTAAACTTTTAGCAGCATGCCATAAAGAGAGATTCACAAGTAACATGGAAATTTAATTGAATTTTTTATGATTTTGGATTGACTTTTTGATTTTGGAGGTGTGTTTAATTAAGAAAAAATCCTGAATTGATTTTTTTTAATTGAGGAATTGAATTTATGTGACTAGTGTTTATTCTGTTAGCTAGTTGCTAACACAAATTAGCATCTCCTTTGTGGCAGTGTTAACACATGTTCAATTTTACTTCACATGCTTACAATTAGACTGATGATTTAACTGATGTTACCAACCCAATATTGACCTATCACAGCTATATCGGTCTATATCAACATTAGCGATAAAATTAAAACATTACATTGTTTTCTCGCTAAAATTAGCTGAAAAGTTAACAAAAAGTTATGCGCCAGCTAATGTTAAAAAGTTAAAATTAAATTTAAAATGTAAATGTAAATTATATTGTCTTCCAGCTTCCAGTTAGCCTAGTTAGCCTCATGATGACTCAGCAGAGAAGCTCTAATATCTTCTCCATTAAGAACTTGTTTTCAATGGATTATTAAATGAATTAAAAAGATAAAATGTGCAGAAGTTTTATCTAAATTAAATGAATGAATGTTATGTTTTAATCTTGTCAATCTTTGAAAAATGGGTGCAAACATGTGACTGTATTTTAAAGCAGTTCTGAAGAGCAGATGTAGTAAAAAAGTGAGCGTTTTGTAGTTTTTAGTGTGTCGTCTCTCGGCCTCAGTGTGCTGTAGTGCAGCAGCAGAGTCTTTGAGGAGAACTGGTTCTCCAAATCCACGCTGGAACGCAGAGCTGGACTCAGTTCAACATGGATGATTAATGCATCAGGTACCAAACACAAAGCAGCTCTTGTGGTGAGGGGATGTGTTGTGTTCTCTGTGTTTCACTGGAGCTTTTTCTCCTTTTTCTGCCCGGCCGGCCTGAGCTGCACACAAACCTCCCGAACATTAAAATCTGCAGATCTGTTCGTGTTTGAAGCATCAGGTCGGAGCTTGTTTCCTGTCCGATGATGATGATGATGATGATGATGATAAAACCCTTCAGTCACTTTTGTAGATGCAGTTTTTCTTTGTTAGCAGTGAAACCCAACCAGCTGATGCGTTTAAAGGCGGCAGGGATATCAGACTATCAGTCAGAGCCTTTGTCTTGGACTCAGTAGGATTACATGGTGAAACCCAGCAGCTCTGTTAGTGGGTCACTTTCATTTAGAAACATCAAGTCATCATCAAGTATGTTTAGTTTATTATATAACATATATAATTATACTCCCAATAAACAGTTTAGAAAAGCTGCGACATTTGTTCTGTTCTCCTGCTGCCGAGCTGATAAAGGAAACTTATTGAGCAGATCCTGTGAAACCTGTTCTCAGTAATTTTTACATCACAGTAAACTGAATATTTATGGGTTTTGGTTGACACAAAACAAGACATTTATCCTCTGGAAAACTGTGATGAGAATTTTGCACCACTACACCAAACTATAGTTATGACTTTTCATATATTTTAGGTGAAACAATAAGGATTGCCTGCTCGCCCGGTGCAGTAAAATGTCATGTCAGGCTAGTAAATCTGACTGGGCAAGTGGTAAAAAAAGTATTAAACTATTTTGATGATCGATTAATCATTTAAGTAATTTTTCATGCACAATGGCAGAAAATGCTTGAATTGAATATCAAATATTGGGTTTTAGACAAAATGAGACACTGAGACATCACATTCCACTTAAACAAACTAGGACAGACATTTTTCACTTTTTTCTGACATTTCATAGATGTTGCAACTCTTGATTAAACATGACAATTAACTTCACTCCTTGTTGTTATTTGATTACCTCTAATAAATAAAAGAATATGTACAGGGGTGACTTAAAAAAGACCTCAGGATAGTAGATTTCTGACCCACTTGTGGGGCTTTTGGTCGCAGTGATTTTGCATTTCCATTACCACAAACAGCACCTGAGATGGACTGACTCTGGAGTGGGGACAAAGCGAGGTTTTCAAGTATCTGCATTATTTTACCCTTTCATATTCACTTTCAGCTGTGTCAGAATCGTGTTAAGTTAGTGTCGATGAAACCCCCTGAATGAAAACCTTTTCTTGTTTGTGGCCGCTTCAACAACAGGAGACTTTTATTGTGACGAATTTAAGGACACAGCATCTTTATCCCAGAGAAGTTTATGAACAGTTTATCCACCGCTTTACAGCCGTTTTTCTCAAACCTCCTTAAGCTCATCTTCAGGTAAAAGGCACACCTTCAAGTGAGTAGCCATGTTGTCATGGAGATGTAAACCCCTGCCGTGCTGGGATGAGTGGAGCTATGTCAGCTCTGTGTGTGGAAAAGGGCCACTGCTCAACCGGGCAAGTGAAAAAAATACATTAAAGTAGAACCCTGTTCTTATTTTCTCATTATTTGTCGGCTCTGGAAGCTTTACCAGCACAAAGTGAGACTCAACAACCAACTATCTTTTTAAATTTGACTGATTCTACCTTTAATGAACCTTCGTACTGCAGTAAATGTTGACCCTAAACAAGTAGTTCCCAACCTTTTCTTTCTTGGAGACGACAGGAAATATCCAGTATTCTGTGTGAACAGCGGTGAATTTAGTCATTTTAGCTTGAAAAGTGAAACTTGTTTAGTTGCAGCTGTTTGTTCTCTTCACTTCTTTTTAAACCTTCAGTTTGTCTGCAGACCTGCAGAGTTCTGCAGACTGGACAAAGAGACAGTTACACAACGTGGAGAGAGGACAGACAGACAGAGAGACACAGTCTTGGTCCTGACATGAGACGGACTTTAACAGGCGTGTAACTGGACTCATTAAAGGGCTCATTTTGTTGGACAGCAGCGTCCCTTTTGTCCGTCTCTGCTCCGTCCGTCTTGCCTCTGACTTACTGCCGACCTTTGCCGTCTCCGTCCCACCAGATACGAGTCAGAGACAAAGACCGTCTCAGTTTGACATTGACACTTTAACAGACAGACAGTGTGAATTTCTGGACATAAAGTTGGTTAAAGTCCTTCTGTCTCTCTGAGTGTCCTTTGTCCTCTGAATTGTTTGTCAAATGTTGTCACCCTACAGTCACTCACATCACATCTGATCTATAAATACATACTGTCAATCAACTCAAACAGATTTATTGATCGATTGATTGGTAAAGCATTCATCGACAGTTTTCAGGTCATTTTTTTAAGCAAAAACAATCAATAATTTGTGTAAACGGAGTCAGGAACAGGTTGTTGATCATGAAAAGGGATGAAAGTTGTGAAAATTTGTCATAAATCAGGAGACATATGAGAGGAAAATGAGAGTCTGCTGAATTTATGGGCGTCCACTTCATGATCTTCACCTCAGGGAGGGTTCAGTCCTCCTGTCTGTCCTTGTCTGTCCTCTCTGGTGGAGTTGGACTCTGTGGAGGCCTGATGTGTGGGGGGAGGGGAGGGGATTAGTGATGTTGGGGGTGGGGTCAGAGGGTCCTTCCAGCTGTGATGGTAATTAAGACAAACAAAGAAGAGAACTGCCCCCCCCACCCTCCTATGACCTCCTACACCCCCCACAGCAGCAGCACACTGTAATAATATTGTTATTGCAGTTATTCCTGGGACCATTTATCATCTAACCTTTTGACCATTTTATTAACAGTCAGTGAACTTGT
Organism: Lutjanus argentimaculatus; assembly: GCA_034769285.1. NCBI lineage: Eukaryota > Metazoa > Chordata > Actinopteri > Lutjaniformes > Lutjanidae > Lutjanus > Lutjanus argentimaculatus. The sequence goes on along the minus strand of JAWZSL010000005.1, from coordinate 13,337,609 downwards.
ATACTTTCAACAATAAACATGCTCACTGAGCTGCACTTCACTTGTTCTTCTGTGTAACTCTGCAGCTTCAGTCACTTCTTTCCTCCGTGCAGTCGCAGTAAACAGCTCCTTGGCCTGCATCTGCTTTCTGGTTGGTTGCCTGGCAACAGCAGCAGCAGCATCAGCAGCAGTAAATGTTCATCCTCCACTTGAGACTGGATTCCCTCTGTCCATCTGTCCGTCTGTCTGTCTAAGTTTCAAATATTCAATAGTCACAGTTGCTAAAAAAAAGAGAAAAGAGCCAAGTCATCACATTGGAGAAACTGAAGCCACAGAATCTTTTGACATTTTTGAAATATGTGGTAAAATACTCAAAATCATTTATTAGAAAATAGTCATTATTAATATATAAATGTCTGTGTTCCCATGATGCTCCAGGTGTTACTCAGGTTTTTAAATTTAGTTTTCCAAGTGCAGATCTTTATCCTACATCTGATGTTCAGATACCATTTTTTAAGTTCCTGATACTTTATGTATCAGCCAATACTCATCTGATACCAGTGCGTTAAATATATTATTATTGTTGTTATTTTTAACAGTTGTATCTCACTAACTCTGTGTGGATGTGGTGCGTTTGCTGTCATTGTTGTCTGGTCTGGCTCAGCTTTAAAGAAAAGTTGTACCAGACGTTGTTGGGAATCAGCAGGCTCCAGTTTTCAGGCTAATAAATTAAATAACGTGATATCAGACGCTCATACTCACTGATACCTGATCCAACATTTTAGGACTGGCTCAGGTTCTGGTCTCAGTCCTGATGTGTGTCTCTGCATGTCCCCTCTCAGGTACATGTACTGGACAGACTGGGGGGAGGTCCCAACCAGAGTCGAACGTGCGGAAGGGACTGGACGAATCCCGACCCATGATCATCGACAGGGGAATTTATGGCCCAACGGACTGACGTCTGGACTACAGCAAGAGAAACTGTACTGGCCGACGCCAAACACAAACTTCATCCCCCGCTGCACCTGGACGGGTCCTCCAGGTTAAACAGTCGGACCACGACAGGACTCGGACAGGGACTTTAGGTCCCAAACCAGGAACCACGGTCAGGACTCAGGACAGGGACTTTAGGTCCCAAACCAGGACCACAGTCAGGACTCAGGACAGGGACTTTAGGTCCCAAACCAGGACCACAGTCAGGACTCAGGACAGGGACTTTAGGTTCCAAACCAGACCACAGTCAGGACTCAGGACAGGGACTTTAGGTCCCAAACCAGGACCACAGTCAGGACTCAGGACAGGGACTTAGGTTCCAAACCAGAACCACAGTCAGGACTCAGGACAGGGACTTTAGGTTCCAAACCAGGACCACAGTCAGGACTCAGGACAGGGACTTTAGGTTCCAAACCAGAACCACAGTCAGGACTCAGGACAGGGATTTCAGGTTCCAAAGTCACAAATATTCCTGGTTGTTGGTGTGTTTTTTCTGTGAATTTTGGTGAAGAGGAGCCATTTTTCATTAAACAATTAAAAAACAGAGAAATATTTGGTGATTTCAGTACTTTTAGACTCTTCAGGCTTCAGTATTCCTCCGACAGTTTGTTGTTCCTGGTCGTGTTGAGTCGGCAGCATCATGTCAGAAATAAAAATCAACAGAAAACTGTTGACTTTAGTCACTTAAAGTCGCCAACAAACGTTTGATCAGATTCATAGTTTGACTGATCAGATATTTCCTGGTTTAAATCATCATTTATTTTATTTAAAAAGTTCTTGGTTCATGGAGGTCAGTAAATACCAAAAGTCAAAAATAAATAAATAAATGACTAAATTAATAAATTCATATGCAATAAATGCAGCAAAAATGAAATTAAAAACAAATGTAGGCATTAACATGTGACATAAAGTGACATTTCTGTTTTGATTTGCTTCTGAATTTATTTACTTTTATAATAGTTCCCATAAATACACAAATAAATACATGTTAAAATTAATAAATTAAATGGAAGAGTAATTAAACAGTGGAATTATTACACAGGTAAATAAATTCAGAAGCTAATTAAAACAGAAATATCAATTTCAAATGTCACATTTTACAAATTAATGAAATTAAATTTCATGTTTGCATATTTATTTATTGAGTCATTTATTCATTTGTTTTGATTTTAGCACATCCTTCAGCTGCTTGTGTTTAAACAACATTTATGAACTTGAGGTTCTTTTTGTTTGATGAAAAAACACTTTTGTTGTAAAGTTCTGTGTTTGAAAAAGATCATTTTAGTATTTTTGCTGAAACTCAGCTGTCTTTAGATATTAAACCATCTGAGCCATATTAAACAGTTTTATTTTGAGATATCCAACATCTTCTCTCTGTTCTGTCTGCAAAATAAACCACTAGAATTTATTAAATTAAAGTTTGATTGATGATCAGAATCAATATTATCAGCTGATATTTGATAATCACAGATGGATGGTTTGAAGAAACTCCTCCATCACAATATATTAACAATAAGTAGTGAGACATGTCCTGTACTGGTATGAAGACGTGTTAGAGGTCGTCCTAACGTGTCTCTGTCTGTCCCGTCTGTGTCTTCAGGGAGGTGGTGGTCAAAGGGGAGCTGCCTCACCCCTTCGCTCTTACCCTGTACGAGGACACTCTGTTCTGGACCGACTGGAACACTCACTCCATCCACTCCTGCAAGAAACAGACGGGAGCTGAACAGCGCATCGTCCACTCAGACATCTTCTCACCCATGGACATCCACGTCTTCAGTGCCAAGAGACAAAACACCTGTAAGTCCAAACGTCCTCTCTGACATCCAGAGGTATTTGAGGAGACAGGGTCATGTGACCTGCAGGTTTTAGTTAAGATCCAAACATTTGACCACAAATTATAATATCATTTAAAAAATAATGACGTTCCTGTTCAAAGGCAGGATACATGTGTTAATATATGTTTTTATTTCAAATGAATGAGTTCTTGGACAGTTGCGTAAAATAAAATAATATATTTTTACCACATGGATACAACCTACAACTTGAAACTTCAGCACTTTCATCAGTTTACTTTGTCGTCAGCCTTTTCTGACAGGAAGCAGAAGCCTCCATCGACACTCCACCAACACCAACCAAACTCCATTCACAAAATCAGCAATTTTACCTCACAGAACACAGGAGTTGTTTGTCTACTGTGGCCTCCATCTGTTAGTTTGTGTTGTTGTGTGACTGTAGTGGTTTTTAACACATTAACTTGGATCCAAACTAGTGTTATTTGCTGCAGAGGGAGGCTGCGTCAGAAACTCCCATGTCTTGTGAGGTTAAATGACCAATTTTGTGAATGGAATTTGGTGTGAAATGTTATGATTGTGTTTTTCACTATTTGCTGTTCTTTTATCGACCAAATGATTAATAGATAATGAAAATCAGCATTATCTTCTTATTCCTCATAATTGCACTACTTTTAAACTGCATTTCATAACTTGTTCTTTTCTTTCTAAAAATTGTTTTTATCTCTCAAATTTGAGAATATATTAATTTGAAGCTGAAACTGAAGGTGTTGATGTCGATGAGTCATTTTCTGATTTATTACAGTAAATATGACAGACGTCTCTTTAAACTCCTCTGTGTGTGTGTTGACAGTAGTGTTAACATGTGTGTCCTCTGTGTGTTGACAGTAGTGTTAACATGTGTGTCCTCTGTGTGTTGACAGTAGTGTTAACATGTGTGTCCTCTGTGTGTTGACAGTAGTGTTAACAGTGTCCTCTGTGTGTTGACAGTAGTGAGCAGTCCGTGCTCGGTGAAGAACGGAGGATGTTCCCATCTCTGTCTGCTGTCCCCGGTGAAGCCGTTCTATCAGTGTGCCTGTCCCACCGGAGTCCAGCTGCTGGAGGACGGGAAGACCTGCAGGGACGGTGAGGACACACATCAGTCCGTCAGTCCTGTCCCTCTGAGACTCAGGATGCATTTACATCATGTATTTAAAAAAAAGAGATTTCATCACCTGTCTTCCAGAGAGCTTCTTCAAAAGGACGTGAAAGATATCAAAGAATCTTTTGTAATGCTTTTTTTGGTTCAGTGCTGAGATGTTACAGTACAATAATTGGGGAAAAAGGCACAGACACAATTCATAATGAGCAACTGGACTCATGTTAATGTCTGTCTTTATCAGACTGTTATAAGTATTGTTAATTCAGAAATACCATGAAATCTTTTACTTTATTTCCACCTTTTCATTTGTCTTAAAACGTTTGATAATGCCAGAGAAAATAATTACTATTTCTGTCCACATCACCTGCTGCAGGTAGATGTGAACTCCGACAAATGATCGTGAACAGCAGAAAATTAAAAAGTGAGATTTAAAAGTAACAGTGAGTAAAAATCCTGCAGAGGAAACTCAGTTTGACTCTGAAGTGGAGACAGAAAAGGATCCAAATATTTTCTGAAGTACGTCAGAGAGAAAAAGTTTGTAGATTATCGATTCTTCTCAGAAATAAAAACAGAAAGCCGTCTCTCTCTCTCTCTGTCTGTCTCTCTGTCTGTCTGTCTGTTGTGTAACAGCTTAAAGTTTCAGCCCAAACACACACACTGACTTCATTAGCGTGTGTGTGTGTGAGATTCTCTGGCACCAAACCTCATTCACTTTTTCACTAATTTAAGCACTGCCGCTGATGCTGTCGTCTCTGATCGTTCCCGGCAGCTAAAGGTGGCGTTGGGCTGACCTGTAAACCTGTGGTTGCCATGGTAACCTGCTCTCCATCAGTTTGAATGGTTGCCCTCCTCTTTTTTTTTTTTTCCCACTTTTCGGTTCAGTGACCCTCGGCTGCAGAGCGAAGGCGGGGACGCTTTGTGAGGGACGGGATCACATGGTCCTCCCCCACCCCCATGTTGGACAATGTCCCCCTTTCACTGCCGGAGGTTTAACCCTTTCGGGGGGGGGGGGGGGGGGGGGGGGGGGTTGTCAGAGTCTGCAGCCTCCTCCTCGTCCTCCTCCCACAATGTTCATTGTGGGATGTTAAAGCTCTGCTAATTTGTTGCTTCTGTCCAGCATCGCAAAACAGGGTGGTTTAGATTCAGTGAGTTAAAGGGACAATCCACAGTTTAACATTTTTTTGTCTTGTTCTGCCGTTTGTTGTCATGTTGTTTTGTTGTAAATGTTTGTCTAAATGTCCTCAGTTGTCTTTTCTCAATGTGAACACATTCCCTCTGTCCTTCTAAATGACAGCAAGTCTGATCTAAAGCTGTGAGTGGCTGCTGTTCAATATATATGATGTTATAATGTATAGAAAAATGACGTCTCTTCTGACATACTGTGTCCCACTCTGGCTTAAATACCTCCTGTCACCGTCAGAAACTACTGCACATCCAAACTAGCACATAAACCCAAACTGTTTCCTGCTTCTATGCTGCTCAGGTTGAGTAATAAAGTGTATTTTTAGTGAACTGTCCCTTTAAATGTTTGTGTTGCTTTCAGGTGCCACTCAGATGCTGCTGTTGGCGCGGCGGACAGACCTGCGGCGGATCTCTCTGGACATGCCAGACTTCACCGACATCATTCTGCAGGTGGACGACATCCGTCACGCCATCGCCATCGACTACGACCCGGTGGAGGGATACATCTACTGGACGGACGATGATGTGAAGGCCATCCGCCGCTCGCTGCTGGACGGCAGCGACGCGCAGTTTGTGGTCACATCTCAGGTGAACCACCCCGACGGCATCGCCGTGGACTGGATCGCCAGAAACCTGTACTGGACGGACACGGGGACGGACCGCATCGAGGTGACGAGACTGAATGGGACGATGCGCAAGATCCTGATCTCTGAAGACCTGGACGAGCCCCGAGCCATCGTACTGGACCCTGTGGCTGGGTGAGTGATCGATAATCAATGTCACTTCTGATAATTGATTATCTGACACATGTAGAGCTTTTATTTTAACTTAAACTTGACATACAGAAATCTTCCAGTTTTCAACAGCTCCTCATTGTCTTCAGAAAATTAGATTTTACTGTAAAAGTTTATTTTAATGTTTGTCAGAAAAATTATTCTTTAGTCTGATCAGCATTTGTCTCTGTTGTTGATATTTTATTGTCTAAATGGTCAGATAGTTAAAAAAAATAATTGATACATTAGTTAAGAATGAAAACAGCATCTCATCAGGTCAGTCTGCATCAGTGCTCACAGCATTCACTCGCACTTTATCTGGTTGTTTTGCTCTCTTGTCAACACATTAATCCACTAAACCATCTGTATTAAAGGAGAAATCTGTAATATATGTACTGTAATAAATCATAAAATGACCATGATGTGTCATCAGAGATTAAAGAAAGAAAATGTTGAAGTTGAAAATACTGACAACAACACTACAGCCGCAGTGTTCTCCTTTGAAAGTTCTACTCTGAGTCGGAATAATTCTTCTAGTTTGTCCGTTTCACATTAGTTAGAGTTTAGATTAATGCTGAATGTTCTCCTGAAAATAAAAAACCCACTGCTCTGAAAATACACTCTGTCTCACTGCTGCCAAACTCCATTAACATTTTGCTCAGTTTAACAGTTACGAACATCTACTGCTTCTACGAGATTATTAATGATTTGCATCGACTCAAAAACAGACACTAACTCATTCAGCATTAATTTGGACTCTAGTTAACATGGAACAGGCAAACAAAAACAGATATTCTGGCTCGGACACCACAGCTGAAGTTGTAGTTGTAGATGTCAGAGAAGTTTCTTTAATCTCTGATGACACATTGTGGTCATTTTATGATTTATTACAGTCAATATTTTACAGATTTCTCCTTTAAAAGGAGTCTGTTGCAGATCTGTGATCATAAAAACAAACTTCTCCATGTTTGTTCCAGACGTTGCTGTTTGTTTTCAGTAGAAGCTGCTGTCTCGTGCACTGATTAATCTTATTTTTGTCTCTCAGCTACATGTACTGGACGGACTGGGGCGAGGTGCCGAAGATCGAACGAGCTGATCTGGACGGGATGGAGCGTCTGGTGATGGTCAACACGTCCCTCGGCTGGCCCAACGGCCTCGCCCTCGACTACGACGAACGTAAAATCTACTGGGGAGACGCCAAGACGGACAAGATCGAGGTCGGTGCTCTGCTTGTAGACTCTGTGTGTGTGTGGGTGTGTGTGTGTGTGTGTGTGTGTGTGTGTGTGTGTGTGTGTGTCTGTGTCTGTGTCTTTGTGTCTGTGTCTGTGTGTCTGTGTGTGTGTTGGTGTGTGTCTGTGTGTGTGTGTGTCTGTTGTGTGTGTGTGTGTGTGTGTGTGTGTGTGTGTGTGTTTGTGTGTGTTCACCTGGTTTGTATTCAGTGTGTGTCATTCTGTCTGAGGCTCTCGGTTCTTTAAAGTCGTCTCCTGCTGTGTTTCCGCGGCTCCTCGCTGTGACGTCTAACTGCTGAACACGACCTCCCACCAGGCGGCCACGAGCCGAAGGCCACCAGAGGCAGGCTGCTACTTCCTTTCAGCCTTCAAAATAAAGTGACAGGAAGTTTGTGTGGTTGAGGAATTTAACACACTTTTTTAATACCTTATATTTTTTTCCTCTTTTAAAATGTTCTTTTATTGTTCTGTTAAATTTAACAAATAAAACATCAACAATAACAGCAAATAAAAACAAAACAAACAGGAAGCTCTCACCTCAAACCAACCAGAGACTAATTTCAGTTGAGTAGATAATTGTCTGACTCACCGGATGCTCACTGCAGGTATCAGTGCTGCCATTGGTCAGTTGCTCCGAGCGACGTCACAGCGTCCCCTATCTACGTTTTCAAAACAACCAACCTACACGCTGAAAAACAGCAAATTAGCGCCTGGGATGCTAACGGTACGAACATAAACAAGCTAACAGCTGTTGTGCATGTTACTACCAGAGCTCACCTCCCAACGTGATGTTCCACCAAAACAAGTTCCCCCTCGACACATGTTGCAGCAGCACCGTCGCTGCATCCTGGGCTTTAGCTCCGCCCAAGATGTTTGTGATTGGTTTAAAGAAATGCAAACCAGGCAGGGTGTTTTTACCCTGATAGCAGAGTGTGTTGGTGTACTATCCCTTTAACCAGTTTTTTGTTAGTTTTTCTTTATTTGTCACAAATATTAACGTCTAATTTACATTTATAGATTTATTACATGGATGTAAAGTAATGAAACAGCTTCTTTTCATCTTTTTGTCAAAGAGGATGACGGCTTCATCGTCCTCCTCGTCTGCAGATGATTTTCTGCTCAATTATTTTTGAAAAGCTGCTTTTACATGAGATGAAGAACAAACAAACTCTGAGTTCTGGTGTAAATAAACATAATTTCTGTTGTAAATGCAGATTATTTTCAGTCATGTGTTGGACATTAAACCTCTCAGACCTGTTAAACGTCGTGTCGACAGTCCAGTCAGGATCAAAATCTGAGTTTTCTCTTTTTTCTTCCTCTGTGGTTTCCATCCTCACGCCATCTCAACATGTTTTTCTGTTTTTTTTATGTTTCTGGTTTTCCTCTGACCCCACCTGAACCCCCCCCCTCCTCCTCCAGGCCTGTTAAAGGTGGTGCTGCTGGTGGTTCTGGTTGGGAGGGGGGGGCTCCTTCCCCTCAGGTTTCTCGGAGGACCCGTTTTTTTTGCGGCGAGTTCCCACATCTGGTTGTGATTGTGGCGTGCGCTCCAGCTGCGGTCGACTCTGTTTAGAATAGAGGCCGAATCTGAAACCGTCGCCGCAGTGCGGTCACACGGCCCGAACCAGAGGAGACCTCTGGGCTGGAGGATGGAAACTGCTTTTATATTTATACACACTCTGACTCTGAGTGTGTGTGTGTGTGTGTTTTAAAGATGGCAGCGGGCCACGCAGGGGCTGTTCTCCAGCAGCGAATAGCGTCGCTCGGCTCTGTGTCGATCAGTTAGAGGACGGACAGATTACAGGCCTGCAGATTCTTCACATTTCTTCTTCTGTTGACACTGAAAGTTTCACAAATCATCTGATCACAAACTCTTCTTCATGTGTCTGAAAGAAGAAAACTTTTAAAGCTTTTTAAACTCTGAATTTGTTTTTGTTTTTTTTAAATAAATTCAGAATCAGAGTTCTTTTGGTTAATTGATGCAATCAGTGAGATTTTCACCATCCAGTTTCCTCATCCAGGGCTGCAACTAATGATTACTTTCTCCATTAATCGATTAGTTGTTCGGTCCAGAAAATGGTGAAAAATGTCCAAGATGACGTCCTCAAATGTCTTGTTTTGTCCTCAACTCAAAGATCTTCAGTTTACTGTCAGAGAGGAGTAAAGAAACCAGAAAATATTCACATTTAAGAAGCTGAAATCAGAGAATTTTGACTTATTTGTATTAAAAAATGTCTCTAACTGATTGATTATCAAAAATAGATACAGATTAATTTAATAATTGATTAATTGACCAATCACTGCAGCTCTATCTTAAAGCACAGTTAAGAACAGACAGTTGATCTGAGGTTATCTGGAGGTGGAAAAAAAACCTCTTTTTTTTGTCAAGGTACCAGTAGACGTTCTTACAATCTTGTCACCATATCAATAATTATCAATAGCATGGTATTTGATCAAAATTTAAAATCTTTATATAATCTCACTTTGGTGTCAAAGAGCTTAATCAAACATGATGGATGTCATTTACCCAAACACTGATTCTCTCTGCTTTGTATCAACAACTTTGTCAGAAAACCACCAAGTTTTTTTTTTAACTCGGTTCTGGTTTAGTGGAGCAGCTCCTGTTAGTCTCAGTTCTGGGTTTATGATGCTCCTGTCAGTCTCAGTTCTGGGTTTATGACGATCTTGTCAGTCTCAGTTCTGGGTTTATGACGCTCCTGTCAGTCTCAGTTCTGGGTTTATGACGATCTTGTCAGTCTCAGTTCTGGGTTTATGACGCTCCTGTCAGTCTCAGTTCTGGGTTTATGACGATCTTGTCAGTCTCAGTTCTGGGTTTATGACGCTCCTGTCAGTCTCAGTTCTGGGTTTAGAGAAGTGCTGGATTGAAGTGTGATGTCAGAGTTGTTGTGAGAGAAAAAAAAAGAAGAAGAAGAGGGAACGTGGCGTCCATATGCTGCCGTTGTTTGTTTGCTTTTAATTAGCGGCGCTGCGAAGTGCTGCCAGGTCGCCTCAGCTCTTCTGAGCGCACTCAGTATCCACAGAGAGAAACGCAATCAGTCTGCCCTGACCCCACCTGTCTGTTCGCCGGGCATCATGGGAACAGAGAACGATGGAAGATATTTCATGTTGTAGAAGATTTAAAGTATTTTTCTGTCCTAATAAAAATATCACAGTTTTTGTTCACTTTATTAATCAGAATAATAAATAGATGAATATTGAGTAAATTAGTAAAAGAAAAAAGGACGCTGTCCTCTGAGCATGCTCAGTGTGTGACCTTCTTCTCTGTGTGTGTCTCAGGTGATGAACATGGACGGGTCGGGTCGACGGGTGCTGGTGGAGGACAAACTTCCTCACATCTTCGGCTTCACTCTGCTGGGAGACTTCATCTACTGGACCGACTGGCAGCGCCGCAGCATCGAACGGGTCCACAAACGCACCGCAGAGAGAGAGGTCATCATCGACCAGCTGCCCGACCTCATGGGCCTGAAGGCCACAAACGTCCACGAGGCGTACGGTGAGTCGCACAGAGACACGAGTCCGGGTCCGAGTCCGAGTCCGAGTCCCAGAGCTGCTGTAGGTTAAAACTGAATCCAGTCAGAATATTAAAAAACAAAAGAGCAGAGGACTGTGGGAGAATGAATGAGGAGAGACGAGGAAATACGATTTATTTTACCATATTTTCACCACAAACCAGAGTTTCTGGCAGTTCTTAGTAAAACGTAAAATATATATAATATAAAAATATAAATTATAAAATTGTTTTAAGAATTATAAAAATAAAATTCTCCTAAAATTCAAAAATCTGAATTTTAGGCCTTAAAATGTCTGAAATATGATTTTGTACAGGATTTATAAATTGATTGAATTATTAAGTTAATGTTACTTAAACTTCAGTCTCGCTTTTAAACATGTTGTGTAAAATCTATAAAACAAAACCTAACATATATGTGTCTGCACAGTATATATATCTTGACATTTGCAGCTGTTTAAAAAATATATTTACAGAAAATAAATCTTGATAAGAATATTACGTAACGTTTCAGTTTCCAGGTCCCATAGTTTCATAGTAAATAGATGGTGATTACAAAGTAAGATATTTAAATTTTCTCAGAAATTATCCTCACATTTTGTGGTAAGTTTGCATGAAAGTGATACTTGATAATTATCACATACTTAACTATGAAATTTGGGGGTTCTTTTCTTTATTTTGTTCTTTTTTTTATTTTGACTCATTTTTCACAGATTACAAACCACCGTACCGCACGGTTCCCCAGTCAGAGATCATCAGAACCTTGTTTATCATATTCTTAATCTGATTAATTCACTTGTGTGTAAAGTTGAAGAATATTTGATGATCAGAAGTTGAGTTGTGTTGTTGTTGGTGTGTTTTCAGTCTGCAGCTCTGAGTCCTGATGATGTTTGTGATCCCAGCAGAGTCTCTGCAGATCAGTCTGACTGTGGAACAGAGATAATGGAACATTAATATTTTAATACTTCAGCTACAGATAATGAGAATCAGGAGCACAGACAGCTTTTCTTTTCCTTTTTCTTTTCTTTCCATTCCTTTCCATAAACGCTGGACGGTTGAGGTACACGAATACAAATTAAAGTCGAACTATCACTGATTTTATTTTTAAGGAAAAGATTTTTCCTCTAAAGTTTCGTCTCATTTAAATCTTTTACCTTTAAAACCCCTGAAGCCTGCAGACTGACCCTGACTCACCTGTGGCTCCACCGCCTCCTCAGGTACCAACCCGTGTGCGGAGAGTAACGGCGGCTGCAGTCACCTGTGTCTCTACAAGCCTCAGGGCGTGCAGTGCGGATGTCCCATCGGCCTTGAACTCATCGCCGACATGAGGACATGCATCGTCCCCGAGGCCTTCCTGCTCTTCTCCCGCCACACCGACATCCGCCGCATCTCCCTGGAGACCAACAATAACAACGTGGCCATCCCGCTGACCGGCGTCAAGGAGGCGTCGGCGCTGGACTTCGACGTCACCGACAACAGAATCTACTGGACCGACATCACACTGAAGGTGAGTGTGAGCAGACGTCCCTCCTTTATCCTCTTCTTCGACTTGGTCTCACATGGTCTCACATGGTCTCACATGGTCTCACATGGTCTCACCTGGTCTCTCATGGTCTCTCATGGTCTCTCATGGTCTCTCATGGTCTCACCTGTCCACCTGGTCTCACCTGTTCTCACCTATTCTCATCTGGTCTCACATGGTCTCACATTGTCTCACTTGTACTCACATGGTCTTACCTGCTCTCTCCTGCTCTCTCCTGCTCTCTCCTGCTCTCTCCTGCTCTCTCCTGCTCTCTCCTGCTCTCTCCTGCTCTCACCTGGTCTCACCTGGTCTCACTGTCTCACCTGGTCTCACCTGTCCCCCTGCAGACCATCAGCCGGGCCTTCATGAACGGCAGTGCCCTGGAACACGTGGTGGAGTTTGGTCTGGACTACCCGGAGGGGATGGCGGTGGACTGGCTGGGGAAGAACCTGTACTGGGCCGACACCGGCACCAACCGCATCGAGGTGGCCAAACTGGACGGGCAGCACCGGCAGGTCCTGGTCTGGAAGGACCTGGACAGTCCTCGAGCTCTGGCTCTGGATCCTGCTGAAGGGTGAGGACTCAGAGGAGACTGAGAGTTAAAAACATGGCGTGCGGAGGCGGGGCTTTGTTCATGTTGACCCTGTTCCTCTCCTCAGGTACATGTACTGGACCGAGTGGGGCGGAAAGCCAAAGATCGACCGGGCGGCGATGGACGGGACGGGTCGCATCACTCTGGTGGCCGACGTGGGCCGAGCCAACGGGCTGACCATCGACTACGCAGAGCGCCGTCTGTACTGGACCGACCTGGACACCACGCTCATCGAGTCGTCCAACATGCTCGGTGAGAATCAGACGTCTTACCTTTGTCTTTCACTGAGAACCGTTCACTGCTGTTAACGGTTCACTCCTGCTGTTAACGGGTTCACTCCTGCTGTTAAGTTCATCTGCTGTTAACGGTCACTCCTGCTGTTAACGTGTTCACTCCTGCTGTTAACGGGTTCACTCCTGCTGTTAACGCGTTCACTCCTGCTATTAACGCGTTCACGCCTGCTGTTAACGGGTTCACTCCTGCTGTTAACGCGTTCACTCCTGCTATTAACGCGTTCACTCCTGCTGTTAACGGGTTCACTCCTGCTGTTAACGCGTTCACTCCTGCTATTAACGCGTTCACGCCTGCTGTTAACGGGTTCACGCCTGCTGTTAACGCGTTCCACGCCTGGCGTTAACGGGTTCACTCCTGCTGTTAACGGGTTCACGCCTGCTGTTAACGGGTTCACGCCTGCTGTTAACGTGTTCACGCCTGCTGTTAACGCGTTCACTCCTGCTGTTAACGCGTTCCACTCCTGCTGTTAACGCGTTCACGCCTGCTGTTAACGCGTTCACGCCTGCTGTTAACGCGTTCACGCCTGCTGTTAACGCGTTCACTCCTGCTGTTAACGCGTTCACGCCTGCTGTCAACGCGTTCACTCCTGCTGTTAACGCGTTCACTCCTGCTGTTAACGCGTTCACGCCTGCTGTTAACGGGTTCACGCCTGCTGTTAACGCGTTCACACCTGCTGTTAACGCGTTCACACCTGCCGTTAACGCGTTCACACCTGCCGTTAACCTTTCAGTTCGGTTATTTCTGGATGAATTTAATCAATAAATGTCATTTTAGCCTTAAAAAAGAAATAATTAGAGACGTTAATTTGAAATGTAAGGCCTCCTGTCTCTGTAGTTCCTCAGTCACAGAACCGTTTGTCTCCTGCAGGTCTGGACCGCGAGGTGATCGCCGACGACCTCCCTCACCCCTTCGGCCTCACGCAGTACCAGGACTACATCTACTGGACGGACTGGAGCCAGCGCAGCATTGAGCGCGCCAACAAGACGAGCGGTCAGAACCGCACCGTCATCCAGGGACACCTGGACTACGTCATGGACATCCTGGTCTTCCACTCGTCCCGACAGGGCGGCTGGAACGCCTGCGCCTCCACCAACGGACACTGCTCGCACCTGTGCCTCGCCGTCCCTGTCAGCAGCTTCGTCTGCGGCTGCCCCGCCCACTTCTCCCTCAACTACGACAACAAGACGTGCAGCGGTGAGACACGTCACGCCACATTTTTCTAGAATCAATTTTTAATGCTACCATCAATTTTGGGCCGAACAATTTTGACAAATATGGAATCGTTCATTGTTGTTTGATATTCTTCTTCTACTTCTTATCATCATTATTATTATCATAGTTTTATATTTCAGAGCATTCAGAAGCATCTGATTCATAATTAGGAACCTGAACGCAGCATAAACTCAAAGTCCAGCTGATAAATGGAGTCTGAGATGTCCTCAGACGGCCACCGTATAAAAGATAAAAACACAGCCTCTGCTGTCTGAGAATCATTTACTCATTTCTTCTTTTTCCTTCAGATGTTTTCAACCTGTTTCCTGTCTGTTGTTCTTGCAGCTCCGACCTCGTTCCTGCTGTTCAGTCAGAAAACGGCGATCAACAGGATGGTGATCGACGAGCAGCAGAGTCCTGACATCATCCTGCCGATCCACAGCCTGAGGAACGTCCGCGCCATCGACTACGACCCGCTCGACAAACAGCTGTACTGGATCGACTCCAAGCAGAACGTCATCCGCCGCGCGCAGGAGGACGGCAACCAGGTAAACAAACAAACAAACGTCCTCCCTGTTAAGAGCGGTGAAACATCATCCCTCGCCGTCTCTGACCGCCGTGTCTCCGCTCTCGTCCCCTCAGAGCATGACGGTGGTGGCGAGCTCTCTGGGCGGACCCAGTCAGGGTCTGCAGCTGTACGACCTGAGCATCGACATCTACAGCCGCTTCATCTACTGGACCAGCGAGGTCACCAACGTCATCAACGTGACGCGCACCGACGGCAGCCGAGTGGGCGTGGTCCTGAGAGGAGAGCACGACAAACCGCGAGCCATTGTGGTCAACCCGGAGAGAGGGTCAGTGTCAACACGCCAGAACAAATTTAAACTCATACTGTTCCATGTTAGAGTCAGTGTATTGATTCGTTGTTGACTTAAATTGATCAGCAACTATTTGTCAATCGATTAATCATTTTTTAGGATAAAATTATCTGACTTCAGCTTCTTAAATATTATATAATATTTTCTGGACTTTGATCAACATTTTCTGATATTTTAATCAGTCAGGAAAATGATGGACAGATAAAACAAGAATGAAATCATCAGTTGCAGTTCTATCAGATTTAATAGTGAGTTGGGTCTTTAAGCTTCTTTTTTTTTCGTGATAATTTGTTAATGTTGCGTGTTCAGCTCATTTCGCTGCCCCCTAGTGGCCACGGAAGACCACATAATGCAGCTTAAATCCAACACAGCAGAAAAAAATTGAGCTTTAATGGACCTGAGGAGCTGATTTGTTTTACAGACATTCATCAAATTAAAACTCTATACAGAAAAATATAGAAATTAAGTGTGAGAAGTATTTTTCCACACTTGTTTCCACGTCACAAGTTTTATTTATTAAATTTTTTTACTCATACTACAGTACCCATGAGCCCTAGCTGCTGTCGCTATGGAGACGAAGCCAATCCAGAATGCTCACACCGTCACCACGGGTGCTGAATTGATCCCAAACTGATTCAAACTGTTTAGAGTTTATTCAAGTTTCTACGAAGAAATTGAAGCTCTCTGATTGGATGTCTCGAACTGAAATGCAACCTGGGAGTCGTAGTTGTCTTCAGTCTTTATTTCCTGAAAAACTAGATGACAGAAGTTTTGAGTTGGAAAAAAAAAAAAAAAAAAATATGATTCCCTGATCTGATGCACTGTTAGTTTAGGTGACTCTTTTTCCCTGGACTTTGTCTGTCAGGCAACATATAGCCTTCCCTGTCTTATCTGTGGAGTGAAAGGGCTGAAAAAAAAAATCATAAACTGTATATTTTAGTTTACAGTCAATATTCTGTCCTAAAGATGGTGTAGGTAAGTGAAAGATGAGGCAGTAAAGGAGAGGAAGTAGAGGATTCCCTCATTTAAAACACATCTAGAGACTCATCGTCCCTGTCCCATTCCCTGTTTTTTCTGAGCGACGTGCATTTCTAAAGAATAGACGGTGAAAACGATCTGTTTATAATCATGTCGACATCATACCAGCAACATGACACCTCTCACTATAGTTTCATTGTCTATATCTGTAGAATAAATCACATGAAATGACATGAAAAATCAGGTCGGGGGCAGGACTTTCCCAGCGCTCACTCTCTCTATCTGGATCATACTGATGCCGAATGAACAGGAAGACTGTCGACATGTGACGCCTTTTATCTTGTGTTTCTGCAGTTTTGTGTTTTTACAGAAATTTAATGAATTCTTAAAATATCATATTTTTTAAATGGAGTTTGGTGCAGGGAGCTTCAATTTAATTCAAACTGTTAATATGTTTATTTTTTTTAACATTTTGTCTCGACTACAGAAACAGAAGTTAACTGTTAAAATCTGATCAGGCTGACAGATGTGGATTTCTGTTAGTTATTGATTTGATTAATGATTTAATAATGTGTGTATTGATTACTGATTGCAGCTGATCAGGCTTATTATCAGCTAATTACTAATGCTAGTTTAGCTTCAAATTGTGTAATTATGACTTATTGTTATTGCACTACTGGTTTGGCCTCTGTGCACCAACAAATTAGTCTTTACGGCATCATTTACACTGTGCTGTAAAAATAGACTTAACTCCAGGCTGGAAAAAAAGAAGAAACCTTTGTAGTAAAGATCAATAATTAAACATCATTATTAACAGGTTTCTATCAAGGAAGTTCCAGCATCATAACCAATCAGATGAGTTCTCACTGGATTTGAGTAAATGAATAAAAATGCAGGAAATGGAATGAAAAAAGCATCTTTTGTCTGTTGAACATAAATTTAACTTTAAATTTTGGGAGGAAGGAAACATGGAGGATGGAGGAGAGATGAAGGGACTCGTGCAGGCGAACAGGCGGATTAAATGAACTTGGTAAACTGCCATCGACTTCACAAGTTTGACTCAAAGATTCTCTGTTAGTTAATTTCCAGATTTTGTCTTTATTTATTTCTGATGTTAAATCAAGTTCCAGGAAACATGAAAGAGCCTCAGAAGTTGATCTGTGACACCTCAGATCTGTGCAGGAAACACTTCATAAGTTTGTTTCTGTGCGTCTGTGTCTTGTTTGTGATCTCAGTCATTTTGTCCTCTCCGCCTCGTGAAGCTGCCTCGGCTCGCCGTAGCTCCGCGGTGCCGAGCCGCTCGTTTGGAGCCATAATTGCAGGGTTTCCTTCGGGCCGGGGTTCACGCGGTAACCTCCGGGTCACCGTGTGGTAGAGAGATGAAGTCTGCAGATGTTCAGAGAGGAGAACACGCAGCCACAAACAAACAGCACTAACTTTGTTTTTTCCCCCTGCTCACGTCTCGCAGGTACATGTACTTCACCAACCTGCTGGAGCGTTCGCCAAAGATCGAGCGGGCGGCGCTGGATGGGACGGAGCGGGAGGTCCTGTTCTTCAGTGGTCTGGGGAAACCCGTCGCTCTGGCCATCGACAACGAGGTGGGGAAGCTGTTCTGGGTGGACTCGGACCTGCGACGCATCGAGAGCAGTGACCTGTCAGGTGAGTCTGAAGGGACGAGTCACGAGGCAGCGAACAGGAGGTCTGAAGAGGAGTGAGTTTTATTGATTTTATATTTTAAAAAATGTTCATATTTCATCCATTTTTATGTCAGAAAGCACAAAAATGATCCGGATTTATTTCCTCTGAGGTTGCAAACTGATAGTTGAACATGTTTACAATTAATAAGCTAAGCTAAGCTAACCATCTGCAGGCTGTAGCTTCATATTTAGTTCACAGACACGAGTCAGGTCAGTTTTATTGATCAGGCTCAGAGGTCAGCGACCTGCTGCTCTTTAGCTGTCACTTTCTTTCTGTCACTGACAAAACCTCAAAACTTAGAGCGACAGACTGCAAAAGTTTTACCAACTACTGATCTTAAGTTGAGATAATTCACTTTTTTTCTTGAGATAAATTGCAATCTGAATGCAGTGAAGTGAGAGTGAACGATTTAAAAATAAATTTTTATATTTTCAGTTCAAACCTTTTCATTTTCTGGCACCAAATGTGGAAAATACATTTTTCTGAGTTTCTAAAACTAAAGATTAAAGTTTATCTTCAGAAGAAAAGTAAATCATCTCAACTAAAGATTACAGGTCAACAAACCTTTTTAAAGTTTATTTCAAACGTCAGAAAGTTTGAGCACTAATCTGTCGCAGTAAGTTGCCTTGAAATTTTGAGTTGTCTCAACTAATTTTTTACAGTGTAAAGTCATTCCTACTTTCTCCAACTGTAAAAACATGTAGCTTATACAAGAAGATTTTAAAGAAAGTTTTAATATTTTGTCAACTAAAATGTGGCTCGGTGTCTTTTCTCTGCTGAGTCTCCATCAGCTGTGGACGCCAAATCAGAAATGAAGAAAAGTCTTGAGGGAAAAGAGAGAATTTAATAGTTTCAGCTCCAGATAAAAGATTTAAAATGTCAGTTTTGATGGTGAAGGTTGAAGACTGATCGAGCACCGAGTGAACAGATGTTATCTGAGACTCATCAGATCCACCAGGAGCAGCACCGAGCCGTCAGAGTCGAGGACAAACTTCCTGTTAACAGACTGAAACCCTCCAGCTGAATCAGATTCGGGGGAGTTTAGTTTCTGGAAAGTGTAAGTTGGCGAGGAGCCCTGAGCTCAGCACATTCCTGTGATTGTGTGGAGCCTCACGCAGGGAAGTCAGGAATGTAAACCATCTGTAAACACACCGACGAGTCCCGGTTCCTGAGGTTCTCCTCATGCAGAACCACTGAGGCCGAGCTCATGTCTGCTCTCAGACGTCCTCCTCAGTCCTCTGCAGGGAGACGCTCAGCTGCTTCGGGTCACGCTGCTGCTGCTGCTGCTGCGTGCTGCTGCTGCCGCTGCCGCCGCCGCCACCGGCGCCCCCTTCAGGACGTTTACGTGAATAACAGCAGATCTGAAGTTTAGTGGAGACAGAAACCTGCTGCTGTGAAGTGAGACAGGAGATCTTGAGTCAGAGTTTGACGGATGTTCCAGGTTCCATCTTTCTGTTACTGACACAGAATCACAGCTCAGCAAAAAAAAAAAAAAAAAGATGTTTAACTTAAATTAAATACTTTCTGATTGTTTACCTCTGACTGCTGAAGCTTGACTTCTTTCTTTTCTGAGCACTTTCCTCTGTTGTCAGCAACAAGACAACAAACTCAAAGCAAAAGTTTACCGTCATCGTGCAGAAGTCCATTAAAAAAAACAAAGATTTAAATGTCAGGGTTCCTGCACAGTCTGGAAAAGTCTGGAATTTGATTTAAGTAACGTCCAGGTCTGAACAAGTGTAGAAAAAAAACAGATAAGAGAGAATTGAAAAGTGTTCATCTGGTGTTTTTATGGCAAATGTGGTAATATCTTTAAATTGCATATAAACATCATTATAAAAAAAACAAGTATTGATTGAGTTATGCAGTGATGTTGTTGCTGCATTGACACTGTAAAAATTAAATAATTCAACTTTTCAACTCATTTCTGGTTCTTATTTATAAAAGAAACTAAAAATATGGAGTGAAAATTAATATAATATAATTGGTAAAAGTTTTCACAGGTTCTTGAAGATGTTTCTCCTCCGGGAAGTGAAACGTCACCACAGAGTTGAGCTGAAAAGAAACAAGAAACTCTGCTGTTTTTTCTTTTCTTTTCTAAAAGCTGTCACATGGCCTCTGTCGAGTGAAATCCCGACCACGACTTCGGACATTTTTACTGGTGCAACAAGGAAACTTGACAGTCAAAGAAACGGATCATATGATTGATTGATTATTGTAACGTGAGTGATCTGTTCAGCTCACCGGAGCAGATCTGTAGAACAAGTACAGTATTTAAACTATTCTGTGTAGTAGTTTTATTAAAGTGTACTTTTAATATTATATATTTTTATATTGTTGTTATTCTGGTTAATGTTTGTATTGTTATTGTTACGTTGCTATGGTGATGACGGAGAGATCCCTGATCCCTGATTAACCCTGATCCCGTCTTTTTTTCTTTATTGCTGATCTGAAAAACAATCCGATCCGTGATCTTGGTGATCCGTTGCAGTCGTCGGTTCTGCACGCTGGAACTCGTGCAGACGTTCTCTCACACGTGTTGTGTTTGTGGTTCTTCTGTAAGAATCCTGTCGGTGGTTTGAGTCGCTCAGTAAACCTCGTCTTCATTGTAT
Source organism: Lutjanus argentimaculatus (assembly GCA_034769285.1). Lineage (NCBI taxonomy): Eukaryota > Metazoa > Chordata > Actinopteri > Lutjaniformes > Lutjanidae > Lutjanus > Lutjanus argentimaculatus. Next base: position 13,317,213 of record JAWZSL010000005.1, on the reverse strand, counting down.
CTGTTAGAGTTTAATTTTTCATATCCATGTTAGCAGTATATATTTTATATTGACCTCAGTGTGTCGCTGTCACTCCTCCTGCCTCCCCTCCTGCCTCACCCCTCAGTTTCTCACCCGTTTTGTTGCCTTTTGCTCCTGAAGTTTTTTGCCCTACAACCTTCTTTTGTTTTTTTGTCCCCTGTGTTTTTGTTTTTTTTTAATATTTAAATTCAGGAGCCAATCGGATCGTGATTGCAGACTCCAACATCCTGCAGCCGGTGGGTCTGACGGTGTTTGGGAACCACCTGTACTGGATCGACAAGCAGCAGCAAATGATCGAACGCATCGACAAGACGACGAGGGAGGGACGCACCAAGATCCAGGCTCGCATCGCCTACCTGAGCGACATCCACGCCGTCCACGAGCTCGACATGAGGGAGTACAGTGAGTCTCAACCAAACACGCCGCTGCTGATCAACGTGCACAGACACAGAGGGAGACTTTTACAGATAAATATTATTTTAGTCATCAAAAAACACAAAATCAAAAAACGTACGTCTGTGCGCTCCACCTGTTTTCACACGTTTTCAACTGACAAGATGGTGACAGGATCAGTTTTTTACCATTCTCAAGACCAAACGATCATTTTATGGAGAAAAGGTAATCCAAAAGTAATGGAAAGTAATCAAATTACATTACTTTAAGATTGAGGACACAACACGCTCTTCTTCTTCGTTGGTATTGTTATTTTGTTTCTCAGTTCTGACAGCACTTCCTCCTCTGTGGATCAGCTGACAGATATCAGGTTCCAGTGTCCTCCCATCAGCTGGTCTGTAGTCTCTGTGTTGTCTCCATGTCTCACCTGAGCTGTCCTGCAGGTAAACACCCGTGCACATGGGACAACGGCGGCTGCTCCCACATCTGCATCGTGAAGGGAGACGGGACAACTCGCTGCTCGTGTCCCGTCCACCTGGTGCTGCTGCAGGACGAGCTCTCCTGTGGAGGTGAGAACCTGAACACTAAAGGTGTTCTTACTGGTTTCAGTGGGCGGAGTCTGACTGTCTCATGGTGTTTGTCCCCCGCCCCCACCCCTCAGAGCCCCCCACTTGCTCCCCAGAGCAGTTCTCCTGCACGTCCGGCGAGGTGGACTGCATCCCTCAGGCGTGGAGGTGCGATGGTTACCCTGAGTGTGACGACAGCAGCGACGAGGAGGACTGTCCCGTCTGCTCCGAGTCCGAGTTCCAGTGTGACAGTCGTCAGTGTATCGACCAGAGCCTCCGCTGCAACGGAGAGATCAACTGTCAGGACCGCTCCGATGAGAACAAGTGTGAAGGTGAGACAGGTAACACACACCTGGACACACTTGTCCATGTTCAGGGATTATCTGTAGCTTTACTTTATCTTTATTTTACATTTACATTAACTTTGCCGTGCTCTACTTTGCTTTACTTTATCTTTATTTTGTCCTTACTGCTCGGTCTTTACTTTATCTTTATATATTTCATCGTTACTTCATTAACGTTGTCCTGTGTTCATGCGTCTCCGATCAGGAACAAACTTTGAAGTTTGTTTTGATCTGAGACGTTGTTGCTCTGGTGCGACCTCTAGTGGCTGTCAGTGTCGTCTGTAGAACCTTTAAAAGAGAAAGAAACCAGGATGATTCTGTGCGTTTAGAGGAAACATTGCCGAACGTCCTGGTGATGTTGTGTCTTCTCGTTTGTCCTGCAGTGCGTTGTCCTCCTGATCAGTTCACCTGCTCTAACGGCCAGTGCATCGGGAAACACAAGAAGTGTGACCACAACATGGACTGTACGGACAACTCTGACGAGATCGGCTGCTGTGAGTCTCAGCTGCTCCTCCTTTTATATCTTTTAATATAAATTTATTTTGTATGTTTTACTTTCATGTATCAGCCTCCTGCACAGGAAGTCCCGATGAGTTAAATACACAGTCTGTTAATTAATAAAACAATTTTCTGACATCAAATCTTAAATCTGATGCAGTTGTTTGTTTTTTTAGAATCAGTGACTCTCTTGTTTTTTTATCAAACAGCTGGTTGTGTTTTAACGTCGCTCTTCTTCTTCTGTGGTTTCAGATCCAACGGAGGAGCCGCCTCCTCCTCCCAACAACACCATCGGCTCCATCGTGGGCGTGGTCATGGCGCTGTTTGTGGTGGGCGCCGTGTACTTCGTGTGTCAGCGCGTCCTCTGTCCGCAGATGAAGGACGACGGCGAGACGGTCACCAACGACTTCGTGGTCCACGGGCCGTCGTCGGTGCCGCTGGGATATGTGCCGCATCCGAGCTCGCTGTCCAGCTCGTTGCCAGGTGGGACGCGCGGCATGATGCTCGTCTTCTCGTACGTCTGATTTATTGAACGCCGTGCTGACGCTTGTTTCCCGTCGACAGGTATGTCCAGAGGGAAGTCTGTGATTGGCTCCCTCAGCATCATGGGCGGGAGCAGCGGGCCTCCGTACGACCGCGCCCACGTGACCGGAGCGTCGTCCAGCAGCTCGTCCAGCACCAAGGGAACCTACTTCCCCCCGGTGAGGGTCTGACTGTGTTTTACACGACATGCTCCTTTAGTTTAGATGTTTAAAGCTTCCTGTCAGTGAAGAAAATCTTTACTTTATCTTTATCTTAACTTAACCTGGACTTTACTCTACTTTGTTTACTTTCTTAACTTTATCTTTACTTTATTGTTATTTTAACTTTATTTTAACTTTATTTTTACTTTACTTCATCTATATTTTACCTTCTGTGCCGTCTTTACTTTATCTTTACTACTTTATTTTAACTTTACGTTGGTGCTGTTTGAGACAAAGATTTGACAGAATCTGTGTTTTTTTTTTTAATAATCTACTTTCAACATGTTACGTGTTTAAATTCTACTAGTTTTCTACTTTGATTTAATCATTTTCTCTGAAGACGTCAGTGTGTGAAAGTTCAACATGGTTTGAATGAAACATTCACCAAACGCAGCCAATTAAACTAAACAGTCGTAATTTTGTTTTAATGAAATTCAGAGTTCTTTCCAGGAATATTTCAAGGGATTATTCTGAAATTATTGATTTGTAAAACACGTTATCAGCTGATTATCCCTCAGATTTTTATGATCTTGATGAATTCACACCTGATGTCCAGACATTTTATTTGAATTACATCACATCAGATAATGAAGATAATTAAATATCGACCTCAGTTATTTGACTGAATCTTCTCCTGAATCTCTGCTGATTCAGGATCAGATCTGATTCAGAGTGAAACTGAAGCATCTGGTATGTTTTTTTTGTTTGACAGATCCTGAATCCTCCTCCATCTCCTGCTACAGTTCGCTCTCAGTACACCATGGAGTTCGGTTACTCCTCCAACAGTCCGTCAACACACAGATCCTACAGGTAAACTCTTCACCACCCTGTTCTCGTGTTCTCGTGTTCTCGTGTTCTCGTGTTCTCGTGTCTCTGTCAGGAACATTCACAGTGGAGAAACCAAACTAATGGATCTGGTTTGAAGTGTGATTACAGTCGTCTGTGTTGTGAATTCCTGCAGCACATGTGAACGTTTACAACAATCCCTCAGTTTACACTGAGCTGCTGCCTTCAAACACAGGCGGCTTCTTTATGTTTGCTTTAAAATCTTCTTCTTCATCTGAGACCACGAGTTCAGTTTCTGTAGAAAAAGTGAAAATGTGTTTGGATTCTTGTGGAGACTGTTTTTTGTTCTGTATTTGTAGCCTGTTTCCACCACAGGAACTCATCCAGGATGTTTCTAAATTTAGTAACTGACCCCACAAAAGGCCGTTCTTGAAGAACTAGAACTCTGTGACAGAACAAACACAAACCTCATGTCTGTTTCAGTCGTAGAGTTCAGAGCTCAAATATTTTAACATTTTGTTTCTCTTTAAATAATAAAATAAAAACTGTAAATTTTAAACTGACTTCTTCTTCTGTGGTGTTTCTGTCTTGTCAGCTACCGGCCGTACACGTACCGCCACTTCGCCCCTCCCACCACCCCCTGCAGCACCGACGTGTGCGACAGCGACTACACGCCGGGACGACGGGCGCCGCTCAAGTCCAGCGCCGCCGCCGCCGCCAAGGGCTACACCAGCGACCTCAACTACGACTCGGAGCCTTTCCCGCCGCCGCCGACGCCCCGCAGCCAGTACCTGTCGGCGGAGGAGAACTGTGAGAGCTGCCCGCCGTCGCCTTACACCGAGCGCAGCTACTCCCACCACCTCTACCCGCCGCCGCCGTCGCCCTGCACGGACTCCTCGTGAGCCAAAACCCCGCCCCCTTCGAACCCCTCCTCCCCCCTCCGCACAGCTCCGCCCCCTCACTGTAAATAGCAATTGTGCATAAATGAGGTTAAAAATGGGAAAGAGAGACTGAAAGAGGAGGAGACGCAGGACGAAAAAAGGAAAAAAAAGAGAACCGGGAGCTGCAGAACATTTGTACATTGAAAAAGAGAAAAGCATATTTATATATTTTCTATACAGTGTTTACTGATAATGCCATAGAGGTTTGTATTAAGAAATTTGTACATTTTTTTAAGAAAAGGTTTTATTAAAATCATCACAAATATAAGTTGCCTTAAAGCAGGAGAAAAAGAGGCTGAAGGACAAAAAGCACACGATGGAACCTGAACAGCAGGACGGTTTAACTTATCTGATGCCAAATATGAAAAACATCCACAGCTACAGGAGGAGGAGGAGGAGCCTCGGCTCGGCGGCCATCTTGTCTGTAGTTTCCATGGAAACTGGATCAGGAGCGGAGCGGCTGGAGAAGAGGCAGAGAACGTGGTACTGGGTCTTTGATTTAAATTTACCTCCTGAGTTACGAAGCGGTTCGCAGGATCGTGTCTGAACGTGGATGTGAGTCATGTGACCGATCAGAGAAACACTCTGAGGTCTGAGCTGAAGCAATAACACTACAAGGCACATATTTATTAATCAATCAATCAACTGATCAATCGATCGAACCAGGAGCCACTCTGAGAATAGACGAGACGATCGGAACAAGTTTGATTAAACACTACGGAGGCCCTGAAGGGACAAAATGTTTCTGGTGCTCATCGAAACCTTCAGACGATCGACCACTTTTGGTTTGTTGTTTTTTTTGTTTTTTTAACTCGAAACCATCTTGTGCTGACGACTTTTCTCAAAATAACGACGTAATATAATAATTTCAAGAGAAGCACGTCATTATTTTGACTTCCTCATTATTTTGTGACACTTGAGACTTAAAATAATGACGTAACCAGTCATTGTTTTGAGAAAAATTTGCATTGTTTTGCAAAATAATGACTTAATATTGTCAAGTAGTGACGTAGTATCTCAGAATCGAGAGAAACTTTTAAAATAAGGAGTTCTCGACCACTAATGACTGAGTACATTATTTCAAAGTTACCAAGATATGAACTCATTGTTTTGAGTAAGTTTCTCTTTATGTTGTCGGGGCCTGGTGTCGCAAAATAATGAGAAACTTTATCAAAACAGAATCATCGAAATAATGACTTAGTATCTCAACGATGATACCAAGATACTACGTCATTATTTGGAGATAATATTTTGAGATACTATTAAGCGATGCAAGGTCAGTATATTATTCCAAGAGACCAGGTCATTACTTTTACATATTTCGAGATATTTCAAGATACTAGGTCACTACTTTGACATATTTTGAGATATTTTGAGATACTAGGTCACTACCTTGACATATTTTGAGATATTTTGAGATACTAGGTCACTACCTTGACATATTTTGAGATACTAGGTCACTACTTCAAGATATTTCGAGATATTTTGAGATACTAGGTCACTACTTCAAGATATTTTGAGATACTAGGTCACTGCTTTGAGATATTTTGAGATACTAGGTCACTACTTCAAGATATTTTGAGATACTAGGTCACTGCTTTGAGATATTTTGAGATATTTCGAGATACTATGTCACTACTTTGAGATATTTTGAGATACTAGGTCACTACTTCAAAATATTTTGAGATATTTCAAAATATTTTGAGGTACTAGGTCACTACTTCGAGATGTTTTGAGATATTTTGAGATATTTCGAGATACTACATCATTATTTTGGGAAGGTTTTCTCATTTTAAGGACTTAACAGGATGTTTTTTTTTTTCATCTCGTTGTCAGAAATGTCCTTCCACAATCTAAACTTTGTGCAAAAGAAACAAAAGCTTTGTGCGTTTTTTTTTGCTGATGTCCCCTCTGAGCCTCCGTACGAAACGCGACTACATGTTCCCACTAAACGTTCCCGATCAGGTGGATGATGTCAGGTGACTCACATCCATGACGTCATGACGTCCAGACGGGATCGAAACCAAAACGTGTTCACGCTTTGTGTTTTCTGTTCTCATTGAAAACGACCCAAAGCTGCAGCAGCCAATCACATCCGTCAGTTTCTCCTCCAACTTTTCTTCATTTGACTTTTTGTTTTGTTTTGTTTTTTTAACCCTTGGTTCTGCTCATGTTTGGAGGACGCAGCGTTTCCCACCGAGAACACGTTTATCTTGTGCCTGACCAGTTCCACGTCTTCATATCCTTTTTGTTATTTTTTATGTTGTTGTTACTTTGAGGAAAAAAACACACAAAGGAAATCCAGTGCCCACTAAATGCTATATAGTATTTTTGTACCACATATTGTGTAGATAACGTATTTATAAGCTATATAGAAAATCATTGTAAATCTATCCATTGAATTCTTGCAGTACTTTTCATTCCGTCTTTTTTTATATTGCCTCATTATATTTTTCTACAGAATTTCACTCCAAACGTACGGCGACAATCTCAGATCAGTCAAATCGAAGAACATATCCAGGTTTTCAGTGTCTGTTCACGTAAAGTCAATCTGATGTTTGAAGGACTGTTGTGCCAAAATGATCTTTTTTTTTTTTTTAATGATGTTGAGGCAGAAACGTTTGGGACCAGAAGAGAAACACGAGGCGGCGATGACGGTGGCGGCAGCATCCGTTCTGTTGCCTTGACGCTCGTCAACAATCTGTTGTTTTTTTTGTAAATCTGTTCGTGTCTTTGTGCTTCTCGTGACGACCAGAAATATATTTTTCAAGAGAACTTGTTGAGCGTTTTTTTGTTTTCATCGCTGTTGTCGAACGCTCGGTTTGTTGTCGAGCTTCTGAAGAGAAAAATAACACCAGCATGAATCTGACAATCTTAATGCTTTACACACATCAGTTCGTCAGTTCGTCAGTTCGTCAGCTCGTCAGATCGTCAGATCGTCAGCTCGTCAGCTCGTCAGCTCGTCAGGTCTGTCGGCTTCTAACAACATCTGATGTTCTTTTTTTAACATTGAAAGCACAAACAAACATCTGTCTTAACGAGACATTTTACTCTTTGGAGACACTTTTAATGAAACAAACAGGCTGAAATATTTCCTCTAGTTTTCACTAAACTTTTCCTCATTTCCACAAATGATTCCAACTCTAGAAAAACAGAATAAAACTCTAGAATCTCACATAACATTTTCTGTTCTCCGCTAATTAAAAAAATAAATCAGATTTTGGGACACTATAATAGTTTTTTTTTTTTTTTTTTTTACAGTGTAGTCAGCAGAAAATCAAAAACCATCAAATATCCGTGACGATGCTCAGGGCTGGGTGTCCATTCAAATCAAAGAAACCCTGAAAGATGCCTGAGATTTGGTACGGAAAACAAAAGACGCTTTTCCTTGATTCCGTATATTCAGAAATATAAAAATGTTTTTTTCTGTTTAAAACTGGAAAAACTCTGATTTGAATTAAAAACTATCTGATCAAAGTTTTTGTTCAGATTTTTGAGAGTTGATTTTTGAGAGCGCGGAGGTCTTTTATTGAAATAAATGACACCACAAACAGAAGTTCTGAAAGATAATTACAGGACGATAAATCTTGAATAAAAGTTATTTTATTGTTCTGACACGATACAGAATCAGAAATGCTTCTGATATACCTTAAAAAACTGGACATGCGTTCATTAACTTAGTAGAAATGGGACCCTGTTTCTTCTCAGCAGTGTCGCGTGCACCAAATTTTATTAACCTGAGCCCAAAACATATCCCATCATACAGGGTTAAAAGAATACAGCTGTTAAAAAATAATTTTACACACAGGTATCAGCTGATTCGTAAAGTTCAGGTTTCAGAATCTGTATCAGAAAAAATAAATGTCAGAACATCTCAAGTCGTTTGTTCAAGTTATCGTCTTCGCACAAAAATGTATATCTTCGGTGCAAAAGTTTTCTTTGGTGCACAAAATATTGACACAAATTTTTGCGCCTAAAAGCTTTTCTTGCAGATTATTTTGTCATGAAAAATACAGAATCTTAATGGACTTCAGAGGCCTCCATAGAATGATTTTTTTTTTATGGATGAAAGAAAAAAATTCACTATACTGACTCCTTTTTTTTAATGAGATTTTTTTTTACAGTGCAGAATAAAAAGTCTCATTTATCTGAAACCCAAACAAACCAGTGACGACGATGCCAAAAGTCCAGTTTATATCTCGGACCACTAAACATTTAATAAATCTCTATTTTTGGCTCCCTGCTGCCTCCATACATCCTCAGCATCTGTCCACATCTGTCCACCAGCTGAGCTACCTGTGGTACAATCACTTCTCTACGCGCACACACACACACACACACACACACACACGTCAGAATAAAAGAAACACTTTGGGAGACGTTCTCATTCTCTAACTGCACTTTACTGGACTTTTATTTTTTTAGATGATTTCTGGTACAAAAACTCGGTAGTTTGTCGTGCAGCTGGAGGAAAGTTGTGTAACGGAGGACGTTTGGTTTGTGTGTTCAGAAGAGTCTGACCTGTTGAAGAGGAGAGTTCAGACTTTAATTATCACATTTTATCGTCTGGTCGGAGTCGGGAACTTCTTTTTTTGGTGACTCGCTCCCTCAGTGTGTTTCATCACCTTCAGTTCACCTCGTTTCCTCCTCGGATCAATAATTTGTAAATTAAATTAAATTCAAATTCATTTATGTTCTTCTGTTTCTGTGTAGAAAAGAAGTTATTGTGTAAAATCTGTTGTATGGAAGCTCAAATGTGTCAAAGATACTCTGCTCAAGACTTAATTCATTTATTTCAAAGCTCTAATCAAACAAATCTGAAAGGTGAAATGGAATCAAAGTGACAGTTATTAATTATTGGTATTTGGTAATAAAGTCATTTGAGGATGATTTTAAGGGTACAAATTAATACTTAAAGGGAACCAAGAAATCCAGGGGAACTAATAAATTATGAGGGTCTAAATTAGTGAACTGAAGGAATTAAATAAGCAAAAGAAGCCAAATTTCTCTGAACTCATTCGATGTCGACTGTTACAACAAACCAGAAATTCATACCTGAACTTTCAGCACTGAGAGAGTGATTTTCCTCCCGACTCTTTTCAGACGTCAGACAGAAACGAGACAAATCAAACTTAATTAAATGTGAACGTGTCGTCTGTAAAAACGACCTCCTCTGAAAGGAGGCGGAGCTTCGACTCAAACGTGGACACTTTGTACAGATCGTGACGAACGTGGTTGAAAAAGGGTCAAAGAAAGTAGAAATGTAAAAAGATTGAAAAAGTCATTTTCTTTTTTCTTTTAAAGAAAAAAAAAAGCACTTTTGTCTCCAGGTTTTTTCTCGGAGGTTCGACAGGAAAACAGAAGTTTGTGTCGTCGTTTTCTTTTCTTTTTTTTTTTTTTGAAATGTTGTCCTTCATGATCCGTTTTGCTCTCATGGTGCTTTTACGAGGACGTTTGTGGAGATGATGATGACCAACATTTGGTTCGTCGTGTTCGTTTGATTTCCACTAACTCTCCGTTTTTTTTTACGATGACTGCTTTACCTGTAAACCAGAGTATCAGATGGACCTGTACAGCCCATCCAGCTGCCACCATAAGCTGTTGTAACTCATGAAATGCTGATTTTTTTTTTCCTTTTTGTTAAATATAAAGTGAGTGAACTTTTAAACTCGGTGTCTGTGTGCTCATTCATGTGTTTATTCTCATTATATAACATTTATAATTGACTTTGTACAAACATACAAATATCTGAACTGCTGCTGCCTTCATCTACATCTTTGCTATGATATTTTATTATTAAATTAAAGATTTTCAAGTCACTAATTTACAAGACAATGAAATTTGCAATAAAAACTAAATCAGGATTTTACAAAGAAGATTTTGTCTGAAAAATAAGTTAAATAGCAAAATCTGGAAATCAAATCAGAATATTAAACTATTAAATACAACCTAAATCTAAAAATAAGTCATATACTAAATGTAAATAAAAAAAAAAAAAATCAGTTTACAGTTTTAGTCATTTCTGCATCCTTACCAGTCTGTCATGTAAGTCAATATTACATGAATAAATATGCTTTTGAAATATATGGATATGATATTAATCTTGAAATAAATTAAGCAGGCAAGAAATGATAATAATCATAATAATCATAATAATAATAATAATAATCATCATCATCATCATAATAATAAATGTGGCATTGAGAAATAAAAGTCCCGTCCCCTGAAATAAACTAACTGAACTATTGACTCATATTTATGTTTATTTATGTATTTATTGCCTACTTACTTATTTCAGGATTTAGTTCATAGCCATATTTAATGTTTTATTTATTTATTTATTCATTCATTCATTATGGCCTTAAATGGCATTCCATACCAGTCTGAACTGTATACACTAAATAAACAGATATAATTATATAATAGATATAATTAGATATAAATATTCAAGTTTCCAAACCCCAAATTTAAATTGTGCAGAAAATGCTGAACATACTTAATCTCTTTAAATTTCTCTATTAATTCAGTTTAATGCTTCACTTCACAGTTCACTCATTTTAATAATTATGTCACTCCTCATTAGCATAATTAAAGCAAATCAATCATTTTGTTCAAGAACAATTAATTTTCCATGTTTGTTTCAAGGCAGCATCATGTTACTCTTTGTTTATTACCATGTCATGTATTTCTGCATAAATGAGAACATTTTCAGTAACAACATGTAGAAAATAAACCAAATGTAGAAAAAGATAAATAAATTAAATAAATTAATAATGAAAAAATTCATAAAACATTACTATAAGAACAAAATTGATTGTAAACAGGAAAAGGAGAACAATATATGCTGTTTGCATTACCTTGATTTACTAGTTTTTTTAAAATTTGATTTAAATGAAGTTTTATCTTATTGAAAAATCTGAAAACTTTTAAACAATAACCGTTAAATATCTACATTTATGTGTATATGAGTGTGTTGTTACCACAGTGTTATATAAGTGGGCCTGTTGGTTTCAGGTGGGTTTTGATTTCCTGAAAGATTTCACATTCGTTTGCAGTTAACGTTACCGTAATAACCGTTGACAGCCAGAAGTGAACACAGGTGGGCACATTTATCTCGTTTCCACGGCAACACAAACTGTGGATCCACCGGCGGATGATGTGACTCCAGGCAGGTAACAAAAAAACGCCCGTCCAGAGTTATTTTTTAATTAATTACAGAAGTGATGAGGCGCTGCATAATTTTTGTCAGCCGCTGCTATTCTGAGTATTATGGTAACTCTCCCATACGCCCCTTTTCTTCACTCTGTGCGCTGATTGGACCGCCACGTCACATGATCAGGGCACAGCGGAAGAAGAGGACTCGGCCGCAGACAGAAGGGTGAGGAAATAAACAAAATGAATATGATGGATTTAATTCGATAAAACCCGCAGTGAGACTTTATTCACCGTCACCGGTTTGTAGTTGAACGTGTTAGTTACCGGAGCCGCCGCTGTGACGCACTTTGGACGGTTAGCTTGTTAGCACGACGCAGGTTTAAATCACCGTGTTCAGTTCCGATGTGTGAGACATGTCGGCCGATAGAAAGTGAAAATATGAGAAGAGACAGAAAGTCCGACACCGACTGACACGTTCACTGACGTGAATGTGACATTCAGGGGCTGTTTGAAGTCACAGCGCTCAGTTAAGAGCTGACAGCTGTTTTTATGATCGAAGCTGTGATGGCGGAACATTTGTAAACATGTTTTTAATATTTAATAAACACGAGCAGCAGCTTCACATTCATTGATTATGACTTTAATAATCTGCTGTGTCACCGTCTGTGACATCTCTGCAGGTTTCTGTTGTTTCAGGCCTGAAAACGGGAATTTCCCACCGACACAATGAAACGTCACGTTACGCAGTGACGTAGTCACTGACGGACAGGCGGCGAAATATAAACTTTATTTTAATTTTATGTTTACTTTATTTTTTTCATTATATAATGCAGATTCATCACTGTTGTTACTGCGTTTTGACAAACTAAGAAAAATACATAATACAGTAAATCTGACATAAAACAAAAAACTACGATGTTCAACTCAAAACAATTATTTAAAGTAAAATTAACAAAAAAGTCTAAATTTAGGCATACATATTTGTTTTTGTGTTTTTATTTTGTTATATAAATTATTGAATATATAATTGTAATAAGTTATATACCTTATATTTATTTTGTCATTTAATATACATTCATACATGTGTATATACACACGCAAGAAATTAAAAACAAAATAAAAATAAATGTGACAAAATAAAAAGATAATAAAGTAAATCAATATAAATACAAAATAAGTCATGTAATATAAAAAAATATAAGATTATGTTTGCATATGTATTTGTTTTATTTGATTATTGTTCTGTTTATTTCATGAGATTATTTGTAGTCGTGATGTGAGTCATGTGACTGTGTTGTAGTTTGTTTATAGCTTCATATTATCTTCATACTTCTGGTGATTATATTTAAATTGTATGTTGAGACTTTTGATGTAAGTTAAGTTTAAAACAGAAACTTTGTGTTTGAAAGTGTTCTCCTCCTGGTTGCTGGTTTATTGATCGTGTCGATCGGTTGCTGGTTTATTGATCGTGTCAGATCGGTTGCTGGTTTATTGATTCGTGTCGATCGGTTTGCTTGGGTTTATTGATCGTGGCGAATCGGTGCTGTTTATTGATCGTGTCAAGGGTTGCTGGTTTATCGATTGGCTGTTTCTTTTGCTTGCAGGATCACTTGCAGCCGTCAGGATGCAGAGCACCACCAACTACCTGTGGCTGATCTCAGACCTGCTGGGTCAGGGAGCCACTGCCAACGTTTACCGGGCCGACACAAGGTACGAACCAACCAACAGCTGCTCTCACCTGAGAGTCTGCAGCCAGTCAGAGCCAATCACTGAGCAGGAGTGTTTTATAGGCATTACACTGAGGCGATGAAGAACTCTGACTTTTCAGGAGCCAGAAATAAACTTTGTTCTGGTGATTTTATCCTAAAAACATTTCCTGGTTGATTTTTCTGTGCACTCAACCTGTTTTCACATCTGGACCTATTTTTCAACCAGAGGTCAATCTGGCAATAATTTCCCCACTAATCAATCAGTTGTTTGGTCAGAAAATGTTGATCAAAGTCCAACATGACGTCCTCAAATGTCTTGTTTTGTCCACAACTCATATATTCAGTTTACTGTCAGAGGGGTAAAGAAACCAGAACATATTCACATTGAAGAAACTCAAACCAGAGAATTTAGACTTTTTATTTTTCCTTAAAAAAATGACTCAAACTGAGTGATTGATTATCAAAATAGTTGCCAATTAATTTAATAATCGATTCCTCGTTGCAGCTCTGCTTCTAAAAATGTTGATGTTTACCTTTTGTTAAAGACTTTTCTGATCATTAACTCTGTTCTGGAGCTTTAGGTTGTGTTCACACGATCTTTTGGACAGTTGGTCTGACAAAACAGGATTTTTGGAGACTTTATTAACATTTTAAAGATGGTTTCAGACCTTCCTGGGTTTATTTCCGTGTCACTGAGCGAGGACGGGAGGAAGCAGAATTATCTGAACAGACATTTGGAGGAATAAAAAAAAATGCAGCTGAAACTTCAAAGATGTGCAGCTCAGATCAGATGTTTGTTCTTCTCTGCTCACACATCACTTTGTGTTTATAGTCGATCCAAGAACCCCTTCAGGCCGAACGCTGCGCCGAGCGGGAGTTTCCCAAAACTTTTGACCTGAATCTTTATTAAAGTGTGAGGAGGATCCGTCTGAACCTGATCGTCTGTTTGACTTCAGGATCTGATGTCTCTCATTAAATGTGGTCAAATCTGCTTAGAAAAGTCTAAAGATTTATGTAATTAGTCTCCACGTCCTCAGTAAACCTGTGAAAATGATGCATGTCTTTGTTTCTGTTGTATAAATTCAATATTAGATCATTTTTGTGATGAAATCTTCCAAATCAAGCTCCACATGTATGAATATAATCTGTGTGTGACTGCGTGTTTTTGTGTGTGTAGAAAAACTGGCGACCTATACGCAGTCAAAGTCTTCAACAACCTGAGTTTTCTGAGGCCGCTGGACGTCCAGATGAGAGAGTTCGAGGTTCTGAAGAAACTGAACCACAAGAACATCGTCAAGCTCTTTGCTGTGGAGGAAGAGGTTCAGGAACTGTGTGTTTTTATTATTGTTGGGACAAAAAAAGTAAAATAAACATGTTTCTGACCTCCTCCTCTTCCTCTTCTTCCTCTTCCTCTCAGTCCAACACCCGTCACAAGGTCCTGGTGATGGAGTATTGTCCCTGTGGGAGTCTCTACACAGTCTTAGAGGAGTCGTCCAACGCTTACGGACTTCCTGAGGATGAGTTCCTCATAGTTCTGCACGATGTGGGTGAGGGACAGTTTGATCATCTGAAAACTGAAACTTTGAGTTTTGAGCTTTGAGCGTCCTCTAATTTGTCACCAAGCTGCTGTCAGAGAAATATTTAGGACATAACTGACTCTGGGGTGTCCTCTGATTGGCTGTTCAGTGGCAGGTATGAACCACCTGAGAGAGTACGGTATCGTTCACCGAGACATCAAACCAGGAAACATCATGCGCGTGATCGGAGAGGACGGACGCTCCGTCTACAAACTGACGGACTTCGGAGCAGCCAGAGAGCTGGAGGACGACGAGCAGTTTGTGTCTCTGTATGGAACCGAGGAATACCTGGTGAGAAATAAAACACCTGGTGAGAAATAAAACACTGTGAGAATTAAAACCCTGGTGAGAAATAAAACACTGGTGAGACTTAAAACACCTGGTGAGAATTAAAACACCTGGTGAGAAATAAAACACTGTGAGAATTAAAACACCTGGTGAGAATTAAAACACTGGTGAGAAATAAAACACCTGGTGAGAAATAAAACACCTGGTGAGACTTAAAACACCTGGTGAGACTTAAAACACCTGGTGAGAAATAAAACACCTGGTGAGAAACAAAACACCGGTGAGAATTAAAACACCTGGTGAGAATTAAAACACCTGGTGAGAAACAAAACACCTGGTGAGAATTAAAACACCTGGTGAGAAATAAAACACCTGGTGAGACTTAAAACACCTGGTGAGACTTAAAACACCTGGTGAGAACAAAACACCTGGTGAGAATTAAAACACCTGGTGAGAATTAAAATACCTGGTGAGAAACAAAACACCTGGTGAGACTTAAAACACCTGGTGAGACTTAAAACACCAGAACTTCCTGCTGTTTGTCTGCACAAGTTAAGAGCACAGAACCGTCATCATTATTAGCGATGTTAGCGCGTCTAAACACTCTTCTGTTCATCACCAAACTATAGCAGACAGTAGATTCATTCCAGATGTGTTAGTGCAGAAACTCTCTGGACTCTGTGATGACTGCATTATTAAAACGGACTGTAACAAACCATTAAATTTATTATTTTTGATCAGTCTTCAGTCTCTAACGTGTCAGAAAACAGTGAAAAAGTCCATCACAGATTCCCAGATGTCTTTAACTTCCTGTTGAACTCTTCTTCATGTGTTTCCTGTGCAGCATCCTGACATGTACGAGCGAGCCGTGCTGAGAAAAGACCACCAGAAGAAATACGGCGCCACGGTGGACCTGTGGAGCATCGGGGTCACGTTCTACCACGCCGCCACCGGCAGCCTCCCGTTCAGACCGTTTGAAGGACCTCGCAGGAATAAAGAAGTCATGTAAGTGAAGCTTAAAGAGAAGAATTAAACATGGAAACATGAAACTGACTCAGCTGTTTGACTGTCTCAGGTATAAAATCATCACAGAGAAACCGTCCGGGACGATCTCCGGCCATCAGAAGTGTGAGAACGGGAAGATCGAGTGGAGCACGGAGATGCCGGTGTCCTGCAGTCTGTCCAAGTAAGACGACACTTTGATGAGGTTCTGTGATCCAGAAATACTGTAGAGGCTTTAGTTCAAACCCTCACTGAGAATAAAAACTGATTGGTCTCATGTTTCAGAGGTCTTCAGAGCCTCCTGACTCCCGTCCTCGCCAACATCCTGGAGGCCGATCAGGAGAAGTGTTGGGGCTTCGACCAGTTCTTCGCCGAGACCAACGACATCCTGCACCGGACCGTCGTCTACGTGTTCAGCCTGCAGCAGGCGACGCTGCACCACGTCTACATCCACGAGTACAACACGTAAGACAGGAAGTCATGATGTCAGCAGAAAAACATGCCGTTTCTTCTTCTCTGGATTCAAAGTCACTTCCTGTCCATGAGGGACAGAAGAGAGAGAGTCTTCGGTTAGGAGGATGTAGAAATCTTCCAAAATCTCCGCTGTTTCAAAACGTCTGGTCATGTGACTCATACATCAGACGAACGGGTTCATTTCATTTCAGCATTTTAAAATATCTGATGATGACGTGGTTTTTAGTCAAATCTGAAACTTCAGGTCATCTACAGACTTTATGACTTTAATCTGAAAATATTTTGACTTTATTCTGAAGGATTTTGACTTTATTTGAAATTCTAACTTTATTTGAACATACAACTTATTGAAAATATTTTGACTTTATTCTGAAAATATTTTGACTTTATTCTGAAAATATTTTGCTTTAAATTGAAAATATTAGTTTCACTAATTGGACAATCCGTCAAGAAACTTGATTCCTACACCTCCATTTTTTCTTTACTTAATTCCTATCAGGAGGCAGTACAGGGGTCTTTTCTTTCCCAGCATGCACTGGGCCAAAGACAGGCTTGGTCTGGACTGGACCAGTCCTTTATGTCTCTTCTCCGTGGACGTAAACTTGTTTCTCTGTGTCTTAAAGTTGCTGTTCTTCGTGTGTCCACAGGGCGGCGCTGTTCCAGGAGCTGTTGTCCCGCAGGAGCAGCATCCCGCTGCACAACCAGGAGCTGCTGTACGAGGGCCGCCGCCTCGTCCTGGACCCCAACCGCCAGGCCAAGACCTTCCCCAAAACCTCCAGAGACAATCCCATCATGCTCGTCAGCCGCGAGTCCGTCGCCACCGTGGGACTCATCTTTGAAGACCGTACGTCACTTCCTGTTTCTCTTTAACTCCTGGAAAATCTTAAGTGTCTTAAATTCAGAGTTTATAGACCCTGATACTGAAACTGTTTATCGAAACCAATACTTATCAATACTCATTGATTTGACTCTCTATAATTTGGTGCAGAAAGTAAAAACATGACATGAAAAGATTCAACAGTTATTTTATTATTTTTTGCAGAAATAATTAGTTATTAAAAAGTGAAATTGTTGTTTGCATGTAGTTGTATTTTCTTTAAACGTAGTGAAGTGATGTTTTGCCCCGTCAGCTGTTTCTCCAGTGAAACGTGTCAGAAGTTGAGTTTGTTTCTAAACCTTCAGCTCCAGACGTGAACATCCGCTTGTTGTTTTAGTACTTTTGTTTTTTTTTTGGTTTTCTGTCGTTTTAATTTATTTATTTTTGTCTTCGCAGCCAGTCCTCCTAAAGTTCAGCCTCGCTATGACCTCGACCTGGATGCCAGCTACGCAAAGGTACCACTTTCTGACATTTTATGGACCAAACAACTGATCAATTTGTGGAAAAATTATTGCCAGATTGATCGCTAATTGATAAATAGGTCCAAACATGTGAACATGTGGAGGACATGGACGTGCGTCAACATGTTGAAACCTGCAGAAACCCTGTTTCATATGTTTTATTCATTCATGTTTAAATACTCTGACTGACAGTCCTGTTGTTGTTGTTGTTGTGTTTCAGACTTTTGCGGGTGACGTCGGACATTTGTGGAAAACCTCTGAGTCTCTGCTGGTTTATCAGGAGCTGGTGAGAAAAGGAGTTCGAGGTTTAATGTGAGTTCACATCAGAATCTGTGTGTTTGTTAAACGTAAACCGGCTGCTCAGACGTCTGTGTTTGACCTCTTCTGATTTCTCCCGACTCAGAGATGCAGATCATTTTACAGGCGAGCAGACCAGTTTCGATTTAGCTCACTTCCTGTTTGCTGCCGTCCTCTTTGATAAACATGAGGTGGATCAGAATATTTGTAAAAATAATCCTGTTTCGCTGTCCTATAGAAAAAAAAATCCAAACAAAACTAAAAAGCATTCAGGAAAAACTTACTGTGACCATGGTCCAAAATGTTCTGAATCTTTATTAGAAGGTCCTTAAATGACAAATGTTAAAAGCACAAATGAAGGTATTTAAAAGACAGAATGAAACACTGTTGGACCACACGAGTGTGTTTGTTGATGTTGATCTTTCTTCATTTATCCAGCGAGCTGATGAAGGAGGACTACAGTGAGATTCTGCACAAGAAGTCAGAGGTTTTCCATCTGTGTAACTACTGCACACAGATCCTGGAGAGGACTGAACAACTGTGAGTCACTCACACACAATAACAAACACACACACACACAGTAACATGTTTACTTTATTGACAGTTTCCTGTGTCAGATAATCACATGACCTCCTGTGTCCTGCAGGTTTGAGGTGTTGATGCAGGCCAACATGCTGTCATCAGAGTACGATGAGATCTCAGACATGCACAAGAAAGTCCTCAGAGTGAGTCATCGCTTAATTTAGTTTTTTTACATTAAGGTGGTTGCTGAAGCATTAATATACAGTCACCATGTAGTTACCAAGCTGTTTGATGTGGTTGCTAAGGCATTAGTAGGTTGTTGCTAAGGCCTTTAGTGTGCTAAGCTTTTGTAGGTGGTTGCTAAGGCCTTATTAGGTGGTTACTAAGGCTTTTGTAGGTGGTTGCTAAGGCCTTAGAAGGTGGTTGCTAAGGCCTTATTAGGTTGTTGCTAAGGCTTTTGTAGGTGGTTGCTAAGGCCTTTTGTAGGTGGTTACTAAGGCTTTTGTAGGTGGTTGCTAAGGTCTTAGTAGGTGGTTGCTAAGGCCTTAGTAGGTTGTTGCTAAGGCTTTTGTAGGTGCTTGCTAAGGCCTTATTAGGTGGTTACTAAGGCTTTTGTAGGTGGTTGCTAAGGACCTTAGAAGGTGGTTGCTAAGGCCTTAGTAGGTGGTTGCTAAAGCTTTTGTAGGTGCTTGCTAAGGCCTTATTAGGTGGTTACTAAGGCTTTTGTTGGTGGTTGCTAAGGCCTTATTAGGTGGTTGCTAAGGCTTTTGTAGGTGCTTGATAAGGCTTTTGTAGGTGGTTGCTAAGGCCTTAGTAGTTGGTTGCTAAGGCTTTTGTAGGTGGTTGCTAAGGCCTTATTAGGTGGTTACTAAGGCTTTTGTAGGTGGTTTGCCTAAGGACCTTATAAGCGTAGTGTTGCTAAGGCCTTAGTAGTGGTTGCTAAGGCTTTTGTAGGTGGGTTGCTAAGGCCTTATTAGGTGGTTACTAAGGCTTTTGTAGGTGGTTGCTAAGGTTATTTGTAGCTAGTGGTGTTGCTAAGGCTTTTGTAGGTGGTTGCTAAGGCCTTAATAGGTGGTTGCTAAGGCTTTTGTGGTGCTTGCTAAGGCTTTGGTGGTTAAGGCTTGTGGTTTGCTAAGGCTTTGTAGGTGGTTGCTAAGGCCTTAGTAAGGTGGTTGCTAAGGCATGTGGTTATAGCTTTGTAGGTGCTTGCTAAGGCCTTATTATTAGGTGGTTACTAAGGCTTTTGTAGGTGCTTGCTAAGGCCTTAGTAGGTGTTGCTACGGTTTTCATGGGTGTTTAGGCTACTAAGGCGCTTTTGTGGTGGTTGCTAAGGCCTTAGTAGGTGGTTGCTAGGTTTTCATTAGGGTGGTTACTAAGGCTTTTGTAGGTGCTTAGTAGGTGGTTGCTAAGGCTTTTGTGGGTGGTTGCTAAGGCTTGGTAGGTGGTTGCTAATGGCACTTAGTAGGTGGTTACTATGTGGTTGTCGAGCTGTTTGGGTCGGTTGCTATGGCGTTAGGTAAGGTAAGGTAAAGTTTATTTATATAGCACCTTTCACAGATACAAAATCACAAAGTGCTTTACATCAATAAAAGAAACAGAAGAAGAAATAATAGCAACAACAATAATTGGGGGCAGAATGCAATAAAAAATTCAAATATGTTACCATGTTAACCAAAGGCCTGTCTAAATAAAAACGTTTTCAGCTGCTTCATAAAAACATCACACGAGTCAATAGAACGTGTGATGTTTTTGAGGTGTTATTGAGTTTCTGGCTGTTTGAGAGTGTTCTTCTGTTCCATCCTGCCATGTTTGCAGATCTCAAGCTCTCTGGAGCCGATTGAACGAACAACACAAGACATCAAGAGTAAGTTCCTTCCGGGAGGTCTGCTGACTGACGTGTGGACACAACAAGTGGGGACACACCCTGAGGACAGGAAGTGAGTCTGTCTCTGTTTTTACAAACAGTAACATGTAGCACATGTATGATCCAGTATATCAGTGTGTGACGGTGAGCTCATCTCTCTGCAGTGTGGAGAAAATCAAAGTGCTGCTGGATGCCATCACAGCCATCTACCAACAGTTCAAGAAGGACAAAGCAGAGAGACGTGAGTCCACACACACACACTCAACAGGCTCATGCTAGGCTAAAGCTAGCTGGCTGTAAAGAAGTTAGCTATAAGCATGCTACAGTTATACTAGCAGTTCTTTGAGGCTTAATTTGATCTAAATGCTAACATAAACATGCTAACATGCTGAAAGCGATGATGCTAACACACTGATGCTAAGCAGGTGTAATGTTCAACATGTTAACCATCTTAGTGTCAGATGCTAGCATGCTAACATTAACTAAAGACAGGAACCAGAAACAAACATGTCTGCTTCACAAAATGATGTTTGTTTTTTCAGACTTTGCTTCTTTATTTGCTTTTGTATCAAGTGAATTACTGGTGAATTTTATTTCTTTAGGCCCTTAAAAATAAAATAAAATCTGGTTGAATCAAGAGGTCACAAGCCAAGATGACAATTGAACACGTGTCAGGTTGTGTAATACATAATGATAATATAATTTATAATATATAAAGAGCTGTTTATTGTCATTTCTCTAATTTATTTGAATGGTTATTTATTTAATTTAAACAGTTTTTATGTTTTATTTCTCTGCTTCTTGTGCTGCTGTAACAGTAGAAATAATAAAGTCTCATTTTATTTTCTGTCTCCAGGTCTGCCGTACAACGAAGAACAGATCCACAAATTTGACAAGTAAGTTCACAATGTAGAGTGATTTATTTTTCTGATTAGTTTGACGCATCAGTCGTAACACTGACATTCAAATTCTTAATAAATATTTGAATGCTGCAGAGCAGTGTTTTTACACGTCTTTTCACTGTGTTTAAAGTCAGTTAAAACGGATCAGATGGTGGTGATGCTGCAGTGTGTCTGCAGTGTTACTGTGTTGTGTGGTTTCTATGGAAATAAAAGTACTAAAATAACATAAAATGAAGTGTTAACTTTTCTGTCTGTTTTAGTTGTTTTCTTCAGGTGTAGTTACTCTTTCTGCCTGCAGAGGGCAGAACATCAGTGTTGTTTTCTGTCTGAACTGAACATCAGTGTGTTTTATTTTGAAGTCCTGACCTGTGTGTGTGTTTCTGTGTGTGTGTGTTTCTCTGACAGACAGAAGTTGGTCCTTCATGCCAGTAAAGCTCGGTCTCTGTTCACGGAGGAGAGTGCGCCATGAAATATCGTCTCTTCATCTCCAAGAGTGAGGAGTGGATGAGGTAACTCATCTACACACACACACACACACACAGAGGAAGTGGGCCCAGTCTCTCTGTTGCTAAGCAACAGAGTGAAGAGTCAACAGTGTGTTGAAGCGTTGTGTTTTCTTTGTGCGTTTTCAGGAAGGTTCATCACGTGAGGAAGCAGCTGCTCGGTCTGTCAGGTCAGCTGATCAGCATCGAGAAGGAGGTCACCATGCTGATGGAGAGAGCCATCAAGGTAATCCACACACACACACACACACACACACACCTGTACAACGTCAGGTGACCACAGACTGAGCTCCACATCAAACCTGAGAGAGTGAAAAAAGTTTATTACTTGACAAAAAGCATGAAATGATTTATCAGAATCAGATATTGATCTCCAGAGATAAACTAGGTCACGTTATAATTGTGTGTGTGTGTGTGTGTGTGTCCAGCTGCAGGAACAGCTGCCTCAGAAGGTTCTTCCTCTGGTGTCCAGTGGGATGAAGTCTCAGGCCTACCTGAGTCAGAACACGCTGGTGGAGATGACGCTCGGGTGAGACCACGACTCTTCATCTTCATCATCACATACATCTGACAAACCAGATAATTAGTTTCATTATATTGAATGTCACATTTACTAAGTGATTTATTCATTTATTCAAGTAAAAATACAGATTTGTCCGAGATGTTCCTGAACGCATCAGGACGTTAAATACCAACGTTTTAGGTTGATTTAACATCCCGAGCATCAAAACCATGAGAATACTGGGGTCTTTTTTAGTAAAATGTTGCAGATTATACCTGTCATTTATAACAAAACATCATATTTTACAATCTAAATGTGTTTATGTGTAAAAAATAAAATCTGTAAAGAAACTAAAGCTGTCAGACGAAAGTAGTGAAGTAAAAGTACCTGGTATTTGTAGCATCACTGAGTGAGTCTGTGTTGTGTTTCAGGATGAAGAAGCTGAAGGAGGAGATGGAGGGAGTCGTCAAAGAACTGCAGAGAACAACCACTTCTTAGAGAGGTCAGACACACACACAGGGTTAGCCTAGCTTAGCTTAGCTTAGCACAAACAATGGAAGTGGGGGAAACTGTTAGCATGGATACAGATGGAATATATCAGTTTGATGAGTGTTGTAGAATATTTTCACCTCTGTGCCTTTCTTTCAGACAGACTTCTCTGACAAACATCACTCTCTACAAACCAACCAAACTCCACTGAAGAAATCAGTGATTTTATCTCACAGGTCACAGGAGGTGTTGGTCTGCTGCTGCCTCCATCTGTTAGTGTGTTTGTGTTGTTGTGAGACTTCAGTGAATCTGAATGAATCCTTTAAAACACTGAAGTTCACAACAACACAAACACACTAACAGATGGAGGCAGCAGCAGAACAACACCTCCTGTGACCTGTGAGATAAAATCACTGATTTCTTCAGTGGAGTTTGGTTGGTTTGTAGAGAGTGATGTTTGTCAGAGAAGTCTGTCTGACAGAACGGTACAGAGGTGAAAATATTGTGAATATAGCATACGTGTGTCTAAACTAGAACTCCATGTTTGAATTTTTACTCCTTTAAGGTAGAAAATAATGAATGAAAAGGTTCTTAATGAGTCTTTAAGGTGTAAATGAAGGTAATTCAGGTGTTTTTTAAAAATGTGCTTCTTTTCTTAATTGTACATTCAGTGATGACTTTTGAGGTGTTTGGCCAATTTGAAGTTTTTTTGTATTTTTACCAATTAAAGTTTTAATATTCCAAAAAAGTTGAAAGGGTAGCACATCTCAAGTCTTCAAGTCAGGGAGGACAAAATACTCACATTCAGTTGTTTGTTTAGCTCACATCACAAAAAGCACAAAGCCTTCATCGAGCATTTGTAACACCGTGCAGGTTCAATCTGGTGATATATACAAGGGCAGAGACAGCACACAGCTGGGGGCTGGACCCAATTATTCAAGGACCAGTCACTTTTCTTTTTCCATGCCTTACAATACAGGTATCAATTACAACATTATGTTTCACACAGCATTATTACTGGTCATCTTTCAATACTGAAACTGTAACATGTAAGGTACAGTTTCAGTATTGAAAGATGTCTCTGCCCTTGTATATATCACCAGATTGAACCTGCACAGTGTTACAAACGCTCTGATGAAGGCTTTGTGCTTTTTGTGATGTGAGCTAAACAAACAACTGAATGTGAGTATTTTGTCCTCCCTGACTTGAAGACTTGAGATGTGCTACCCTTTCAACTTTTTTGGAATATGCTCACTGGATTTTGGGTCTAGCACTCCACTGAGAATCCCATTGAAGCGCAAAATAAAGTCAAGTTTTAATATATTAGAATATATTAATTATTTATCAGTAACGCAAACAAAAAAACAAAGTACAAATTTAGATTTCATTATCGTGGTGAATTAAGAGGTTTGAGTTCTGATCTTTTTTTTCTTATTGGGTCAAAAAATTGTAAAATATATTAAAATGGATTAAATGAGGACAAAAGTTTCAGATTAAAGAAAAAATTAACGTCCTAATTTTGACTTGTCGAGTAGAAACGAAGAGCGTCAGGTTTGATTTGTCGTCTGATGGATTCAGGCTAACGGTTTCCCTCTGCTTCCAGTCTTTGTGCTAAGCTAAGCTAAGCTAAACATTTAACCTTTTTATCTGTTTGCAGACATGTTGAACTGCTCCTTTATTGATCAAGGCTCAGATATCTGACCATGTGACTGTGTGTCCTTCAGGTTCGGGACTCTGACGCTGGACGGAGGCCTGAGAGGCTGAACGCCGTCGTCTCTTCACTCGTGTAAATATTCAGTGTGTTTATCTGTAAATACTGTGAGACTGTAACATGAAGCTTTTTGTATGAAACGTTCGTCAGATATGAACTCAGACTCTCTGCTTCACTCAGCTGTGACAAACAAGAAAATACCTTAAATTAACCCTTAATTTACCCCTGAACACACAGCAGACCCTTCGTCTGAGTCCAGATGTTTAAGAGACACAAATCCTTTAAAAACGCTTGATATTATATTATATTATATTTGACAAAATCCATTAAGTGTTCTTAAGGTTAAAGGACTCTGGTTTAATGATTTATGATATTTTAAGGGATCTGAGATGTTAAATACCTGAACAGGTCACCTCACATTTGGGTTAAATTCAGGGTTCAGGGGTTTACTACTGCGAATTTAGGTTTAATTCATGGATAATAATATATTTAAGATGTTTCTTGTGTATTAAATTCACAGTTAAAGATACTTTTAAGGGTTAAAACCCTTTAAAATGGATCAAATAGAATAAATAAGATTTACTGTTTAAGTGAAAAATTAAGGTATTTAACACTCGTAAAACAGTGGAGATAATCCATGAATTAAATCTGGAAGAACACCTGAGTTTGCACCTTAACTGAAACAATAAAGTCATTTTAAGGTGCAAATTAAAGTTTTTTAGTTTAAAATCTGAACATCAAACCAAAAAAAAAATAAATGTACTTAATTTGTTGCAGAAGATAATCAGAACCTTAATGAAACTTTAATTTATCATGAATTATTTGTCAGATATTTCAGATTAATGTGTAAATAAGAATCTACAACATCTGTTCATTAGTTTTAGTGTTTTAAGGGTTTATTTTCATATTAAGGGACAAATTAATGGATTTCTTCTACTGAACATGCGGATTCAGATTAAAGGTGTTTGTTGTGTTTTTGTGGTAATTTAAGGATTAATTAAAGGTATTTTAAGGGATGATTATTATGTCAAAGTGGAACTGGATTGTGATAAATTAAAGTGTTAATTGGTTTTCTGCAGTGATTTAAAAGTATCTGAGGGATAAAAAAAAAAAGAAAAACCTTAAAATGAACAAAACATAAAATTAAAGGTACCCCTTCATTTGCACCTTTAATTCTATTAAAGTTATAAAATTAATTAAAGGGTTTATAACCCCTTAAAATTGACAAATAATATAAAAAAGCCAGAATTTTCTCTTAAATAATAAGATAAATTTAAGGGTGTTTTTCATGTTATTTTATCCGTTTTAAGGGGTTTTAAAAGCCTTAAAAATCCCTTTAACTGTGCAGATAATCCATTCAATTAATAATCTTTACCGTTTGTGGGTAAAACGAAAAATTCTGATTACATCTGATGTTTATTTATTGTACTTTAAGGCCGATCAGTAATCAATGGATTTGTGTTTCTTCTCTCAGCGTACAGGACTGTATATGATCATATATGTTCTCATTGGTCAGTTATTAGAACATGCAGTAAAAACCTCTTCATCACCTCCAGAACATCATCATCTTCATCTTTGACTCTTTAGAATTTGTTCATGTTTTATTTTTGTCAATAATCAAAATGCTCGATGACTGTTTGAAAAACAACAACAAGTCTGTAAATAAAGAAAATGATGTGAAGACGACGACTCGTGTGTCTGTTAATCATCTGTGTTCAATTAAAATGTACTTTTACCAAAATATGGAGATTAATCGAGTAAAAATGATTCAATAATAAATGAAACATTTGGCTTCACTGTGTCAAAACTCAGACATTTGATTTCTTAAATATTTATTATTTGACTTATTGAGTGAAAGTTTTGACAGAATTTGCTCTCATGACTCAGTACGATGAAGTCTCACATTTTTAAAATTAAAATAAATTTAATCATGTCAGGATTTTATTTTTAGAACTTAATATCTCTTTACTATGAATATTTTTATTTCTGTTATTCTGTTTGTTTCCAGGCACACATGAGCTTCCATACAGATTTAAATGAAGTCTCCTACCTCGTCACTGGTTGACTGATGAGCAGCTGTTTGGTGTCTCATTAACCCTCTGTGACCTGTTTACTGTAAATAAAGTAAATCAAAAGAGGTGAGAGTTTATGGAAGATGTTTCCTGCCAAAGTTACAGTGAGAAACTTTCTCCACATTAATGACTCAGTGTCTCGTTCATCATTAAGTTTTTCTGATTTACAGGATTTTTTTTTTTTTTTTATCTCTTTGGCAGGAATGAGCCTCCATCAGGACAAAATGCTAAATTAAAATTATGAGAAAAACAAAATCAAAACTAAGAGATTAAATCCAAGTCAAAATTTTACTCCAAACTATGAGACACAAAATTATGACACATTAAAAGCAAAATTTAGGTCAAATATTTGATTTGATTTGATTTGAAAATATTGACTCACTGAG